>JBBDHG010000011.1:10285000-10737500 GCA_037951165.1 Lophius americanus | reverse complement strand
CCGAATCCCTTATCAAAAATTCATCAAACATATGCTATTAAAAGGACGAGATTCATTTAACAGAAGAGTCAATTGACCCAAAGGTAAACCAGCCCCAGAGAGTTAGACACGGATGTGGCTGAAGTAAAAGTGTCCAGACACCATTAAATATAAATACAGAAACATAAACCAAACTGCTACTTAGTCAGAATATTAAGGACTGAACAAAAGCCCAAAATAACCCACTAACAGAGTACAACATGATCTACCAAAATAAAAGCATTCATTTTCGTCAAAGCAATAAACAGCTGATCAAAAGCAACACAATTAATTACAATAATAAGTCATGTCTTCAGGAAGTACAGGCTGGTCATTCTCGCTCATGACCAGCGAGCTTCCACTGCGGCCCAGGTATTGGTAAGAGAGTGGTTCCCCATGGTCAGCTCTCCTGCTCGTTTACACCCAGACCAGGATCGTAATTTTGAGAACTCTTTGGTTCCACAGCTCTGTGGCCTTTATGTCATTAAAATATCTCACACCACACCGGAGCGTCCGGCTGGGAATGGTTAGTTTGAACGCTTTGATTGGACTCTCCACAACTTGCTGCGCACCCTGCCTGTGTCTAGGAAGCACTGGGTGTCATGCTTGCCACAGGTCCTGTACTATTATAACACCACTCCCAATTAGGCGACTGGCAAGTCCACTTTCTTAATAATGTTTGGGCAAGGACATAGGGTACCGGTCGACTTCCTGTTGGGTAGAGCTCAGTACCCTGTTGGTGGTGAGGTCTATGAGTGAATTTATGAACACCAATCCCGGCTGCACATTGCCTTTGAGGGGGCCCGTAAAAATGTTGAGGGTCGCACCAGGCCGAAGTTGGAAAAACTATGATCGGCATGTTAGAGATGCACTACTGAAATAGTGTCAGCTGGTGGGGCTGCAAGACTTAGGAGTCAGAGGGTGTAATAAGATCCAGGACCGGTGGAGCCCAGTTTTACATTGAGTACTTAAAGTACCGAGAGAGGGGGCGGGGGGTCGGTGTACACCACCGCACTCGTCGAAGATCAGACTAAGGTCAGTCAGGGCCATTGTACTCTGCTGAAGATTGCCATCGGTGCTGACTCTCGGTGCGGTGCTTCTGCCCCCCCTCTCATCCCCGACAGACCGGCTGCAATCAGAGTAGGAGCTGTCGCATGAGAGTGACCTCATGGTTTTGAAGCAAGAGGTTCTTCAGGTATCTCCTGGTCCAACAACGGCATTGAACCAAACCACCCCTCGGTTGCTGCTCCCACAGTCGCAGCATGTCCCTGCGGTGCCAGGTCCTTCCATGACTCCCTCTGCTGTGACAACAGACTGACCATCTCTCATTTGGCTGTCCAGGCAGCCGTTAACCCTGACGACAACGAAGCGGCAGTATGATGGACGATGGTCGATTGCAGGAGAACACCCCAACGTCCTTCATCTCCCAATACCTGTGAGAGGAGTGGCACCTGGGACAGTGAACGTGCCCGGTCCAGTCTAGCATTGGTGACTTTAACAATACCCCTCATCTTGCCAAATAAAGGGCCCTGGAACATTCAGACTCCAGGGCCAGCCTTGGGATCAAGCCAACAACCTTCCAAATGGGGACCAACAACCCAACCTCCTGAGCCACAGCTACCATAAGGTATCCCTAGCATAAAAAGCATTTTTCCCCTCATGAACTTCATACCTAGTTGTTTCACCTTTAGCAGCAACAACTGGAACTAAATGCTACCAATAACAAAAATAGCTGTAGATAAATATAGTTCACTGTTGTTCCAAGTCTTCCCCCAATGGTAGATAAAGTTTCCAATCTCCTTCGTCCTCATCTTGACTGTAATAACTTTGATTTTGTGGTCTATATATGAGATGCTTTGATTGAACAAGGCGGATAAAATCAGTGTGGGTTTAATGCAGATATGTTTATTTATATATAGTCTGGTAGTTTTTTACATTCAGTTTCTAAGGATGTAGGATCAATTTGTATTATATAAGCTTTTTAGTACAGCCGTTCATTTTCTGTACCTTATCCTAACTCATCTTTCTCATGTTTGCTGCAAGGGGAGCGGAGACGATCCCAGCTGACAGCTGACAAGAGGTTCACCCTTGACAAGCCACCACTTCATCATAGGATCGACATACAGAGTCAACCGCCCTCACATTCACACCTACAGCCAATTTAAATTCTCTAATTCACCGTTATTAATAATGATTATAATACATTTAATTTATAATGCACTTTACATTTGGATCAAATCTCAAGTGCCTGTGTTTGGACTGTGGGAGGATGCATTATTATTCTTTTAAGCGTACTAATATTATTATATATCTACTCTGGTTGCCTTCGTTTTTTCTCTGTTTAGATTGTTCGTCTATAGTTATGTAGAATTCCTGTCACAATTATTAGATACACACAAATATGGAAAAAAGCAGGAAGGTGTCAAAAGTTTCTTCACAGCACAGCATTTGAACAAATAAGAGTCTTTTATCCTTTTGGTTCAAGCACATCAAATGTATATGAAAGCTACAAATCACCTTTTTTTCCCCATAGAAAGAAGGAAAGATCTCCTTTTCTGAGATGTGAGAAATTATTTCTTGAGAGCAGCCCATTCACCCTGATGTTTGCTCCCATATTCTTTTCAATAATTGTGAGCCCTCTATTAATATTAATTTTATACTTTCTGAAGAAATAGTAATGGAGGCCGTAAAGAACATAAGTACTCACAGCCCGTATTCAGTTGCATGTCACAAGCTTTTAAAAGGATACAAGCTTGATCCCAAAGTGTACGTATCTCAAGGTTACCTTTCAGGAGCTAGCTAGATATTACCATTTATTATCTTGAAGTAGCACCTCCATGCCAATTGTTAACAAGGGACTTCGGCTTCTTCTCAGTAGGATTAATTGATCTGGTAAGAATGTTGAGAGGGACAATGATGGGTGGCGAGGCAGGTGAGTAGCTCTGAAGCTGAATAGCAATATTCCAAGAAGGTGATACACTTTCTTTACATTTGCAACTATCCTTGACAATTCACAGTAGACTTCTGTGACAAATATAAAAGAGTTAAATGTATCCTGCGTTGCAAAATCACCCGGAAACACTTCCCGAGACAGTTATTAGGGGTGTGATATGCAGAAATATAAGCAGAAAACAGATGATGTAAGGTTTTTACTGCCATAGGAATGTAGATAACATAATCGTAGTTCTGATAAACATATCCGTCGCAATTTCGCCTTTCTCACTTAAAAATGTGACGTATAAAGAGAAACAAACCTAGTGGATGTGATGCACTACGATATGATATGATATGATATGATACAATGTGAGATGTTGTGATATTACACAATACAGTACAATATGATGTAGAGCTACCAATTTTGGACAATTCCAATTTGTTTTGGTTTTTAAAGTGTTAATATCATAATGAGTAATGTATTTTCAATACTCTTATTTTGAAGGATTACAGTGGAAGTAACAAGGCTGGTCAGCAGTGTGTAATGAGCATGTATTCTCTCCGGTATATGTTATATGTTGGCTTTGTCCAGGGACTTCAGGGCTAGCGACTGGCTCTGAGCTCCCGCTAGCTTTAGCCGCTCTGTTAACGTTAGCCGCTCTAATAATGTTAGCCTCTTAACTTGCTATGTTTCTCAGAGTGATTCAATTTGTATTTTGTGATTAAGTTTGTTGTGCCAAACTTTTTCGGGGTAGATCCGCAGCAGCTTCTTTTGTCCTTACCGGTGTGGTGTACAAATTGCGAGCTTTGTGTTTTCAGGTTTACTTGAGTAAGATGTGTGGAACCGTGGTAGGTCATGCTTGTTGTGCGTGTACCGCAAATGCGTATTACCGTCACCCCCAAGTGAGGCTGCTCGGCAGGTTGCAGATTTAATCAAACTAGGCCTCCTGGGACCAATACACCATAAAAAAAAATACCATAAAAAAAAAATACCATTAAAAAAAAAATACCATTAAAAAAAAGGAGGGGCTTTATGTTTCCCTTGATTATGACTGGAACATCACATTCTTGAATGACAGAGCCAGAACATTGTACAGAAATGTGATTCATAACAATGTTTTAACAGAAAATTGTTTGTAAGTCACGTTAAGAAGTTGATAAATGTGAGACTAAACCATTCATAGATTCACTGCCATAAAAATGACCAATCGCTCTCTTAAAGTATTTGTCAGAGTTGGTATTTTACCCACATTTAGTGATTCGTAAACTGTGTCTGTGCAAGGAGGCTTGATCGAAGCATGTCTCATTTTCATGTTTTGAACAAATATTTGCTCAACATATTTAAAGGAGAATTCTGATATTCAATGTAAGCGTTTGATGTACTCTAATTAATCATAACCTTAACATCCACCACATGTGAGGGTATTTTGACTCCAAACACCACTGTTTGTTTGTATTCCTTACATTTTTCAGCAGCATCTGTTTATTTTTCATACTGAATTAACCTCCTGTTTCATTTCTGATCCTTCTCTGCATGCTGCTGGTGCCTTCTGCCGCTGATCTCCATCTGCTCGTTCATCTATCTCAACGTCACGTTGAGAACATAGCCTCAAATCTGGTTGTCTGGTTGGTGAGTGCTGCCGTCACCGTGGAGACATCAGCGGTGTGATCCACAGGAGGTGCATGTTCCTCATCCTAGTTACCAGCATCAGGCTCAGCAGGATAGTACATGGGCCCAGCAGGAAGGAGTGGTGATTAGAGCAGGTCATGGCTATAAACATGCCATTACACTGTGAACGATCAGAAATCTTTCATCAGATGCAAACACACGAAGATAGCTTCCTCAGCATCTGTACGAAAGCTATCTATCTATCTATCTATCTATCTATCTATCTATCTATCTATCTATCTATCTATCTATCTATCTGTCTATCTGTCTGTCTATCTATCTATCTATCTATCTATCTATCTATCTATCTATCTATCTATCTATCTGTCTGTCTGTCTGTCTGTCTATCTATCTATCTATCTATCTGTCTGTCTGTCTGTCTGTCTGTCTGTCTGTCTGTCTGTCTGTCTGTCTGTCTGTCTGTCTGTCTGTCTGTCTGTCTATCTATCTATCTATCTATCTATCTATCTATCTATCTATCTATCTATCTATCTATCTATCTATCTATCTATCTATGAAAATCCATGAAAACAGTATTCTCTCTCTGATGCACACATTTTCACAAATAATTCATTCCATCTCTGTATTGGTCTGGAATATTTACACTGGAAATCAAATTCTGTTGTTGTTTGTGGCGTAGGCATGAATAAAAACATGAGGGTGATTTTCCGAGGCAGAATAATGTGCCATCGGCTCCTTTTCCTCTGGAGTTCCATTGCCCTAAAATGAGGCCGGTCAGACGGGGAGTGATGGTGTTCCATGATGGTATTAGACAATCGCTACCTACCTTCACCCTCCGCTGCCCTACCTCTCTCGTTCTCTGCATCCCCCCCCCCCCTGCCTCATTTTAGCCTCCCTTCAGTGTCCTAATGCTAAAACCAGTCATTTCAGGATCTGCATCACTGTCATTCCATTACGATGGGAGCAGGGAAGCGTGCTCCCACACGTGCGGAGATCACAAATGTGCATGGGGTAATGCACACATGGCCGTACGCTGACGGTGTTTCACAGTGCTCCAATCTCTCTCGGAATATCTCAGGTTGTGAAATCCGGGATGTTCTAGCTGCAAATGTGCTGACAGGCCTTTGGGGTTATAGCAGTTTAAATGTCAGCATATAGCACCGTTGGAATGGAATGTGTTTTACCGCAACTCCGCGGATCTAATTCCATAATTAGCCCGATGCTCGTTGTAAAAGGAAACATATATGGGTGAACCGTAAATAAATCCTCTGACTAGACACCAACACCATAATAGCGTTAACCATCCAAATTATGTCTTGCACATTTCAGTTCTTCATTTATGGTTCTGATGTGCTTGAAACTTTTCAGTATATCTTCTGTTAGTCGTCAGTAAGCCTCACTGAACATCCAGCATTCCTCCATTTCTGGCCATTATAGTAATTGTAATTCTTACTTTGCCTTTCCAGAGCTACTATATTTCATCCAGACTGTTCATTTATCCTACCTGAAGGTTCCCATTGACTGTAACAATGAGCCCACATAAAAGTAGTGTGCATAGCAGGAACTTGATCCTTGGATTATAGCTGCGTTAAGGTGGCAGATGGGGGAAAGAAATCTTCCCTCGCCGGGCCTTCATCCATGATATGCTGCTGTCTCTCCTCTGTGAATACCTCGCATGGTTGTTTCTATATATTTACACACACATTTTTATTGAAGGGAATTATATCTTGGAAAAATGTCAAGGTTAATTTCCTGGTGCGTGAGGCAAGCGTCGGGTGGGTGAGGCGAGGTCCGTGACGTGGGGAGGAATGTGTGAGAGGCTTGGTGGGTACATCGGTGTCAAAAAGTCAGACAAGAGAGAGAGACAGTAGGCCGTGTAGAAAGGAAATACTTTATTAGTCATAGATCTGCCTGGTAACAGGTGAAGAAGAGGGAAAGACACATTAAAGAGACGTGGAGCCCGACAGCTGGGAAAAGAGAGGAGTAGAATAAATCTGTGTGGTTAAAATAACATAATGGTTATCCAGTAACAACCCAGACTAATTTCAACTGATATAAAATCCACCAAATATACCACATTTTTGAAACAGTGTCAGAAATCTGTAATGTTACATCAGCCTTTTATGTTATTTTTTAATCTTCGTTTTTTAATCCTCATTTTTGTACCACAATACAACAAGACTACTGTTATTAATGTTTTATTAATGCTTTTTAACTAGTTTATTAAATTTACGAATCATTAATACATTGCATAACCCATTAGATATAAAGGGTGAGATCAGTATTTGCTTGCCAAATAGTGATCCCAATAGAAAGTGCTGCATTGGTTCGATGCGGCCAAATAGTGAACACTCATTGATTATTGACAGCGAGAGTATAAGTAGAGTTAGTAGAATTAGATGTTTAGGACTGTTTATCAATGACTTTTTAAGTATTTAAAACCCAAATATAATAACTTAATTATAAACCATTCAAAAGTCACAATTGAGTAAAGATTTAGCTTTTTATTTGCAACTCAAATTTCCTGATTACAACATGAAAATACAAAAACATCAATGAAATTAAAGTTGTTTCGTATCCCTGAATTTGCACTTCATCAGTTAAAATTAGGAGATTAAGCTACAGAGACTGTTTGATAGAAATCAAATGGTTTGTGACACTTGAGTTGCGACCTTTTCTGATCGGTTAAAGTTCAAGCACATGCAAAAACTGGTCTGGTAATTTCTGTGATACTATAAATGAACATAAGAGGATGACAAAAATATATGTCTCATAATAGGATCCTTGTCGGACAAGTTTTACCACATTGCGTTGTGAAAGTTTTGACACCTCAGAATAGAAAAATCAACAAAAGGTGAATTGAATATTTTCAAATCAGTCAAAATAAGAATATCTCCACAACAAATAATAAAGTGCGTTTCGCTGCCTTCTCCCTTCTTCCCATCAAATTCACCGTCTGTCCTGCTGCTTGGTGAGACATTTTTTCCCCTTTGCCACAAAACCAATATCATGTTCAGAGTTTTCCTACACAAGCGTTTCATGTCACTCCTTTTTCCTTAAAACACACTTCCTCATTCCGTGTGCTCCTGCTCGTAAATTTGAGCTTGAGAGTGGATAGGTAACATTAAAGAGCTATCACTTCCTCCCTTTGCCATTCCCCCTCCTTCATACGGCATTTGATCAGAAGCCAGATATCGCTTTCAGATGTGGAGACACACACACATACACACACACACAAACACACATACTCTGTCTGACTGACGGATAAACAGTTTGAGGGAACAGACACACACAAACACTCAAACATGTGCACCTTTATCTCACAAGGCTATTTTTTATTTGTGTATTTCCTTCTAGCCAAACATCAAACGTGGAATGGAACCATTTCACAACACACAGGCAAAAAACAATATTACGATCCTCAGTACGCCACAAGGCTGTTTTCAAATGCCCCACCTTTGACAACCTGTGGAACAGGTTGAAGGAAAGGAGGATTATAATAAACAGACGTGAAGATACAACAACTACCACCTACAGCCAATAAAATATGCATGGCGGAGCAAGACAACCTTTTAAAAGACGACTGTCAGAATTAATGACATGCGGGGAAACACAAGCAGTGTCTTCCACAGGTGTCCTCATATTCTATTCTATCTATCTCTATCTGTTTCTGCACCTATAGGTGCGAGTGCATGCGTGTGATCTCAGATGCAACGCCGCTCAATAATGTCAGGGTGGATTCCAAAGAGAAGCAAATACAGATAGTTTTGTCCTCTTTTGGCACAAATCTGAACGGATCACCGTGGCTGATATCTTTAGCAGATCATCCTCCTCTGGTGACATCAATCATTTTAACAGCTGAACAGAATTAGGGCCTCTCCACACGTCTCTCCAAACGTCCAAGCACAAAATGTTCTGAAAGTCAGAATTCATTCATTCACATTTTTTCAAATTTGCCCGTCAGGAAATACCTTGATATGTCAGATCCAAGTAACTCTTCCCTTCTTTTTTTACTCCCTGCCTTTGTTCGCTCTCTTTCTGATCTGTAATTGAAAAGGCATTCCATTTTTATTTTTTGCTGCTATCCAAAGGCTAAATCCGAAACACCAGCCAAGAGGTTAGCCTGGTCACATAGCACCCACAGGCACTCTCTCTCTCTCTTTCTCTCCCTCTCTCTCTATCTATCTCACACACTGACAAAGTCACACACTCACGCACACACACACACACACACATACACAACTCGCTGCTGCTGTGCTTCAATAAACTGTAAATTCCTCCTCTGCGCCCGCCGTACCAGACCTAACCCTTTAAAAGTCACCTGCCGCCACCTTGTAATGCATGAACACACACACGCATACTTACCTACGGTCATACACACACACACACACGCGCACACACACACACACACACGCACACACACAGGCCCCAGACAAGCCCAAACACACACAAAAACAATGTGGCTTAGTGAATGGTATCAAATTCAGTGGCAACAGGGATCTGGCTGGGGTCATAAATCTATATCTAACATGTGAGAAAATCTCTACATGAATATCTGGAGACACTGAGGGAGAGAGAGAGAGAGAGAGAGAGAGAGAGAGAGAGAGAGAGAGAGAGCGAGAGAGAGAGAGAGAGAGACAAAGGAAAAGGGAGCCAGAGTAGGATTTTTGAAGCGAGAAGGAGCCACAGCCAAAGAGCATCGGAAAGAGACAGGAAGCTGAGTGAGGCATGGAAAGGAGAAATACAAATAAGATGGCAGAAGTGGGAGAGAAGGAGAGGGAGGAGTAGAAAGCTAGACGGAGCAAAGAAGTCACAGATGAAGAGAGTGACAAGACCGAGCGAGGGAGAGGAGGAAAGGCTGAGAGAGTCAGAGACAGACAGACAGATCGAGAGAGAGATACACGACCCCTCTCTCTCTAACAATGGCTCTTCATGTGGTGCTCAGCTTAGCAGGCGAGCCGCTGGAATCAGGAATGTGGAATGTGGGATTTTAGGCTTGGAAGCGATAGCTACTGTCTGCGTGTAATATTTAGGGCTGACACAGGGAGCCTCTGGTATGCCATGAAACACATGGACGACACTGCTTTCCTCCGCAAGGCCGTTTATTTGTCTTGCATGCATGTGTGTGTGTCTACGGGCGAGCAGACACAAAAGCAGGATTGTCTCCAAACGTTGTATCGGGAAATGTTATCAGTTTAAAGATAGTCTAGTGTGACACGCGGAATTAGAAGCAGTGGTGGAAAGTAGTTAAGTACATTTACTGAAGCGGGAACTAAGCACACGTTTAGGTTATTGGCTCTTTCCTTGAGTATTTCCATTTCACGCTGCTTCTACTCCACTACATTCGGCTAACAGCTATAGTTACAAGTTACTTTTCAGATTACTTTTTTTTTTTTAAACACAACATGCATCTCCTTTTGGAGCATAAAGTGTTTTTTTTATGGGTTTAGAAGATCCTACATTTAAAACATTTAAAAACCTATTTTGGATTACCCGACAAAACATTACAAAACGGAAAACAGGCCAATGTTAAGAAAAAGTAACTTCTTTTTAGAGCTGAGTTGTTTTCAAAGGATGATTTTACAGATTGAACTACACAATGTCTTATGAACTTAATTTATCTCAACATTTAACCTTTTCAGCAGGAATAATAATCCTTAGCCATTGAGTTTCATTGGATTATTCATATTTTTTTTAACTTTTACCCTTTTATTGTATTTTCACCGTGAGGCATTATATCTTTAAGACCGTTTATTAAAAATAGTGATACTGCAAATAAATGTAAGCAACACAAACAACATAAAAATCAATAAATTTTCCCTCTTTTTTGTTCAAATGAGTTCCATATATGAATAAAAACCAAAAACACACGCTGATTTATAGTAAGTGCATTTTTCTCAATATTGTACTTTAGAAATATTGAACTGCATGTACTTAATTATTTCCTTTGTTGCCGTTACTAGATTTTGGTTGTTTGTGAAAACTAAAAGATTTTGTGTTTCTTTAAGGCTCAAGAAAAATGATCTTGTCTCAAGATAACAGAATTATTTAAAAGCGTCTTGGATAAGGTGAGAAAACCAAGCAGAATCGCGTGAAAAGTTTTATTTTGTCATGGTTGTCAGGGGTTCTATTAAACATCTATGATAATACCATGGATTCTACTACTGGAACAGCTGATAAAGTAGTTTGATTACTTTGGCTTTTGACACCCACAGCTGTAACATAAGTCTACACATTAATAAAGTAATAGCAATACTAATCTAAAAACAATAGTTTATCCACCACTATGTTACACATTGTCACTCTCTGTCTGTCACCCTCCACCTCTT
Organism: Lophius americanus; assembly: GCA_037951165.1. Classification (NCBI taxonomy): domain Eukaryota; kingdom Metazoa; phylum Chordata; class Actinopteri; order Lophiiformes; family Lophiidae; genus Lophius; species Lophius americanus. The sequence goes on along the minus strand of JBBDHG010000011.1, from coordinate 10,726,589 downwards.
ACATGCACACACTCACACACACATAGACACACACACACAGAAACACTGCTGCTAACACAGGAGACAGTTGTTGCTGGCCGCCCCAATGCCTGTCATGGCTGTTAGGCCAAATCCCGTGAATTATGGCTCTTCCAGATGTAAGAGATTTCTAAGCTGCCTTCAATGGCCTGCGGTCTGTGGTAACAGAGAAAGAGAGAGAGAGAAAGAGAAGGAGAGGGAGAGAGAGAGAGATTTGGGTTTATGCAGTGTCATCCAAAAATCCATCTTTATTACACGTCTGCGTTCTATCGGTAAAGAGACTGATTTATTACTCTGCACTCATTATTTCAATCATTTCAGTTCCCCACAAGTTTGAAGTTTCCAATGTGACAACTATACATCTGCGAGAAAATGACTACCTTCATTAAGGGTCTATAGTTAGTTTATAAATAAGGTTGTGAACACTTTATAAATCATTAATAAGCTGCTCTTACTAACCATCACATATCAGATAAACAGAGCAAAACAGACCTGTTGAGTCCACATTTCTCTCTACTGCTAAACCTCAGATCCCTAGATTCGTCGCCCCTCCATCTAGGTGTTCATTAGTATCTAACCTTTATGACCATGCTTTAATGCATGTAAACAAAAAACATCACCTTTTTTTTTTCTAAAAAGGCTTAGACTTTGTCCTCCCTGTACGTTTATATAAAAAACATCCTCAGCTATTTCTCTTTGTAAATCGTCGTTTGACCCGTGGAGCCTCCTCTTGCTAAATAGTGCACCCTTCATTACTTTCTTTCAGATGTTTATAAATGATTAAAGTGTTAATAACCTGATTATAACACATATATAGGTCATTCGTAAGGGTTTGCTTACTGTAAAGGGAACATGTGGCTGAACTTGTATTTTTTACACTTGACTGATGTTGCTGGCAGAAAATTTAAATCACAAAATATTTCCCATTTTCCCATTCAGGTAGTGAATTCAGGTGAAATGGAGTGTAAAATCATAACAGTTGCAGGAGCAGAATTGACATTTACATACTAATCATTACTTATGACGTTCATTATGAGAAAATATTGAACGAACATCACAGTTTCCTTAAAAAAAAAAAGAAAAATAAGAAATAGAACTGTTGCTGGATTTATTGACAGATTGATCATTTTAATTTACCGGCGCTTTGCTTTAATTTCCCCTTTCATACATCAACACTTAAGACTCTACCCCCATCACTTCTCCACTTCGTTTGGTCCGCTCTCACTCTTTCTCTCATTAGTACTTCGTAACCAGACAGTTTATTTGAAATTATGAAAGCATTACACTCTCTGATGTAGCAGTTTAAAAATCAATAGCTGAAACCCAAGCTGCCTCACTTAAGCCCTCTCCTATGGCAAAGGGGATGTCTCTTTCTCCCTCTCTCTTAAATGGTAATTTCATTTGCAGTCACTAAGACCTCACCGATAATTACCAATGCCCTGAGAGAGAAAGGCGAGTGAAAGGGAGAGGGGAGAGACGGGAGACAGGAGAGGGTAAAGAGGAGAGATGGATTAAGAAAGGAGAGTGAATGCCAGTCATTAGAAAAGCTTTCCTCTCTCTCTCTCCTTTGATCAAAGTTAAGAACACATTGCCTCCGCTCTCCCGCTCCCTGACACCAACCTCTGAAAAGGAAAGGGAAAAAAAGAGGAAGTGAGGAAAAGACCGACGAGAAATGATCCCAGAAGTCTGAAATAGCGGGCCTTAATTTTGACATTGAACCCTCTCTGTTCTTGGGTTACACCCGGGCCGTCCATTTACAGAGAGCTCCGCCATCCATTTCCCCCACCCACCACCACCACCCGCACCACCGTCTTCATCTCTCAAATGAACTAATCAGAAAGAGGAATATGAAGTGTCCTGCAGGATCCATTTCTCTAGAAGCATATGGCAATGATTGATGGGGGACAACTTTGACTTTCCCAGTTCATCCTCCTCGCACACATCTGGGAGCACGCAATAATTCTCTTAATTTTAGAGCCTGCCTTCCTCCTTTCGCTTCTTCTTCTATCCTCTTTTCTTTTGGTAAAAAAAAGAAAAAGGACTTCACTTCATCCGACCTCTGCTCGTTCTCTCTCCCTGTCTCAACGCTAACGCAACCAGTCATCTTGGCTGAAGTGAAGGTGCAGGGGTGGTTGCCAGATGTTTATAAGGAGCCTGTCGGGGCAATCCCCTTGTTTTTTTGTTTTTTTTATGGCTCCCATGATTTTTCGTTCTTGCTTAAAAAAAGAAAAAAAGCCTCAAGAACCAATTATGTCATAAAGGCACAGTAACTGGATTTACCATGTGTGCGATGTTAGTTGATATTTCATCGTGACAAAGACTGTAAAAGAGCCACGAGGAGTATACGTTAGACGCGTCTGCTGCTCTTAACTGGAGCTTTAGCTCCTTTTCGGAAAGGCGGCACCTCCCGAGGATTTAGGAACATCCACTCTAGACTAATTTGATACACGAAGATGATTCGCTTTTATTAGCTAAATGAAAGCGGGGGAGATTAAAGCAGTAGAAAGAAAGTCATATGTTGGTACTCCTACCAGCTTTTACTTTCCAGAGAGGCGGATAGACAAGTTCAAGCCTCAAACTTCTGCAACTGGGACTTTTTAGCTAAACATTGAAAATCATCTTTGACTCTAGGTTTACAATAACAGAGAGGAACTTCGACCACTAAACGCTCCTGGGAAGCCCATCCGTCCTCCTTCTGCCATGCCATGATCCTACCTCTGAAATATTCAGCGCCATTAACATTCCGATGGGTATCATCCCCCTTTCAGACACAATTCGCTCTGCTCCTCAGACCTGTGGGCCTGGGCAGGGAGACGCCCGGAGCAGATGCTATCTCCTTCTCCACCAGATACCTCCTCCTGAACACGCAGACTTATTAGCCTCATATTTAAACTGAGAGGAAACATAACACTGGCCACACTCTCAGAAATTAAATGTGGATTGGTTGGTTGTTTGCGTAACATGACACCTTGATGTTGGGGGGACAAATTCATTAAAAGAAGGGAGTGTCATTGCATTCGCATGATATTAAAAGGTTGAAGATGGAATTGCATGATTGTGTTCAGTAAAGGCAACATAAATGAACATGTAAAGTTTTCCGCTTGAAAAGGAAACATGGATGTTTGTTTGTATAAAATAACCTTTTTTCCTGTTGAAAGAACTACATAGTAGAATTTTTGAAAATGAATAAAGGATCAAATAAGTGTAAGTAGGTTGTTACATAATAAATAGTTAAATTTGATGATCTGCGTTGTGTTGTAATTTTGAGTCAATTGGATCCCAACTTTTTTTAATGTAAAGCCAACCTGTTATTTTACAGTGTAGCATCAATTTACAAGAAAAATACTAATAATAGAAAACAGAATTTAAGGTCTACTCTGGACAAAACAGTCCGGTGGCGTGTTTAAGGTGAGCAGCGTTGTCATAAATATGTATATAGTGGGTCGCTGTGGAATGCACATTATTGTTTTCACTAAATCAAACATGGACGTTGTTTGCGTTGCATGACTTTTTTATGTTATGTTTTTAAGAACTGACCTTCCCTTGACAATCTTCACGATCAAAACATGTGGAGTTTCATTGAATTCATGTAATATTAAAACATGTGGCTCCTTAAAAAAAAAACTGAGTTTAGTATATACAACATAATTGTGTTCAATAAATGTATACATTCGTCATACCTCTACCTGTATGATCTACAACTTTATTTAGATCTTCTGGTGGCCTGAAAAGCAATTATTTCCTCCTACTCGACCTTTGTTTGTGGAACAAGTTGACAGAACTACGTTATTTCTCAGGATATAGTGAAAATATGAGCAACTCAGTATCACAGGTTTCAATATGTGGATATAATTCCCCGTATATTTCTCATTCATCTCTTAATAATCCGATCAGGATTAAAATGTAATTGCATGTAGGTTTGCGATGTATTTTCACTGCCACTTATTCAAACTTTTTCTTACGTTTACGTTCCAAACACATTGACAGCCTGCAGTTTTATTAAGGGAGGCTGAAAGGCTTCTGATCTTAAAGGCTGCTAATGATGTGACCACGCAGGTAAATCGTTTTGCCAATCAGATTCGTGTTCCGTCCTACACTTACAACAGCTTTTATGTGACGTCTACGCCTCTGTCCATATGTGTGTGTGTGTGTGTGTGTCTAATCATGTGTGATCATGAGAGATAGAGCTCTACACTTTGAGCACAATTAGCCAGGCATTTAGGCGTCTTAATTGGTGACATTCGATCTCAGGTCTTGGCTGATGAACCACTTAGCAGCAGACTTATGGATTAGCACCCGGCGCTGCTCCCTCCCTCTCAGATGTAACTAACAGGTCAGGAATTAGTGCTCTTAACACCGCCTTACAAATGAAGACAGCTGTATTGACGGGCTTGGAAAGCTACTTTCTCTACCGGCTTCTTTTTTCCTCTCTGTTTCGGTCACCTCAAGCTTTCTGTTTTTCTTCTTCTTCTTATCAACTGAAGCATACTTTTGTTTAAATGCTGCTTCCTCCTGCATGATTTAAACCGTTGTGTTGGCGGGGTAGGGTGGTTCGGGGGGTTGGGGGGGGGCACTCAGATTTGGCCATGACGGTATTTTGTTGTCTTGGAGCCGAAGCGGTCTCAGTTGTCTGGGCAACATGTGCCGGGGCTCATGGGAGCCTCATAAATGTCATGTATTGACGGAACCGCTCGAGAGAGTGGGAAGTCCTTGCCAAAAAGAAGATAGATAGAGCGCCACTGGTGTTGGGGATGCCATGTTGCATTAAATCATGTTTGTCAACGCTAATGCAGGGATACACGTGTGCAGCGGTACAGATGTACACGCACCCATGCATACAAATAGACAAACACTTGCCAGCATTTGTGCTTGTGAAGACGCAGACCCTGCAACAAGATTCCTCTTCCTCCTTGTATTCTTCTTTTCTCATGTTCAAGGAGCCAATTCAGCACACGCTGTGTAGGTGCGTTACATTTCTGCCGCACACTCCCCTCCCCGGGTCACTGTCATACGCCTGGACCCAGTGAGCACCGAGGCTATAAACAGGAAGGACAGCACTTGTCTGATAGATTAGCGTGTCCCAAACGTCACACGCCTTCGCCGGCACACGTCACTGCTTGTCTGGAGGTGCCTGTCGAGGTCCGTTAGAAAATAACACGATTTAAATATTGGAAAAAGTCTGTCACGAAATATCCGAGTAGCATTTAATATTTTTTGATTGAATGTAGAAACATGTTTGTGGCTTGATGTGGAAACGCCAGAACGAAACATAGGTTATGTTATTCTCGGGTTGTTTTTCTTTATCAGTACAGATTCCCTTTTTGATTTTTTTGGCCCCTCAGATCAGAAATAAATATCCCTGACCTCCCGTTATTATTATTCAACATAAAAATACAAAGCGACTTCGGGCCGAGGCAAGGGCCAGTCGGCATTTCAAACACCCCTGAGATTCCAGATATTCTAACACCGTGGGACCTCCTCTCATATTTATTGTGGGAATCAGAATTTATGATGAGTAAATTGGGCTTCTTCATCTGTGTGCCGGGGGGGTTGCAACATACGGCCAAGATGGCTTGACTTATTGATTACAGGGAGCAGTATGCCCCATTTCAAAGGGAAGGAGAGCCCCCGCCACGCAACTTCTGAGAATTAATTTGCCCGGCATGGGCCTTCATGAGAAACACATGTCCATACACACACACACACACAAGAACGTAAGCATAGACACAAACAGGCACACAAAAAAAACCAAAGCCTGCAGGTAAAGGAATCACGCTCAAAAAGAGAAAAAAAGAAAAAAAGAGGAGCTACACTTGCATGCAGCCCACTCCAGCCCCCTCCAGCCCCCTCCAGCCCCCCCCCAACACACACGGAAACCTACATGAGACCAATTTTTGCTCGGCTCCAGGTGACCATACAAGGCCATTCTGCTGTAAACAAAGATTGTGATATTACACTCAGGCACGGACGTAAACACACACTCTGACATCTGAAACATTCTTCGAAGAAAAAAGAAAACCTGGAAAGTTGCACGCTTCTTTGTTGTTCCAGGTCATAGTTCACTCTGAGCGTATGCAGGGCATTCATCTTAAAAGCTAACCGTGTTCCTGACTCTCATTTAAGAAATATTTGAAAGCTTTTTGTTTTGTTTTTTTCCCATTTTAAATTCCATCTTTTTTTCAGGAATATATAAATAAATAGGAAAAAAAAAAAAAACCTGCAAGAGGAAAGTATCTTCTTGAACATTTTTGGGGACTTTTTTCAGGCCTTTCCACTGACACCATAACGACACAGGAAGCGAATACGACTCTGACACGGTCCCATCTCAAGCGTTTCTGCAGATCGAGCCACAGCTGAAGCATCAGCGGTTCATCCCTGGCATTGTCCGCTGGATCCCGCTCTGCACTCAGACACCAGCTCCTATTTCACCAGCAGCACCCGCGCTAATTCATCATCATGGTCATGACAGACAACACATCTGTGTGTGAATGGATTGAGTGAGGAAAGGGAGAAGTGCAGGAGGGACAACGGTAGTGAGAACATGGAGGGGGGCGGAGAAGAGAGGGACGGGTAGGAGGAAATATGGTAGCGAGGAGGATTCAGATCGCACAATCGACAAGGCTTTTTTAAGGGTCATATTTTGTTTGAAGGGCCCCATCCTACCCTTGACTCGACCTCTCTCTACCCCTCCTGCCTCCTCCCTCATAACGTGCCGTCGGCCTACTGGACGGCTCTTTGTCTTGGGCTATCTCATTTTACAGCCCATATACTGCAGGTGTGATGTGGAGAAGCATTAATGCGCTCAAGGAGTGAAGACCAGCAGAGGTTCTCATGAAGGCATAAAACTGTACTTCTGGAGTCCTCAAAAGGGTGAGTCTGTTCACCAACTTTGTGCAGAAAAAAAACGTTCAGAATAGATTTATGATCATTGGACGTTGCTCGGGGAAGAGCTGGAGGGGCCGATAGGTGAGAATACGGACGGCCAACAGACGGGACACGCTAACTCAAGTACGTCTCGTGTTCACGTGTGCGTGCTCAGATTCATACAGTATTTGCGTGTTTCTGTGCGTACATGCGTGCATACATGTCCGGGCGGCAGGTGGGCACGGATTCTCACGTGTGCGCTCAGGCAAGCATTTCTGTTTACTTCCACTCTCCAAAAAAACCCCATTTGAATGCAGAAGACAGGACACATCTCTCTGCTCCGTGAGCCGCTAGACAGCTCAGTCAGAATATTTTAGGGTGTGCACGCACACACATATACACATGGCTCCCTGGGGTACCCCTTATGCAGCGCCTGGGGAGTGCAAAATGGAACTTTTTAAAAGCCCAAAACACTTCTCTCGAACAAACTAGTCTTCTTATTAATACGGCGGCCCTGTTTGTGTCTCCTGGTTCGTGACAGGCCGTCATTATCTACAAGGGCTGGGTGTCTCAGCTACTTTTTAGGGATAGGTCGTGTTTGTTGTTTTGGAGTCTGAAAGTGTTGCTGCACGACTGATGACAAATAGACTATAAACTCTCAATGAATCCACGCATCCACAAATACATATTGATATGGAAATGGAAAGTTTGGGAGCGGCGGATCGGCGTGGAAATATTTTCGCTCCCGCCGAGACGTTCCATTGAATGATATTCTTATTTTTGACCCGCCGCAATATTCTAATGTTAGAAATCAGTAACATCTTTGCTTTTGAGTGTTTTTATACCACATGAGAGCTGCGAGGCCTTTTCTTTATTTTTTTATTCATTTGCGGTAAATGAGCTTAAGTACACACACAAAAACAAACACAGACTCCAGACACACAGCAAGTGTGTATCCAGACAAACACACATGCACCTTCTGCTCTTATGAAGATAAATATGGCAAGGGGTAGATTTTCACCCGCACCCACTGAACGGGACACACACATTCATCTTTGCTGTATCTTGTGTTTTTTCTTTTTGGGGGGGGGGGGGGGTGACAGGTGGGGACGCATATTGGCGATATAGCAGCAAGGGTGTGAGCACCTCACTGCCTTTTCAATGTATGGAAATGTATGTGCATTTTTAGAGTAGGCTAAATTTATTTCTCCCCCCCCAAACACAACCCCCCTAACACCCCTGTACCCTTCGCCCCTTCTCTCTCCACACCTCATTCCCGAAGCTGATAGACCTATGGATGCATGATAGATGGAGAGAGAGAGAGGGAGAGGGAGAGAGAGAGAGAGAGGGAGGAGGTCTCTGCATGGATGCATACATGCATGCATGGATGTATATACACCCCACTCCTTCTGTCCTCTCAAACAGTCTCACAAACACGCACACACACACACACACACACATGCGTATACACCTTTGAATGCAGGATTCATGCGCATACAAAACGTAATCCATAGTTTTACATAATGGAGAGAAGTAGAGAGCGGTTCCTGTAGTCGGGTGATAAAGATAATATGAATCATCTGACTCTTTCTCTTTCTCCGCGCATGTATACACGTTCACCTAGGGGAGATGCTGATACGCTATAGGGGAATATAATGAGATATGGAGAAGGTCCCTCCTGATCATCAAGAACACATGTGGGTCGTATGTGTGCTTTGTGCAATTTTCACAATGCAGAAGGATTATGGTTCACAGTATGAGGAGATTTTAAAAAAAATTTAAAAAATTCTCCAAGTCACCCGTATGTGTATTGCACTATTTGCACGAATTGCATAAAAGCAATTGCGCGGGGACTGCACAATCGAGTGCTCTGTTTTGATATGCAATTGATGGATTCTCTGCAAATTTGTATAATATTATGTATAAACTGGGAGATAGGACCATGTTTGTTCCTGGAATTAATTAAACAAAAAGTATGCAACGCAATCTACATACAAACAAAAATAAGAGTGACTGTTAATTATGCAGGGGAAGTTAATTTTTCTGAATATAATTAAAGACATTTAACCATCGGGGACGAAGCGAGATCAAAGATGTATATTTGATAATTTCATGCAGATAGCATTTTTAAATGAGAAAACTCTCTTAACTTATAATTATCTTTGGTGTGAGAACTGAGGCAGGAACTTCTTTTGTGTTAATTCTGGGCCTGAAATAGTCTCTGAAGAATTAGACGGAAAATTAATTAGGAATAATTGCAGATAGAGTGCAGATTGCATTTACAATGCAAATAAATCTTAGCAGAGCAGAACTTACATTTTCTTTGCCAGTAATATTCTATAATAAAAAATGGCAAAAAGTGTAAAGAAAACTGCTTATATGCAAATAAAATGACTTTTCTTGACACTTTAACATATATTCTAATATGAAACTGTACAAATCCCTCAGATTGTACACTCTTTTTTTTTTCAAAGCACGGCCTAAAATTTCTCTTATTTATGGTGAAGGGTGTTTTGAATGTGTGTGTGTCTTCCCTCCTCGCTCCCTGTTTCTGCTGTAGCTGCACCCGCACTAATGCCAAGACATAGGAAGAAAAAGAAATAAAACGTGGTAGTGATACAGTGTGTGTATGTGGGTGTGTGTCTGTGAGTGTGTGAGTGTGAGTGTGGGTCTGTGTGTATGTGTGTGTGTGTGTGTGTGTGTGTGTGTGTGTGTGATAGAGAGAACACGAGAGGGAGGGAGGAAGGGAGAGACGTTGAATTCTATCTCCAAGTATCACTGGCCCCACAGAAAAATAGAATTGTTTCTTCCATATTAGGAATCAAAGCTAAGCCTGATATTTTTGTGTCCACCATTTTGACTGCAGCCGACAGACCTAGAGGAAGCAGGTGCTCCGCCATGAGCGCGTAGGTGTCACTGCATTTTATCAATTTATTGTCTCTTATTATGTCTTTGCAGGACGTGTGTCTATGAATGTTGGCGCTCCACATCTGCTGAATGTTTATGTGAGCGTATTCGTTGGCGTATATTATATATACAGGTGTTAAAATGTGGGGGTTATAGGTGTGCATGTGTGCGGCCGCTGCACGAGTATGCACGGCTGCAGGTGTGCGTTTATAGTCCCAGGCAACTGTTAATCTCACCCACAGCCCCCCTGCATGACCACAGTGTGTGCCTTGAACTTGACCATGGAGGGAGGGGGGGGGCTGAGACGACTGGAGCTGAGGCTTAAAGCGAACCACTCTGATGGACAACAAAGACAATGGGTGAAGAGTGAGGGGGGGTGGGGGGGGGTTAAAGTTTGAGATTCAAAGAGGGGAGGTCCCCAGGTTGCATGTGTCTCTGTGTTTTTAGACTTATAAATATAAAATATTTGCACTAGCAAAGTTTAAATGACATGTTCAATAATCGGTTGTTTAATAATTACTGCCTTCTTTTTAAGAATTTTATTATATATTTAATTACAGTGGGTGGAATGCTGCTACAATAAAACAGCATGGTGCGGTTATACAGTTAGTTCACAGCAGCAGCAGCGTGTGTGTGTGTGTGTGTGTGTGTGCGTGTGTGTGTGTGTGTGTGTGTGTGTGTGTGTGTGTGTGCCTGTGTGTGTGTGTGTGTGTGTTTGCCTGTGTGTGTGTGTGGGTGTGGGTGTGTGTGGGTGTGTGTGTGTGCCTGTGTGTGTGTGTGTGTGTGGGTGTGGGTGTTTTTGCTGCCTGCCCAGGCTTGTAAAATGTATTTAAATGTTCGTGTTTGTCTTATTTCTTGCATGTATCCCTGCACGGCCATTTATGTTTTTTAATAATTATTTAGATGAAGTGGATTTGTTCGAGGGAAAAAAGGCAAACAATAACCCACCAAGAGGGTTTGAATATGGATTATTTTTATGAGCCACTAAAACGTGAGATAAACAACCCACAATTATAGAAATGTGAGATCCCAGTGTGAAAATAATCACTGCTGAGGTGAATAAAAGTGGATGGACATGTGCGTGAGACACCAGGAGATAAAGACCAGTTTAAATAAGAGGCTGAGTAAGATGAAGTGAGTCCGACAAACGGGAATGGAGGAAGATGGAGGGAGTGAATAGGGGAGAAAGTTTGAGGGGAGAAGGGAGAGAAAAGGAGGTAAGGAGTATGAAAGATGAGGTTTGACGTGGGGAGGAGGAAGAGAGAAGGTTTGGGAGGAGGAGGCCGAGAGTACGGGTGGAGGCTGAGGCTGGAGGAAGAACAGGTTGGGGCGCGAGGGTGTTGGAAAAGGTCATGGAGCATGACATCTTTTGGCGAGGAAAATGACGGTGTGTGTCTGTATGCCTGTGCAAGTGTATGTGTCTCCCTAATTGTGCGTAGAAGGTGAGGGGTGAGGTCCGGGCGTGCGCCAGGCAAAAAACAGCAGATAGAGACGGACAGTCAGTGTGTGTGTGTGTTTGTGTGTGTGCATGTGTGTGTGTGTGTGTGTGTGTAAACACCTCTATGTCTGCATACAGGCACTTTGTGTCTGTGTCTGTGAGTGTTTGTGGGTGTCTGTGTGTGTGAGCACCTCTACGTCTGCATACTGGCACTCTGTGTGTGTGTGTGTGTGTGTGTGTGTGTGTCTGTGTGTGTGTGTCTGTGTGTGTGTGCGTGCGTGCCTACGAGTGTGTGCTTTAATAGCCACAGTCAGAGAGCCTCTGTCAGATGGTCAGCTAATTGGCCATCTTACAAGTACAGAGGAGGCTGCTCGCAAATTGGCAAAAAGGGCAACCGGCTTCAATCTGATACCAAACTCCTTTCTGTCACAATGCTGTCCATTAGACAACAGCTTAAGTCAGGGAAATGGAACAAAAATAAAGGAAAACAGAATACAAAGCCGGGGGAAAATAGTGGCGTAATTGTGCATTGGAGACTTGCGTTCTCGTGCTTGACCCGCGTGTTGCGAGACAACAGGGATCATGCCAGATTTAGCGTGAATAGAATTTGGGGGGACTCATTGGGCTGGTGTGGTTTTTTTTCAATGTTTGTGTGTGTATGTGTGTGCTTCCCTCTTGCAGAAGCCTCATGTATTTTAATCCATGCAAAATCCCAACTGGGTTCCAATTAGGAACAGGTTTCCTAACGCCCTAAGGGGAAACTGATAATTATGCTGTTGACTGTGGTTGTGACTTAGACTTTCTGTGTGCATGTGTGTGTGTGTCTTTGTATGTGTGTGTGTGTGTGTGTTTTGTTTCTGGGGGACTAAGAAAGTGTATGCTATTCTTTTTATCTTTCTGAAATGTTTACAATGCTGACAGTGTTAGCTGTAGCAAATGATTCCTCACTATTATACACGTTAATAGTGAGTTATGGGTGTCCCAAAACCCATCCCAGAACCATTTTTGCAGTGTGGCGGGGCACGTTTTCCTGCTTTGCCAGTGCCATCAAGGAGTATTGTTTCTTTCAAGGGGTGTACTTGGTCTGCAACAATGTTGAGGGAGGTGGTATGTATCAGGCTAACAGCCACATGAATGGCATGATCTAATTTTTCCCCGCAGAACATTGCCCAAAGCGTCACGCTGCCTCCCCTGTCCTCGCTTCCCCAGGCAAACAACGCACACACACCCAACCATCCACATGATTCAAAAGAAAATGGGATTCATGATCAAACCAGTCAAGTGGACCTGTGGTCCACGCAGCGGTCAGCAGAGGCGCTGGTCTGCAGCTATGCGGCCCCATAATGCACTGCGTGTTCTCAACCAGCATTACGTTTCTCAGCTGTTTGTGCTACAGTAGCTCTTCTGTGGAATCTTCAGTTAACCCTCTCTCCCACATGCAACATGAGCTTTGGGTGCCGGTTCACCAGTTGTCCTTCCCTTAGACCACTTTTGACAGGTACTAACCACTGCAGAGCAGGAACACCCAGAAACAACAGCAGATCTGGAGATGCACTGACACAGTCATCCTGCCATCACAACGGGACTGTCCTCTAACTCAGATTCTAACACACCTCATTTCTAACATATCAAACTCTGGACAAAATGTTGAATTTCTGTCTATATCCCACCCACTGGGCCAGACAAGTTATTACCACATCACCCCTCAGTGGTTATAATGTTATGGCTGATCAGTATACTTTTACCTACATGTGAACGAGGAGTCTGATGGGTGTGTGTAGGTGTGCATAGGGGCTGTTGTGTGTGTGACAGGTGGCTGCCGTTAAACTCCCTGCCCGCCTGCTAACCTTGAAAAGAGAGTGACGCTGATGTAGTGGACGGAGCATCTGAGCCTAAATGTTGAAAAATGTCCCCTCAGATAAAATGGATGGTCCGACTGTAGCACACATTCGTACAAATACATTGTTTTGCAAGGTTGAGCTGACAGGGAGGTTAAGAAAATATTGAGTTTTCTTTCCCTGTATGGTTTTCTGGAATCTGAAAAGTTTGCAATAGCGGCAAAAAAAAGCAGGCCTGTATTTATTTTCGGCGCTGCGGTGCTTTGGGGATGTTTGGGTCCTCCTCAGTGTGTATTCATGAACTCTTATTGTGGTTGCCACTAGTTCCATGTAGTGGAAAAAAAGCCTCACAAAGGGGATTTAAATAGAAGATATTTACAGAGGTTTTCTTAATCCATGCAGACGGACATGCTGCTGTACGGATCACAGCACAGTCTTGTAGACTCATTCATCTCAGACGAGGTGCTGGGAGGGAGCACGGGGTTAAAATACAAGTCCTTTTCAAATCTGAGATAATTTTCACACTCCCTTCCGAGGATTTTTACATAGAAATGAAGGAGGAGGCGGGTGTAGGGGGGGACACAAGGAATCTTTTTAGACGGCAAAAAAACATAATAATTGTTTTGCTATCCAATGGAGTGTTATACTACGTATAATATATGGTTATTTCATACAGCCTCCAGACTGCCAAGATGTTTTCAATTTGGCATAGCCCTGCGATCATGATATCACAGGGAAAAGAGAGAGAGAGGGAGAGAGCGAGAGCTTCCAGTCTGGGACGGCCAGAACAGTGAGAGGGTGATCATTTGACCAAACTCAAAGGCTTTTCCTCTCTCTCTCTCTGTCTCTCTGTCTCTCTCTCTCTCTCTCTGGGACGAATAATTCCACAGTTGCTGAGGCACTGAAAAAGCAATCTGCGGAATACCCCAGGGTCATGTCTGTGGCCGGATGATTTGTGTGAAATGTCATACATTAAATATAAGTTTAACATTCAGCCCGGTGCACTGTAAAACTGCCCTGTCGTTGCCACAGTCCGCCATTTCCCTCTGTGCAGGGAGGGTTCTGATTCAGGAAAGCGGTCACAAAGGAGTTGGACACACAAATACACGCACACACACACACACAAAACCCCCTGTGTCTGCCCAATTTTAGAGGGAGTGGGAGCAAGAAGGGGGTGCAGACGGCAGGGAATTGTGAGGCCATTCGATCCACAGCTGCAGTTCATTTACGAATGCGAGAGCACTTTTTTTTTTTCGTGAAAATATATCTATTTTTCTTCTCTTTTTTTTTTTACAATTTCATCTTGTTTTTTTCCCCAAGAAGCTTTTGGGCCAGAAAGGCATTGGAGGGGGAAAAAAGGTATAGGTGATAGCGGTGGTGGGGGGAGTGGGGTGGAATTAGACAGACAGATGGACTCGGACGGACAGTTTGTCTAGAGGCAGGTGTTGAATTTGCGCCCAGGCTGAGATGAGAAAGTAAGAGAGGAAGTGAGGAAAGAAAAAAGGGTTGTAACTAATTCATAAAGTTTCAGGAGGATAGCGGCTACTGAGAAGAAGAGAGAGAGAGACAGAGAGAGAGAGAGAAGCATGAGCGATGGGGGGAAAAGGTGTCTCCGGGGATTTCAGTGAAGCAGTCATCCCAGAGAGAGAGAGAGAGAGAGAGAGAGAGAGAGAGAGAGAGAGAGAGAGAGAGAGGAGATTCTGGCCATCCTAGCAGATGAGAAAGAAATGACAGAGAGGGTACAAAGGATGTCATCCGCCAGATGGACAACTGATGAGTTTTCCTTTTTTCTCTTTGTCTTTCCGTGTCTGTTTTTTTTTTTTCTTCTCCTGGCTTGTTTGTTTGTGCTCAGCCTGAGACTGTGGAAAGTTTCTGTGTGAATGACTGCAGCAGATCATGTGTTTGATATGTAGACGCATATCACACAAAACCCACTCAAGACCACCGACTCCTGTAGCAACTAACGAACAATTTGGAGTCAAATACACAAATCAGCTGCTGAAGTTGGGGCTCGTTAGTTAATGAATGTAGATCTACCTCGGACATTTTTTGTTTTTTTTATCTACTTTGCAGAGTTCAATATAGTTTTCGCCTGGTGGTGTTTGACAACATTTGCATCTACTAAAAAAATCAATTCAGTCTTTCTGCAAAAAAAATCTGCTTATTATTGCCCTGAAAGAGATTTATCAATTTCACCTTGAAGGTGTTGTACTCGCCGGTCTGCATTTGTAAGCAAGCCGTAAGTCTTTGAAGACAAACACGCTATCATACATTTGGTGCCCCCCCCCTCTTCCTTTCCTCCCTATCTTCCCATTCCTTACTTCAAAGAAGGAGGCTTGGATAAAGGTTTGGAAAGAAATGGAAAACAAATTGTTAATTTGTATCGGGGAGGAGACCAGACACTTGAGCAAATTCTCTTCGCATTCTCCCTTTAAAGGTGAAGTTTTCTGAAGTTGATGCCTGGGGGGGTGCGGGAGAGTTCAAGCCCTAACAGGTGCTATTAAAATAAAATATGCAAAAGTGATCATCTTGAGGATTCATCTGCAGAATTATAAAATGCATACAACTTAATAAATAATAATAACCACTGATAAATGTGGTAGCAGGTAAAACATTTACTTTTGTATGTGACCTTTTATAAATTCATTTAAGTTGCTTTTTTTTTTTTGCAGAGGGTATATTTGATAGAACTGAAAGCTCTACATTCCTTAAACGCAGCGTCGGTACATCCATTTTTATTTTTTAACAGCTTAACCTGTTGATGGTCACAGCGGGGCTGGAGGCCGTCTCAGCTGACGCTGAGCGAGAGGCGTGTTCATCCGAGGGCCGACACCCGGAGACAGACGAGCATTCATGCTCTTATTCTACAGGCAGTTTAGAGTCAGCGCCTTTTTGGAGAGTAGGAAGTATTGTACCTGGAGAAAACCCACGCAAACACGGGGAGAACATGCAAACTCACCACAGAACGGCCCGGGGATTTGAAAACCAGAACCTTCCTGGAACTGCTTTGCCCACGGTCGCATCCAGAATGATTTAGTTCTATTCTCCACCTGCCATTGTGCTCATGTAATAACTCTATTACAGCAGATTATTTGATTACACTTTTTTTTTTGTCAAAATAGAAGATTGAAGTTTTTACATTTGTGAATTTAACATTTTAAGCACTTGTTACAGAATCCACAAAACAGTTTGGATTAATCAAACTGCATGAGTTTTATAAAGACAAACGAAGGCGGATGCTATTGGAAGTTTAATTAATCGGAGAATTTGGGTTTACGGTGTACACACACACACCAAAAAAAAAGATGTTAGTAATGATTTCATCAGTTCATGCAGAAATGATTAAGTCCACACTCTTGCGAGAGGAACCAAACCCACATGTTGTATTACAGAAAAAGCTTTGGTGATGAAGAACTACTTATATTCGGTGTTTAAGGGCTTGCTCTACTTCACTCAAATAAACCAATGATTGTTAAATGGATGAGTTGTATTGGAGGCTGTGAGGGGACAAGAGGACGCATACTTTACTCTGCCTCATCCTCAAAGGTGATGCTAACCAGAGATAAAGAAGAACACGCGGCACACTTAAAGTCACCTCTGCACCAATTTATTGTGCCAGAGTTTGATTGATGGGATGAAGGACTCTGTGGTACAACAACATTGTAACTGCCACGTCTTGCTATTACTAGCCTCTATCCAAGCCCCAGTGTCGGGTGTCTGGGGACTTTACACTGGTTTGGTTCTAACTAGGATTGGATACCTGAGTCAGCGCTGCAGTCTCTGCAGACCGGACTATTGTCTTATCTCTGCATACAGTTCATCTTCATCGAGGGTGAGGAAGTCCGTACCATAAGGGTATATCACAGTAACTCATGTATGTTTTGAGCTGCAGACCTGTGATAGGTAGAAATGGGTTGATGGGAGAAGGCCAGACTCTGGCTCCTTGGCCATTATCCACAGGCAGGCAAATCAAGCCAGCAAATCAGGAACAATGGAGCCCTCAAAGAGCAGAGTGGGGATCAAAGCAGTGCTAACTGGCCATTGCAATCCAATTGAAATGTTCACTTTGCATCTCTCCAAAGGTAATGGATGTGGAGAGTGGGAGGTGAGAAGAAAAGACTGCCCGCTCGCGTTTGACGTAGAATGATGGAAGGTAAGAAGAGAAAAAAGGAGAGGAAAAAAAATGCTTGTGACGGGCTTGGCCTTCTCAAGTCATCTACTGCAGAAGCTTCATAATGTCCCTTGGTTATTTTGACTTTGAATTTGCGAAGACCAATTTTTTCACTCCCTTTTTCTGCTTCCTTTGAACCTTCCGATGGTAACATTATGATGATATATGAGATGCCGTGCTACGGCCCCTGTGCATGTGGAGAAGGATGGAGGCAGGCCATTTCTTAAAGTGTCCTCTCTTTCTATCTCTCTCTTTTTATCTTTCCCATCACTTCCCCCATCTGTCTCTCCATCTCTCTCTATTTGAATGTGTTGATCACCTGGGGAGATGCTGCATTAATGCTGACGCCCAGTAAAACGCAGAATTCTCTCTTTATTTATCTGCACTAAAATTCCTCCCAATCTTTCCAGCACATTTCACTCAATCACGCAACTCAGGCCATTCCATTAGCCACACAGGGGCGTTTTACCTCATTGAGCACAACACGCTCCGCACTTCTATGAATATAGATTCCCCTAAATTATGTATAATGGGAGTGTTCAGATTTTAGCATTTTTACTAAGAGGGTTTGAGGGTGCATGAGTCGTTTCTGCTGCTTTTTGAGTGCATCTGGAAATCGACGGTGCATGCGTGACTCCGGGGATGGTATGTTTGCTTTCTTTGAGTTTGTATATGGTTATGCACATTCCTCTATGGTTTGTCGATAGGTCGGAGCAGAGGGTGTATTTGTTTACCATAGATACAAATGCAGAAATATATAGATATTTGATGTCACTATCAGCTTATTTTTTGCACCTGAAAAATCTGAATTCCTTAGAGGCGTAAATACATATAGTAGATATTTGGTCTGGCTGCACCCTTTTCTGATGCTTTATTAATGCCGTAATGCAAAAGGTGGAGAAGTTCATTCTGATCCATCTACCAAAAGCCAGCGGTAAAACCGAGCTTTCACGGAAGAGGCAGGTTCCTCAATCTTGGGAGGTAATAACTTCTGAAGAGAAGGATACTTCGGCGTAAAGCCTACATCTGAGGGCCTCGCTGTCACCGCCTTGGCTTCCCCACCAATGGCAGCTGAGCCCCAGGTGTAAAGGGTGGGGCCGGTTCTGCGCATGCAGCAATTGAAGGTTATGCTAACATGCCAACCTGCCCATCTGAAGTCTTTCAGCGATGGCAAAGAGGTGATAGAAGAAGGTGAAGACTGTCACTGTAAGCGGATTAACCCTATCCTGTAAGAAGTTGGGTCGTAAACAAGTGATAGTGAAATTTAGACGGCAGCACCCCGAACACCCGAGAGCCCACTTTAGGTTCATCCCTGTCGGCTCCACAGAAGCCTTGCCTCCTGACCACCCAGTGGGTTCCTTCGTCAAGCATCTTCATTAATGCCGTATCCCTTTAGATGCGCAACTGCAAAGTCTCAGCCCCAGTTAGAATTTGATCTTGTTGTGCTGAACATGTTCTGATCCTGGTGAGGATCCGGGTGACTAATTGGATGGTAAGAAAATTTTAATTCACATGTTGGCAGTCGGTGTCCATGTTGCTCAGCGGGAGGGAGGGACACAGCTGAGCAATGTCAACAAACAGGCCAGCAATTCTATAATCAGAGCCAAATCAACATCCTCATTACCGACTCCAAGCTGCCGACATCAAAAAAGGGATGTGAAACTCCTTCCCCTTGTTTTCACCAAGTGATTATGTTCAGTGTCAGACCAGACATATCAACTTTTTTTTACTAAGCAGACATGCTCACCAGAATACTAAACAATACTAACAACCCATCAGGGGAATAAAGTTAGTGATATTTTCATCTGCTGCTCATTTTAGTTTGCACTGTAATAACGTTGCAGCATCTGACAAAAGTTGTAATCTTTTTTTTTTGTCAATAAATAAAAAACGTGCTCGTATACAACATTAATAACATTATTTAAATAAAAATAAATGTTTGGTGCCCATTGAAATGGCTGTAAAATGTAGCGCTGACGGGGTTGGAAACTCTCTCTCCGTCAGATGTTTTCACTTTACTTGTTGCATCACCTCCAAAGTGAGTAATGGGCGATTTGTAAACAGGCATTTTTGGATGTCTAACATTGTAAAATATTTGCGATTTAGTCATTACTGATTTAGACAGAGGAGCAAACAGTAGTCTGAGTAATCAGCATAAACCTCGAACACAGTCTAGAGTCCGAATGAGACTTTTCTGACGTACGTTTGTGCTGGAAACAACCTTGTTTAGTTTTTCTTGTTGGCAAACCGATAAAAGAAATGATCAGGGATTGTATGTGCCTTGACCTCTTTCTGTCTGGGCTTCCATTGAGCTACATCATGTCTGGAACTTTGTACTATAAAAGAATGTATTGTTGAGTTTAATTTAATTATATCAAGCGCTTGTATGAAATAAAAGTATCTAAACCCAGATAAATACATATATATTTCTTTTTTTTTAAACATGAGTTTACTTACATTTTCATGTTGGATGCACATATTATTCTTTGATTCATTTTAAATTTATAATAGCGCCTCACTTTAGAGTCACCACTTCACTTTGTTTTTCGGACTGTGGGAAGAAGTGGGAGAACTCGGAGGAACCCACGCATGCACAGGGAGAACATGCCAAATCCACACACAAAGGCTTTAGGTTGGGATTCAAACCCAGAACCTTATTTCTGCAAGTTGACAGAGCTAACCACTACTGCATCAGGCTGCCAGGCCTCCGACCAGAACAAAGTTGCACCGGCAGGGCTGTCCGAGGAAATTAAGTAGAAGCTTTTTTTTCTCATTACATATAGTTAAGAGAATTTGACTTTTTTTAAAACAAGGGCAGTAATTTTTAAAATGTATTTTTTTAAAGGATTTGTATCAGTAAAGTCAAATAAATAAGCCCTGATAAGTACATTTTACAACAATTGATTGGGGTCAGAATCTTTTTTTGTTTTTTTCAATGTACCTCTGGGCTTGGAGCAGGGCGGCTCTTTTCTAAACCTACTTGGTTCACATTATTTTGGCTCCTTTTCACCGTGAAATTATCATAAACTCAGACTACACATGAAATATTGGATATTACTCTTTAGTTTGTATAATGTTTTGTTTAAATTCTTCATGTTCAGCATGCTTCAAATTGCAGAGCGTCTTAATTACATGTTTATTACACCAGCACTGTTACACTACGCATGCATTGGTTATCCGGACCACCTATCGGATCTGACCAACAGTTCTCATGCAGCCTGGTGCCGCCAGCAGCCCTCAGTCCCTGGGCCACCCTATCCGATCACAGCTTATACACCCCATAATGTATTCTACAATATCACATGACTGTGCATTTTATTTGCCTGTGGCTAAAGCTTGGCAGCAACGAGCCGAAAAGTAAAGGGCAATAGGTTGAAGGTTTCCCGAGCGTTCTGCATGTTTCATGAACATTGCACCCATGACACCTATTGAAATTATGGTATGGATATTCAAACATATGTTGTTAATCTGTTCAGGGAATAATTCTAGCTGGTACAGGAGCAGCAGCAGCAGCAGCAGCAGCAGCAGCATGCAGACATGTGCCAGTTTCAGGTGGATCAGGCCTCTGACGCCAGAAGGTCCTGGTTTCAGAGAATAATGGATGTTTCGGCATTGAGGAATGGCTGCTGGCGGTTTGGGTCACGGTGCCCTTCAGCTCATGATCCTCACATCACCTGTGTGACGCCAAAATGCAAAAAGCATACAGCCACCTATAGCAACTGAAACCATCCGTCAGTGGGTGCACAGGGTGCGTATTGATCCGACGTGTTTTCTAAACTGTATTATTGACCCAAATGTTGTCTCTAACATCTAATCTGTTCTGGCTGAGGTGTAATTTTATAAAGAATTTAGAAACACTTGTTAGTTTCACTTATGAAATTGTCGGCTGATCGAAATTCATCGCTGCAACTCAGATGGATTGCTTTCATAAAAACCCAATGTTGCATTGAGGGAGCTAAATATAGTAAGCGTTCCAATAACTGAGCTGTACCTTGGCACACACAAAAGCACCTCCGCACCCACACACACACACACACACACAGATACACACACAGAAGCATAAGACAAACACTTCCACATATACAGATGCACACGTACTAACACTTGTTATCGATCTGTAGCTTAGCTCATGCCAGCAGGTAGTCCAACTCACCGGTTATTCTGAGGAATTGCTTTCAGTAGCTCTATCCACACGCACGCACACACACACACACACACACACACACAAACAAAAACACTATTTGATTGTTTCCAGTGGTTAAATCTACAAAATTTGTGCACAACCAAGTCTTAAGACGCCATCATCTCCTCTTCACAGATCAAGGTCTGGATTTGTCAATACCACACACACACACACACACACACACACACACACACACACACACACACACACACACATACACACACTGAACGCTTCAGAACTGAACCAAGTTTAATACCTTGAGAGTAACATGTTGAATAGTGTTGCATAGTTAGAGCCAACTCCTTTATCCCGTCCTGTCATCCCTCCTCTGCTCCTCCTATTATTGCTTTTCCTCCTTCTCTTTCTTCATAGTCATGCTTTTTGACTTCTCCTTACAGACGATAACACACTTTGGAGTGTAAAGGATAAGGGATTAAGGCATTGTGAGCGAGCACGTACGACTTATTCGGGCGCGCTTTTGCGACCGTGTAGGTCACAATCGCTGCGATCCAAAGCGGCCCAAACGGTCCCTGCCTCGGCGGCTGCGTTCCACTCTTTGGATCTAATTCGAAGACAAGTAAGAGGAACACAAAGTTCAGTTTGTAAATCTAAAGTTTGCTACAATGGAATGTTTCTCATTAGAGTCAATAAGCCAGTAGACAACAAAAGGACCTTTCACTGAAGAATATGAAGTGAAAATATAAAACAGGGCACGGCTTTAGCTGGCAACGCTCTCATCGTAATATGTTATGTGTGCAGTCTCCTCCTCCTCCTCCTCCTCCTCCTCCTCCTCCTCCTCCTCCTCCTCCTCCTCTTTTCCCCAAATCGGCCTCTCTTGTTTGAATGGGGATCGAATTAAGATGTTCGAGGATTTTTTTATTTTTTTTTGTTCCTTCCCGCTCGTCTGAAAGGTCATAAGTCTAAAGTAATTATAGGATATAACTGCAGTAGGGGAAATACATACCCCGAGATGATATGAACACACAAGCAAGTTGTAAACTGCAACTTTCTTTTAGCTTAGCAGAATGTTGTCTTTTTATGACTGAATCAATATATTTAACTAAGGCTTGTAAAAGAGCCCAGCTCGAGACTTTATTTAGGCTTACCTCTGTCTGACCTCCCCAGACTCCGCCTCGACTTTCGCTGCATGAGAACAGGAAGCCTTGCATAAGAATAGAACCACAAGGAATTTTTTTATACTTTAAGTATGAAATTGCCTCAGACTTTCCTTTATAGAATTAATTTTGATGTATGGACTGTTTCTTAATGTAATAATACTCCAAACTCGGCTGAATTGATTCTCTTTATTCACATTTTAGAAATGTCGGCGAATGTGATGTGTCATTTAAGATATTAAAACCTCACAAGATTTATTTGACTTAATGTAAAAAGCAAAATTAATCCTTGTTTCTGGTTGTGGTTGTTTTTAGTCTTGTTTTATAGGCATGTTATAACACTTTTAATTTCTAATGTGGGAGTAAATGAGAGTAAAGAAATATAAATCCCTGTATAGGTATGTAATAATAAACCAAACTCAGCTCAACTGATTCCCTTTATTCATATTTTAGAAATATTCAATATTAATGTTACACATCATTTAAAATATTAAAACCAGGAAAGATGAAAATTTACTTGCTTGAATGTAAAAAACATTTTTTCCCCACAAAATCTGTTGGGTTGTTTTCTTTTTCATTTCTAACAAACATATTATTACATTTTAATCATAATTATGGAGCAAACTGAGGGCCAAAATAATGAAATATAGATTAAAAGGAAAGAATATTTTTAAAATATGTTTTAGAAATGAGAAATGTTAAAATGGATGCTGTTTTTGTCGCATGACTTTGACAATTATATTATTAATTATAAATAAATTGCATTGAATGTAATAGTGAAAGGTTTTTGGATGACATAATTGTATTTAGTTCACACAGCATGATAGTGTTCATTACATTAAACACAACTTTGTTCATTAAATTCCTCATAAACATATGATGCAGCGCTGAACGTAGATGTTTTGTTGACATTCACTTTAAAGCATTTGGGAATAATAACCTACATAATCTTTTTCCTATTTGTGCATCCTTTTTTTGTGGCACCGGCTGAAAATGAAATTACGTAAATGCGATGTTTTATTTCTTAGAGTGCGTGCCTTCTCACATGGTATGAATCTGAGGCAGCTCCTCTGCCTCTCTGCGGGAGTCTCTCGCCGGAGCTCAGTGGCTGAGCTGTGTTAACACTAGCGAGTTAATCTGCGAGCCAGCTGAACCCCTTGACATGCAAGACAATATTATTTCATGCCTTTTAAGTTAAAAAATATCTCGCTGGAGTCGTGTTTCCATTCCGAGCTCCCATTCAGCGATAGCTCCATAATTCTAATTATTTAAAATCCAATTAAGTTCATGTTTAATTTTTTTTTGAATGAATATTTAATATGGATATCATATGTTTTGGGGGGTTTTGTGTTGCTATCATGAATTTCAAATATCAAAATACTTGCATTTCATTTCATGGTTAATCCTAGTTTGTCGTAGCTCGATGGAGGTTCAATAATAAACCTTCCCGGTGGAGTTTCACTCCCCTTTTCTGGAGCACTTGACCTCCATTGCCTGATTTTGAGGTGCAGGGCTGCTGGGAAGGAGGATGCACTGACTGAATCCCTCGCGCGTTTTGTTGTCATGTGACCCTGGCCTTGCAGGTTGGATAAGCCCATCGTGTATAGAGACTGAACTTCTGTCAATTCCACACAGGAAATGCGAGACGGAACTCCCAGAAATCCATCCATCCTTCTATCCAGGGCTTTAAAGTAACTAACTACATTTACTCAAGTACTGTAATGAAGTAAAAATGTACTTGGTTATTTACATTTGATTCTACTTTATACTTCTACTCCACTGCATTTCCCATACAGCTCTAGTTACTATTCAGCTTAAAACATATTTATATCCTTCCAGTCTTTTTAACCACTTATTGATTTTGAGTGTTTTTGAAAACTAAAAGATTAAACATGTATTTTATGACTTGAGAAAAATTGGCCCAGCTTCTAACTAAAATTTAACTTCTAATTAGATATGATTTAAAAACTTGCTTGGATTTTCTGGAAGCTGAAAACAGACGGACAAAATGAAAAGTTTCATTTCTATGTGCTTCGTCTCAGACATTGATTTTATGAAAATAATCGGGATTCAACAGCGGAAAAAGTAATTAGATTACGTCAGTATTTAACTGTGACGGCAGTAACCCAGGTTTACACCTTAATGCAGTAACAGTAATCCAAAGGCATCCTGTAATAGAACAAATTTATTACCTTTATATTTATTTCAGTAGAGTTTTGGATGCAGGTCTTTTGGTTTTCTCTGCCTACTTTTATCAAATAAAGGATCTGAATACTGAATGTATCTTCTAAAGCTAACTGCACGATTCCTTCTGCTTTCCCTCATCCTATCCCTCCCTCGCTCACAGCTTTCCTCCTGAACGTCAGTCCTCATTCGTCTTAACTCTGTTTCACAGTTATTCAGAACAGAACGCCATACTGCCAATTATCCCCCGAAATCTGAATCTGGGAAATACAAAAAGTTTTATGGTCGTATTTAATATTGGGCAATCAGAACACACATCACTAATCTCACACCCTGGCACTCTTCTCCTCTTGATTTCACTCTCACCTTCTTAACTGAGTCATTCCGTGTCTCGAGAACCAAAACTTTTCTGCCAGTTGGTGTCGGCTGTAATTATTTCTGCGGCGGCAAAAAGAAAAACTTAATATCATTAAAAGAAAATCAGCTTCTCTGACGAACCAACAAAGAAACAGGTGTTTGAGCAAATGTGTGAGTGTATGTGTGTGTGTGTGTGTGTGTGTGTGTGTGTGTGTGTGTGTGTGTGTGTGTCAATGCGTGCAAGCTCTCACTGCTGTTTGCTCAACGGGTAATCAGCCAAACAAACTACAGGTCCCCTGCTATGATTTGCCCCCCAGTGTGTCTCCAGTCTGAATACTTGTGAGTGAGTTAGTATTTCTTTCTGTGCTGCCCTCTTCTATGTATTTATGCAGCACATAAACACTACGTGTGTCTGTTCCTGTCCATGTGTGTACAGGGGACTATATATGCGCATTTCAGGATTTATATTTGTTTCCTGTGCCTCCCCCGTGCTGAGTGGTCCACCCCGACTGAGGTTTACAGCTAGTGTGTGAGTGTGTGTGTGTGTGTGTGTGTGCGTGCGTGTGTGTGTGTGTACGTGCGTGTGTGTGTGTGTGTGTGTGCGCGTGTGTGTGTGTGTGTGTGTGCGTGCGTGTGGGTGTGTGTGTTTGCGCGTGTGTGTGTGCATGCGTGTGTGTGTGTGTGTTTGCGCGTGTGTGTGTGTGTGTGCGTGTGTGTGCGTGTGTTCGCGTGTGTGTTTGTGTGTGTGTGTGTGTATGTGTGTGTGTGTGTGTGTGTCTTTGTGTGTTTGTGTGTGTGGGTGTGTATGAGTGTGTGTGTGTGTGTATGAGTGTTTGTGTGAGTGTGTGAGTGTGTATGGGTGTGTGTGCGTGCGTGTATGTGTGGGCGTGTGTGTTGTGATGTGTGTATTTGCCGTATGGGAACACAACTCCTAGGACATTTAATCTAGGGAGAATTTTACGCTAGTTACTGCTTGTCATCAAACGTTTCCAGCATAAAATACTGCAACCATCTTTTATTGGCAGATGTTTGGGACAAATTCTCAGTGGGCCCCCGAGTGGCCATCTGCCCCTCCATGAGAAAAAGTGCATGTGAAAAGGAGAGGAAGGAATACACTATGATACATACTACGATATAAAAAAGCTATTTCCGTTCACACACACACACACACACACACACTCACAGGTCAGGCGAGGTCAACCCAAGTACAGTTCTTGTTTATGTTCTATGTACTTAAGTACAAATTAGATTAGATTACCTCATCCTTTAATTTCCACAGCGAAGTCCTTTAACACTTTAATTCAGCAGTAACAGTTTTCCAGTAGCATCCCCGTAAAACTCTGACAGGGACTATGAGTACTTTTACTCTTACTTACTCTACATGAAGCACATTTTACTGTTTTTCACATTTTTGAATACAAGCTTTTTCTTAAAGTGGAGAATTTTCATGCTGTGGTATTAGTACTTTTACTCAAGTAGATAATCCAAGTACTTTCTCCACAGCTGCTAGCACCATTATTATGGTTTGCTGTGTGTGTATGACCCTCTGCACCCTCTACTCCCTCAGCACCTTCTGCACCCTCAGCACCCACACATCTAAGCCCCTCAACCATATGGGCTGAAGCAGGGCTGATATTTTCAGCCGCTTCAGTCACTCTGATGTTCAGGTGCGCCGCTGTAAAATGTCTTCTAATGTATATGACTGAAAGAAAATCCCAGCATTTAAAGACCAGAGGAGGAGGTCCCTTCATCGACTTTGAACATCTGAGTAGTAGCTTGACTGCCTCTCTTTATTAAAAGCTTTCGGTGACTGGGGACATGGAGTGATCCTTCCTGTGTTGAAACTTTATATTTCCAAGCGTAAAGTTTGGACAATATGTTGTTTTTTGAGGATATCGTGGAAACCCGTCTCTGAAATGTGTTTGCTTGTTTTACCTGACCCACTTTTCATTCACTGTGTGTGTTTGTGTGTGTGTGTGTGTGTGTGTGTGGGTGTGTGGGTGTGTGGGTGTGTGTGCATGCGTGCGCACACATGCTGTCCCTCTTTGCTCAGAAGGTTGTAAATGTAATCTTAGACACATGTTACTTGGGCTGATGTTTTTCAGATTGATGTCAGTTACGTTTAGCATATCTTCTGCCAAGACACAGTAGTGCTGTTTAGAGCCTGGACTCACAAACACACACACACACACACACACACACACACACATGCAGAAACTGTTGGGTAAACACAGCTCGGTTACCATTTTGAATGATTGAACGATGATTATTTGATGCAGTGATTTATTTTGAACGCAGCCTGTGAGTAAACGGAGGCAGGAAAAGATGAGAAATCTGACTTAGAGGCTCCAAATCACGATTCTCCCAACACACCTTTTACAGGAACGTATTATTACATCCTGCCCCCCCCCACACACACACACACACACACACACACACACACACACACACACACACACACACACACAGGCACAAACAAAAATACATTTTAACACTCCCCAGCCTCCAACTTTAATGCAGCCGTGTGTGTCTCTTAAAATGCCATCTGCAGAGTGCGGCCTTGTAAATGCAGCTGTGACCAACACACTCCAAACTGCAAATGTTTCATTTACATTCATCTTGTGCTCGGGAATGGAGAATTCCTCCTCCAATGTAAGACAGCGGGGGAACGGTGCAAAACGAATTTCTCGCCTTCTCTGGAGAGCGAAAGATATGGGGATTCAGAACACACCCTTCAGACAATGGAAGAGGAGGGGGTCTTATTTTCTTTCTCTTTCCCCCTGTCTCTCTCCACACCTCCCTGACCCTGCTTCCCCCTCAACCTGCCCAGCAGAGTGAGAAAGTGCATGTAGCACCAACAGGGGGTGGAGGCGAGACAGAAGGAAAGTCGGTTAAAAGTAGTTAAAAGAAGAAGAAAGGTGTGAAG
Organism: Lophius americanus; assembly: GCA_037951165.1. Taxonomy (NCBI): domain Eukaryota; kingdom Metazoa; phylum Chordata; class Actinopteri; order Lophiiformes; family Lophiidae; genus Lophius; species Lophius americanus. The sequence continues at coordinate 10,698,588 of JBBDHG010000011.1, read as the reverse complement.
GAACAACAGGAGAGTGAGGGGCCGAATGCACGGAGCGGAAGACGGATGCAGAGAAGGGGAGAGAAGATGAGAATATATATGTGGTGGGAAGTGTTGGGAGACAAGGCAGGTTGCTGTCACTTTAAAAATGACTGTAATAAAAGTGACCGTCGGAAGATGGATCTGGTGATTTTGGCTTGCTAATCAGTCATCTGTGAAGAGGACCACAGCCCAGATTCAGCCGCCGCTTGACACCTCCTGATTGATGCCTGCGCCTGATAAAAAAGGCCCATTAACTGTCCTACTATTAAACTAGATGAAACGGCAAAAAAGAAAAAAGAAAAAAATGCTTTTCTGCTCCTCTAACCTCTCTTTCATCAGAGAATCTTTAATTCCATCCTTTTATATTCTCTGACGTTTTCTCGTTCTTATCCGTTCTGGAGGTGGTCTTCCAGTTATTGTTGACGCGGCGGGAGAGATAAGAGTTAAGCGAGGCCCGCTTATGTTGGCGTGCATTGGTGTTTGCACCGGGTGTCACATTCTGTACTTGAGTATGGTCCTCTCCTTCAATCAATAGAGCAGTGGGTGCCAAAACACACCGGTCAATACTACAGCAGGTACCACCTGCTACACAAACTCTTGTAAATATGCAAATGAGCTTGCATAATCAAAAAAACGGGTCTGACCCTAGTCACCTTTCAGCCTCAGAAAAATGAAGAAAATAATGACCCCGCTGCTGAATCTCATATCTCCTCATCTCTCCTCCACACACACACACACACACACACACACACACACACACACACACACACACACACAAACACACAAACACACACACACACAACACAAATTGCCTACAATAATAATAACCCCACAGATGACAGCTTCAGCCCCCTCCCTCCTATCCCCTCATCCCCACCTCAGCCCCCCCTCCACATACAATCAAACAAAGCCTCTCTCTTACCTTGCGCATGACCAATCCTTCCATCTCTCTTTTTTCCTCCACCATCCTATATATGCATGCTCTTCCCCTTCTGCAAACTCAACCACACCTAACAGCAACACCTTGCACTCTCCCGATCATCCCACAGCCTACAGCGTGGCACTCACACCCCTAATAAATACAGCCCTGGTCTGCTGTTTTCCCATCTATCCCTTTTTCTCTGCCCCAGTCTCTCTCCCTCTCTCCCCCTCTCTCTCTCTCTCTCTCTCTCTCTCTCTCTCTCTCCCTCTGTCTTTCCCTCTCCCCTCGCTCTTGGCTGGTGCTAGTGAAATATCAGGGCAAACGGATTCCAGCTTTTTTCTCCTGGCTCAGAGGGGTTGTTCTGTGCGATTTGGCCCTGGGGTGCATTTCAGCGCTTCTGATGTGAGCTAGGGGTCGAGAGAGAGAGAGAGAGAGAGAGAGAGAGAGAGAGAGAGAGAAACATAGAAAGAGAAGGAGAAAGAGAGGGGGGGGGCAAAGGATAGAAAGAGAAAGGAAATGTGTGTGAGAGAGAAAAAGAAGGACACACCAGCGTTTATCTGTTCTTTCTAAGGGGCAGTGAAACGCCAGGCTTTTGACCAGGGTTGAACCAGCGACTGGAGATGTGCATGCTCCTCATAGCTTACGGAGGCCTTGAGGTGATCTCCATACATAATCAGGACAATGCACCTCAATGACAGGTGCGCGGCCATCTTGGAATCTCTGTGAGCCAGTGGGCTTGAGCAGAGTCTCCCTGCACCGGTGTGTGTACAAGGATCCGATGTATGGCTTTAGCACAGCCGTGTTATTGCTTTCAATAAATTGGTTTAATTGAAAGAGAAAATGTTTCAATCAAACTGTATACATTTTTCATTACTAAACACAATTGTCTGCTATTTTAATTCAAGTTAATTTTCACCCTGATCTGCTGCAGGACACCTCTACAAAGATTATAACAAACTTTACTTCTCTAAAATTGAGAATGCATAAAAAATTACGTATTTATCAGGACAAATAGGACAGCATATTTTTTTATTTACTCTTTTAATGTATCCTTGAAGTACAATGTGAATGTATTTGGGAATTTTCAGGCCAGTTATGTGTAAAAAATAAAAAAATTTCCAGATATAATCATTTGCAGCAGAAATCATTTTGGAATTTCCACAGGTGATTGTGTTTCACCTTCTCTTTTGTATGTCCATCCACACAAAAAAAAATTCTTAATCTCACATCTCATTGTGGGGTGTTCTAAAAGGATTTGTCATTCCCAGCGTCGGGCTGATTGTGTTTTGTGAATTAAATGTATTTTTAGTCACCTTTTTCCCCCATCCCTTTGTGAACCCAGTTAGAATTGAGGTCAGGACACACAAAAAGACACACACACACATACACACATACATCACATACCATCTCAGAGGAAGACACATAGCCTTCAGAACAAATCACTGTTCAACTACCCTGTGTGGAATGATTCTGACATTTTGTTTTGGAGAAATAGCATTTAATTGAAGGGAGGGGCGATATGGATGGCAGTTATGCAACCAAGGGAAAATGTCTACAATTCAACCCAAATTGAAAACATAACAGAGTTTGTGTTTGCATTGTGTGTGTGTGTGTGTGTGTGTGTGTGTGTGTGTGTGTGTGTGTGTGTGTGTGTGTGTGTGTGCGTGTGTGTGTGTGTGTGCGTGCGTGTGTGTGTGCGTGCGTGTGTGTGTGTGTGTGTGTGTGTGTGTGTGTGTGTGTGTGTGTGTGTGTGTGTGTGCGTGTTGAGGTACTGCTCACACCATTTGACTTGTTGATTTTGAATGAAATTAAATTATAGGGTTTCTATTCCATCCATCTATCTATCTATCTATCTATCTATCTATCTATCTATCTATCTATCTATCTATCTATCTATCTATCTATCTATCTATCTATCTATCTATCTATCTATCTATCTATCTATCTATCTATCTATCTATCTATCTATCTATCTATCTATCTTTACTGTATAATATAAAATTTATAGCTTTAATATTATTTTATAGGGCTTAATAAAGCTTTTAATGAATATTTCCAAGGGGAAATTTGAGATATGCGGCGCTTTTAATATCCAAGGAAAGAAAAGATTAAGAGATTACCTCCATTTATTCATTTAATGATCTGCTCTTCAATTTTATTTTTCTGGGCTAAGTATAACATCAACAAACCACATTTATCTACGTCTGTCTTTTGCCCCCCAAACACAGTTAGGTCAGAGGTCAAACTCACCCACAGCACTGGCCTCTCGGAGCTTGAAAGGACCCAGTGCTCGGTTTTGGATGACACTTCGATGCTCGCTTTCAGAAATGGCTGCTTGAACCCCGGTCGTCCGGTTTAACGGCGGTCAGTAGGAGGAGAGCGTGGAGAGCCCCTCATAAGGACTCCTCTAATGCAGTGAAGAAGCCAACAAGCATCTTTCAGGGTCACTGCACTCTTAAAAAAAAAATTACACCTCTCTCTGCCCCCCTCCCTCTCTTTTCCTTTTCTTTCTGTATTCTCTCTTTCGCTCCAAGCGTTGCCAATTTGTCTGAGCTACATCCGCTAATCCGTGTGCATTTAAGCATTGGTCATTGCACCTCCGGTTGACTTGGTTAGTCTGATAGATTATGGCACCCAGGCAGGAGGCTGACTGTACGAGCACCCAGCTGACAGCAGCGTCGGGTGGTGACTCTTTGCTTTGCGATGTGCTGCAACACAAACCACGAATGGTGCCAAGAGCGTCCACGTCCATCTTTTCTTTTCTTCTTTTTTTTTTAAGAAAATTAAGAAAATGAATGTTTTCTGTAAAAAAAAAAATAGATAATTAAACATGGTTGCCTATCTTTATTTTTTTTTAAAATAAGTGCTTGAAATAGCAATAAAAAATACAGTATATTATTGAAAATGCATATTTTTGCAGAATAACACATCTATGCAGCAGGAATATTTGACAGTAGCACCATCACAAATATAGACCTGCTGCCAGGAAGCATTGAACTACAGTAATATTACTCTCAAGTCATGGGATACATTACTTTGTGAGTAACAAGATCAGCACCACTGGCTATGAGACACCACTGTGTTCCCCCTGGATATCGACATGTCAATCTCCCGCCATAGGACGGACTTCTCGGTACTGACCGGGTTATTTGCCGAGTTGTGATGACCCACTGTATGTCAGATGAAGTAAGGGGGGTGCATGGATGGATGAATGGATGGATGGTGTGGAGGGTGTGGGGGGGTGGAGGGTTGAACATCCCCAGGAGGGAAGGAGAGTGGGGGCCCAGAGCGGACCTCTTGGACTATACTAAATTGACATGTTCAAGCTCCTGGGTTGTCATGAAGAAAGGAGCTCTTTAATAAGACATGTGACGACATACAGTGAGGGAGTCGTATTTTTCAAAGAGCCAGTTAGGCTTCCTGCTAGATTTCAAATCAGATTTCTACTGTTTTAATCGCTTTCTATAATTTCTTCCAACATATTAATGTTACTATCATTTTTATTATTTGCACCCAGAAATGTAGCTTTTTTTGAAAAACATTTCCAATAAACGCTATTGTTATAAATATAGTATAAACATATGTATGAGGGCGTCACATTTTATTTTTCCATGCTTTAAATATACACCCAAAAAAAGTAGCAAATGAATCCAGGGTTATTGAAGTTATTTTTGATTAGGGCGTTTGACTGTGTCAATCATTTGGTATTCTTCCATAAGGACCTCACAGGTGCTTTTGTTCCCGTCCACGGCTGCTTCACCGGTGCGGAAGTGTTTGAGGATCTGAGTGATAATCAATAGAATTTGTCGTTGAACGAGGCTGGAGGCGGGGGGGGGGGGGCTGTTTGTCTGCAGGGGCATCAGGAGAAGGCCGTATCATGGGCCTTTTCTCTAATTTATTTTTCTTCTCTCTATACGTGGAGGACATTCAGTGGACGCGTGTCTATTAAAGAGGGATCAACAATGAGGACGCTCGGAGGAGCAAAGGGCCGAGTGGGGAGGAGGGCAGCAGGGCGAGGTGAGACTGAATGGGAACAGCACTGGTGTTGATGGTGAGATGCACGTGGGGAGGACGCGTGCGCGTGTTCCTGTATATTACTGCGTGCGCGCGCGCGCGCATTTCCATAGTGTTTAGTTCTCCTCGCTCGTGTCTGCTCTTCCTCTCCTCCTCCTCCTCCTCCTCCTTGCTTGCTTGCCACAACACTTGTTCTCCAGGAGCAATATCACCGCAGCCCCTGCCCCCCTGCATCTGGGTAAAGACTTTACAGTCAGGGGCCATCGATTTCTCTTATCAAATAAACAGATTGGCACCAGCGGCTGCACGGGCCCACCACCCCGCACCTCCACCCTGCACCTCCACCCCATCCTCCCTAATCTCAAGCGCCCCCATCTCTCTTCCTCCCATTTACACCCCACCTCTTCCCCTGCTCGAAAGCTCTACAGCAGCTGTGGTCCCATGTAAATTTGACATGATTGGCATCTACTTATTTTACCCCCTTCACTTGCCCCCCTGTGTTGCCCCTCTTAATATCATGTTGTATATTAATTCGCAGTTTATGCAATAGTTAAATCATGTACATGCCTTCCGTTGCTAATTTGCATATCTGATTAAAGGAGCTGAAGTTGCTGGGTTTGCCTGCGTGACGCTGAAATGTGATATTTGGCGTGGAGACCGGGGGAAGGGGTGAAACGTTTCCCCTTGACCCTTGAAATGCAACATAATCCCATGTGGCCCCGTTTGATTAGGGCATTTTTTTTTCTGTCTAATTGTTGTCATCAGGACTTGCACTATCATTGCGTGCATCTGGAAGCACTTTCACATTCTAAAGTCAGTGCTTCTCAAAAAGTGGGGCTCAAAGGATCCTCAAAGGTCTGCGAAAGCCACGCAGAGGGGCCCCATTCTTTCTCCCCCCCACCGGCAAAAAAAGAATTGTTTAATTTCACTGTGGTTTCATTAAATGATTCCAATTAGAGGACATGGGTCTGAACATGGGTTTGGATCATTAGCAGCGCACTAACAGCAATACGATTCTAAATCAATAGAGACCCCAAAAAAAAACTCCATGTTAGGAGTCGCAGGGACGAAATCCAATTAAATGGGGACCCTTGGCATAAGGTGCGTCCATTTGGGGGTCCTTGACATGAAAATGTTGGAGGAGCCCTGATCTAAGTGACTGAGGCAAAGGGCTGCATTGACAGCCTTTGTTTCTTTTTTCTCTGCTCTCTGCTTTTTCCCCTCACTCTCTCTCCCTATGCGCGTCTGCCCCCCTCCCTCCCCCCTCTCTCTCCCTCTCTCTCTCTCTCTCTCTCTCTCTCTCTCTCCCTCTCTCTCCCACTCCGTCTCTCTCTCTTTAAAAGCGAGCGGAAGAGTAGGCTGATACCGGTATCATGTTGCGTATGGATTTTCGTTTATATAATCGATTTAAATGTCCCAATACATTGATTTTGGGTTCACTGTTTTACAAACAAGCATTTATGGCTCTCGATTTTATGTTAGGGGTGATCCCAATGTGCGCAAAAAAAGAAGTCGGAGTTGTTGACTTTTAAATAAATGATCTAAATGCACAAACAAATAAATATCTATTGTTTTAGTGCGGGGCTGTAAAAAATAAATAAATATTGAAACTGACTCTGGGAAGGGGACACAATATTGTGCTGTCTCTCTTCTTAATCAAATAAAGTGGTGTAAAAAAACACACACACACACACACACACAAAAGCATTTCCTTCTCTCTGAATTTCTCCTTGAATTATATGCCATCACTAGCGTGTGTGATTGCGGAATATTAAATTAAAGTGGGATAAGTCCGCACCGAGGCGGGCTGCGTCCAATCCGCAACTCATTTCCCCTGTTGTAGCACCGCATCACTGCGCTCCTCTCTTTTCAATGACAATGTGCCAAATCTGGGCATTTTGAAAACACTTTCCATATGCTATTATCGGATCGCTACTGAGCAAGAGAAAGACAGAAACGAAGAAAAACGGAATGTTTCGAACCAAAGGTACCGACAGCCACTGTTTTTATTTAGCTTCTCTTTTACTGGCTTATTATACTTTGTGCTTTTTGTGGATTTTAATGAAGGTAAGAGGAGGTTAATTTTGAAGTTTATTTAAGGATTGCATATTTATGGAGCGCTGCTGGATGGCTTTGTGGTCGAGTGTGACAGTTATACTGAGTTTATATATGGGCAAAACGATTAATTTGTTTAACAGTTTTTACAACGTTTTCACTATGTATAAAGAGGGATTTTTAATGCCCACTTGTCTTGTGGATTGTTTCATGGGAAAGCCGGTCATAAGATCTTTTTTTGATACATTCATTTCGCAGAATTCATATCAAATAATTCCAATATTTATAAATGGCAATTTATTGACATTGCAACTCTGCCCCTTTTATAGAAAACAGATTTGAAGGGATGTATACTTTTAAATGATTTCTGTGTGGATGCAATACAGTTTTGATTATTGCACACATTTAGAGGGAATTTTTTTTAACGAATTTAAATTTATTTCGGGCCCAATTATTTGGGATTAAGTGGCAATATCTCATAGTGGTGTCACGCGTTGAAGGAGTTACACTTCATTTCTTATTGTCTGTACTGTGGGCCTTTGTGGAAGCTTGTTGGTGCGTGTGTTTGCTGCACGAGAGTTGACCAGTGGGTCACTGTGGCAGGTTACGGGTCAGAACCGTGGGCTTTTTTCGCATGCTTTTCTGTGGGTCCTGATGAGGCAGAGGGGTCAGCCAAGCAACCCCATGAGGGCGCCGACGCATAGGGCAAACAAGGGGATGTCTGTGTCTCCATAAAAACACTGACCAGGTGACTGCTTGTAGAAAAGCTCCAGGATGGGATACAAAGTTGATTTAAATCTTTTAAAACATTATAAAATTAATGCTAATTTTTTAATTGGATTTCGGAGATTATGGGGAAATGAAGGTCCCACCTCATACATTATCCCTCCACGTCAAGCCTTAAGATCTCCAAAGCTATAGATCTCCTGAGGAGGCTTAAGATCACTATGGATGTTTTTTATTTCTTATCTCACATGCACAAGAAAAAAATAAAGCATATTTTATCTAATATTTGATGATCAGACTATCATTTAAACAGTTTATTTTTCAGTCACCCTGCTCTTTGTTGCTTGTGATAGCACAAAGAAATAGCTTTTTCTGTCTTTTTTTAATTTATTTACTCTTGGACACACACAGGCACATTCACGCGCACAATCACAACCACGCTCACACACACATATATATTTATACGAGGGCATACACACACACACACACACACACACACACACACACACACACGCAAACACACAGCAGTCTGGAGTTTACAGATAAAAATCTATAATTAATTGAGGATGCTGCTGATATGGAGTTCGGGTCAAATGTTAGTTAACCGGTCTATTGTCAGGTATGTCTCCGGAGAAAGAGCATCATCTGCAGGGAGAGAGGGATGGGAGAGACCGGGAGGATTTACTCTACACAGGCGTCTAAGATAAGCGGTAGCCTCAATCCTCTTTGCATGTTCTTCTTTTCGGGTTTAAACAAGTAAAATCGCGAACGCAACTCTACATCAAATGTCACAAAACGCGCTCACGTGCCACCCCTACAAAAGTGCACAATAAGTACATCCTTCCACAGAAATGGAGATGCTCGTAGAAAAAAAGGGGGGGTAAAAACACGCCGGTTTATGTCTATTAAAGTCCTCCGATTTTGGGGTGCATATGAGAAATAGATCCTCTCCACGCAGCTTTTTGGAAAAGCTCGACTCACAGCCCTTGTGGAATTTTTGCTCGCGCGCTGCCGCAGCGGTTACCCTCGATTCTCCAAGCCGTCTGTGAGCGACGCCTTCAGAGGCTGACAAGCTGGAAGAACCCCCCTGGAGGACAGGCAGGCAGCTGCAGCGGTAGCGGCAGCAGCAGGAGCCTTGGATCCGGGTGAAAAGTGACGCCTCTGCTCCTCACCTCGACCCCCCCACCCCCCACCCTCTTTGTCAGGGACCTCTCTAAACCCAGAATAAACAAGCTCGGGTCGAGTCGGGCTTGGATCTTTTGGCTTCTTAAGGATCCAGTGGGTATGGGTGCAGTCCAGTCAATGTGGCTGCAAACTAGACCTAGTAGTTCACTTGCCAGAAGCAGCCTTATCATCACATCCCAAGCCCCGACTCATGCAGTTCACTTCACCCCCAGCTTCGATTTTTTTTTTCCATGAAGGCGAACCAGATCTCTTGATTTTCTCCCCGATTGAGACTATGTAAAGTCTCCCTCTTGCCCAAAAGACACTATTAAGAAACTTAGGTGGGGGGGGGGGGGGGGGGGGGGGGTACACATTTAACGGTTTGCAGTGAAAGCAAATAGAGTCAACAGACCAATGCACTTTTGATAAAAAGACACTAAATATAAGCGCCAGTGAATAGGGCTTTGAGAACAGAGAGGGGGACTTTTGTGTGATGTTGGATTTTTGCAGTTTGGCTCTATTGAACCCACAGTGGGCCACAGCGGTCCCGAAAGGGCAGTGATGACTTTTCAACATGTGGTGGATTATTGTGAAGCATCGTGGCTTTGATTTTGTATGCCTGGATGTATGCATGTACCATTTTAGCAACAGATCTCCCCTTTCACAGAAAGTAAGTATATTACCAGGTTTGGCAATATGAAACGCTAAATTGTGTTCTGTAAATTCTTCTTGTGCTTTTGAGCCCAAATTTCTATAGGCCTACGATATATTCTATGTCATATGCAGGCCCGTTTTGATGTGCGGCTGTGTGGGTTGTTTGTTTTTTTGCTTGACTCCCTCTCGTGTTGTTATTTCTGTTTTAATGATTTTAAAATGTTGTTGTTCACAAAAGTTCATCTCATTCATTGATTTCCACAAAAATCACGGAAACCCACACTGGTGTTATTTTGCAATATTTCCCTGAATCTGCCTCCTCATTCTGCGCATCTTAGAAAACTCACATGTGGCGTCATAATCAGTCAAACCAAAGCAATAAAACACATAAATGAGTCTCCCAGTCAAACCGAAAATAATATTGGTTAATATCTGGTCAGTCGGGAGACCGTGAGTTGGAGATTTTTGTGCTTTTGTGCAGAAATATTCCCATCTGAAGAAGTCATTTTTTTCTTAAATACAGATGACTTATAAACACTCTCAGGTAATTCTAAGTCAATTCTGGTGTGCAAGAAGCAGTTGTCCATTGTTCAATATATGATCTGGACCCACACAAAAGGATTTTTCTGCGCGCATAGACCTATGCGGCCGCCAGGGCTCCGCGCGCGCGTCATTTGCAATGTTGAGACTGTTGATCAACTCACTAATTACACTTCTCTCCTCTCTCCCTCCCTCTCCGTCTCTCTTTTTGCTCCCTCCCTCCTCTCTCTCTCTCTCTCTCGCTCCTCTCTCTCTCTCTCTCTCTCTCTCTCTCTCTCTCTCTCTCTCTCATTCGCCCTCTCTCTCTCTCCGTCTCTCTACCCATTCCCAGAGTGCATATCGGGAAATAGACACACAAAGACATGCGCACTCAACTTAATCAGCCATTTTTTTAAACAGGGCTAAAACGATAATAATTAGCAGAATAAAGACATATCGGATTTTCATTTCCTTTCCTCCGTTTCCTGAACCCCCGTCCACAACAGAAACTGCGAGGCAGCCCGTCGACACGTCGTTTCATCGCCACCGGAACCAAAATAAGGGATAGCTCTCTAAACGCTTGACATTTGTGGTTTTTCCCAATATAAAGTTGGAGGATTATTGTAATTTCCCTTGTTTTTTCAACGTTTTGATTGTTTGTTCACGCAAGCCGCTGGATGTGACTGTTTTCTGAGACAAGAGCAGAGAGAAGTGGAGGTGACGGCTTTGGAGGGGGAAGAAAGTAAGTTTTTTTTTTCTCCTTTCCACCTCTGCCTTTAACTTTTATTGAGTAGTTTGAGGTGTGTGTTAAATCTAGGGGTCCGGGTATCGATTGTCTGTATCGCTGTTGGATCTTTGACACTGGGACTGACTGGATAACAGGTGCTGGGTGCTTTTAGTCCCCAGTAAAAGGCGGATATCGGGATGTTAACTCCGGCGCTCCGGCGACGATCTTACGCCACTGACAGGGTCGGAGGCGTTCTTTACGCATGTGTTCACGGTCCTCCAGCGGGAGATCACCTCCAGATCGGCCTTTCCCCCCGACTTAACCAGTCTTTAAGTGGACATATCCACTGGATAGTCCACCATAGGTAGACCGAGGCGTATGTTTCTCTCCCTTTTGAGGCTTTTCAGCGCGGATATGCTTCCAGAAGTCCGATCGCTCGGACATGTCCGCTTGGAGCTCGTCCCTCATCGACGGGTCCGATTTAATGTTTTCACCCACAGCCTTCCTCATATTGCAAACATCAGATTTTTCATTCGAACACGGTATTCCGATGCACTTCGACAGTTTCGAACAGTTTCACAGTCGAAGTGTCACGATCAGCCTCCCGATACGAATTCTCTCTCTCCCTCCCTCCCTCTCTGTCTCTCTCTCGGTGTGTATAAGTGAATTATCTTTAAAATAGTCCATTCTAAACGCCATTTCATTATTACAATGACCATTAGAGAAGAAACATGCATTTCACGAAGGTCCATCTTGGCATGCTGCGCTCTTAAAGTGGTCTCACTTCACCGAGGCGTGGGTGGCTGCAGCGTCCGGGGAAGGAGAGCGATCGTGCGGCTACTGATCGCACAGCGAGTCGCTTCAGAGCCCTCGGCACCCGGATTTTCTCCGGTACTGGTATTTGACCCATGCATCTATCCAAAACCCACATATGTGTTGTTATAATTATGATTAATGGTACTAAAATTCCTCCTTCCACACAGAGTCTTTAAGTTCCTCGGTCCCCATCCTCCTCCTCGTCGGTGGGTTTTCCAAATTCCCTTTATAATTTGTCCGTCTCTCTTACTTCCCAGAGATGCGGGGTTTGCGACATCCTCTCAAAGTTGTCGTTCAGCGATGTTTTGTATTAATCTCGAGGGGACCGAAGGTAGATCTAGGGGTTGTCTGGGGTTTTTTTGCACACTGATTGCTAGTTTTGGAGCTAGGTGGATAGACTTGGCTCGGATTGGGACGCGACAGTGACAGGGGGGGACATTGATCGCACGGGGAAAAAAACAAAACATCAGGGCCAAGGGGCCAGTCAGTCTACAACCGGGAATGTGACGGTGTGTGTGCGCACAGATGCTCCAGTCGCCCCAACGGTGTTCAGGGTTGACGACCTTTTTACAGGACTCTATTTATACAAGGATCTCCTTGTTTTTTCCTGTGGATCTCACAGCAGATTTATCCCCGAAAATTATTTTTAAAGTAGTTGTCCAAATGTATTATACCGCTGTGTTTGGATTATTGAATGCGAATTTATACACTCCAGGACCGTTTTTATTCAAAAACCGAGTTTTCGTGCAGAATCTCAAACAAGCAGTTAAGAACCGTTATCATTGTCACAATAGAAATTACCCACCCATAATAATAATAATAATAACAACAATAATAATAATAACAACATAATAATAATAATAATAATAATAATACGAAACAGAAATTAGTGATTTTTCCATCAATTAAATATTAACTCAAATCATATCTATTTTAAAGGAAGATAAACTGTAAACACTGATATTTTTGGACACATATATATTTTGTCTCTTTGGAAAATTTAATATACTTTTGCATAAAATTCTAAATTTTATTACACAAATATAGGCCCAATTTAAAAAACAAAATTAAAAGGTGGAATAAGAAATGATGTCATCCTGTCTAATTGCAATGCATTTCATCAGTTAATGGTGGTGTTGTCTCACTCTTTAATAACAGCGTTATTTTTCTTGTCTTGCAAATGAGATTTTTTCTTTTTTGAGGGTCATGTTTGTTGAAGCCTAGGCCCCCTTGTTTTTGTTTTTCTGTGCGGGTTGTCTCAGTGCTATCAAAGGCTGGGTGTGTATATCTCTGCATGTTGGTTAAGCAGCTTGTAACGTTTATTTCACCCGTAGCAGAAGAGGGAAGGGATGAAAAAAAAACATATAATGTGCGAGATGGGCAGACAGCCCTGGGAGGACAATAGCTGTTGGCTTGAAAATGCTTCTTGATTATTAAAAGCTAATGCATTTTCAGGATTGCAGCCTTCATTAAGGGTGCAGATCGAGGGGAGGCTGGGGGGGGCAGGGGGTGTGAGTTTACTGGGAGGAGGAGGAGAGGATGGGAGTGGGAGACGGAGACAGGGGCTGAGTCTGTCCTATAACTCCTGGGCCCAAGACACATGCAGCTAGAAGATTGGCTCGGGCCTCTCCTAGGGGTCGACAATGTGTCATTTCCACCCAGCTAGATTGCCCTCTGCCTATCTGATATTAATGTGCAAATCAATATTTCAGGGATTAAATTTCCCTTCTTCATTTTTTATGGTTTCTACCTCAATAAGTCTCCCGTCTAATAGAGGAGGCTGGATGATTTAGAAGCCTTTGCTGCAGAAAAGAAGAGAGAGGGAGAGAGGAAGAAATAGAAAGGAGCTTTGCAACAAGGCTATCGCTGCATGTTAATGTTCTTCTCCGTGGATCCCCCCATAGGCCCTTAGTAAGGAGGGCTATATCGCTGCTTCCCAGTGTAAAGACAACCAATTTGACTGAAAAGGCAGAAAGGGAAAATATGAGTCCGGTTGAATACTTAAGACACGGTGGTAATCCGAGTAGCAGGTATTAGTGAGCGAGAGCTCCCTCCTCTCTCACACACACACACACACACACACCGCTACATCCAAACCTGCATTACCAGCCGTCATGCTTGAGAGAACGGTATAGCTTACTGCACGCTGGACGGGTATAACAATGTCTTTTTTTTTTCCTCGTTTCTCTTCTTTCTCCTCCACTTTTCGCCTTTTTTTGCATAAAAGCACGTCCATCGGAGAGATTTACTCTCCTGCGTAATAACATCTGGCGTATGTGTGTGTGATAGAAATGAATCACTCTGACACAATGACCTGTGTATGATTATTAGAGAAGGGAGGAGCGTATTACCATAGTCATAATGCTGCATCTCATTGAGAGTCGACTAAATGAGCTTGGACCCTTTGACTCCCCATAGACATTCATTAAGGGACAGTGCACACAGAGGCGTCTGTCTGCCAATAGGTGTGTCTCTGTGCATGTGTGTGTTTATTTAATCCTCCTTCCTGTACCATCTGGTGCGTGTGCACATGCGTGTCCAGCAGCAGCACAGTGTGAACCCCCCCTCCCGTACAGGAGCCCCCCCCCCCCCCACTGCCCCATTCAGCCTTTGCAGCAGAGCAGAGTAGACTGTTTTAACATACTCTTGATAGGGAGAGTGTCAGCGAGTGAAAACACGAAAAGAGAGGGAGGAAGAGGCACAAAAGAGCTCTAATTGTAGCACGACCGCTTGGCTTCCTCCCTGATTCACGGCCATTACGATTTGAAAAGCACAACCGCCTGTCCTCCATTATCAAAACGGCAGGCCTACACGCACTCTCACATCCATACACGCATACTCACTGGGGGGAATCATGTAGATTTTTTTGTCTCTTATCTATGGCTCAAATAACTGCTATCATTCTGGTTACCGGCTCGGAGGAGATTTGATACAGTGAGCAGGTCCAGTGGCCTCCTCACACAAATGACTTGGGTTAAAATTAGCAAAGCAAAAAAAAATTCTTCATTTTAAACTTGCAACGCTTGAGCTGTGTTCCTCCAAATCCACTCATTGGACTCCGATTGGTCAAGTTTTTTCTCTCTGTCATACTTCTCTCTGGTTTTTTCGTCGATAGTGTTTTATGCAACATGTATTATGCAACTGTCGTTTTAGATGCACTGACCTATCTAACAGCTCCATATTTGAAATGGATCAAAGTGTAATATTTTTACGAGTTTTATGTGTGTGTTTGTGAATGTGTGTGTGTGTGTGTGTGTGTGTGTGAGAGAGAGAGAGAGCGTGTGAGAGTGGTGATGGTCCATAGTAGTGGTGTCAGAGTGTCTGGGGTAGAAGCTAAGAAGTCCACAGCAGCTTAGCATTATGTCTCAAATAGGGAGGGCTTCCTTTATCAGCCCTGGGGCGCCACTGCTAACACACACTTTCTCTCCATCCCACGCACACACACACAAACACGGCGAGTGAGAGGCGGAGGAGGGTTAAAGAGTTGGAACGAGATCAAGCTCCTTGTAGCTCCCGGGGATGGTGCTTGTGAATATGCGAGTTTTAGTGTAATTAGCACTTAATTATATTAACATATGCAAATTGTCAGACGGAGAGCTTGTACTGCCGGTGGGTATCGGCGGAGATACAAGTGACTCTATTGTACCACCACGGCAGAAAAAAAGAATAATGGGTATGTGAAAGGCAACCAGCCAGCCCTCCATGCTAGCACATAACCACCTAGCTCATTTAAGTCTCTGTCTGACCGCTTTGCCAAATTTCATTAGTCGCCATGACGACCTAGCTAATTGTGCTGACTAATGTCCCTTGATCTGTTGTCAGTCGGGATGGGTGTATACCCCCCCCCCCCCCCCCCCCCCCCCCTCTCAAAACATAAGATTGGTAAAGAGAGAGAGAGAGGCCCGACTGTCCAGGGTAAACTGGCACACAATGACTCCTATTTACACATGTTCTTCTCCTGCCATCATTTGCATATTCAAAAATGCTCTGCCATTTTTCCTTGTCTGCTCAGTGTGTGTTTGCATGTGCACTCAGGCACTGGCAAGGCTGCATGCATGTGGTGGCAATGTGTCAGAGGGGATGACAACAGTTCAGCATTGTGCCTTGTATGTCAGTCTGAGTGTGTAACACGTGTAACACACTGCTGACAGGGACTATAAGACCATGTGGCCTTGTGTAGCAACATAGCTGAATTTGTTTTTGATTATTTTACAAGACTGAAATTCTGGCAGGGAAAACCTTGGGTCTGCCTAACAAGAACAAGGAGTTCTGCTTTTGAAACTTTAAGCTCATCTGTAATTACATTTCTCCAAATATCTAATTACAAGACATCTTTGCAGCGACCCCCTACCACGCAGCAGGACTTACATTTTTAAGGATGACGGTGGACAAACATTTCATTTTCTCTGCTTCCCGCTAGCCAAAGGTGGATCGAGACTGGGCCTGGTTGGTGCTACTAGTACTTGCATGCTAATCCTGTTTTTTGACAGGAACGTAAACTGATATAATTGCTTTTCAGAGGCAGGAACGGCAGTTTATACAAGTGTGAAAGCACGGGAAAGGGGATTAGCATTATTTTGCATAATGCTGGGCAGGCGCTGAATGGGGCATTGAACGCTTGACTGGGTGACAGAGATGAAAGAGAGATGAAATGCTCTACCCCTCTCCTCTCTCCCTCCCTCTTGTCCCTCTCTCCCCTCCGGTCCCTCTGTCTCTGGCCGGTAGAGGACCGTGATTGCTGGTGAGGACCCCGGTAACAACAGGCTGGTGTTTTTTGGCTGCTTTATTTTGTCAGATGCCGGCAAATGGAAGCTGTGATGTGAGGCAATATGTATGATAATAGAGTACCTTTGGGCTCTGGTAGACTCCAGGCAGCCTAAGCTTCCATATATGTACTAAAATGTATCCCTAAAGCACTGGGGTGTGCAATTATGTAGTGGATGGATGTGGCTCAGGTAGTATTTACATGGAAGGAAGGGAGTGGCTTTGAGGGATCAAATCAAACTACTCTGTTCTTACATTTTCCTTTATTGGGACGTTTGGTTCGGATTTGGACGGATATATATTGTCTGGGTAGTTGGAGCTGTGGAATTGAAAGGCAGGTGTGTTTTATGTGAATGCCTGTGTCAGTATGTGTGTGTGTGCGGGTGTGTGTGTGTGTGTGAGAGAGAACTCTGCTGGTAGCAGAAGGAGGGGGAACCAGGGTGGTGACGCAGCTTAAAATTGCCACCATGACTTCCACATGACCCGACTCGACTTTGTGAGTAATTTATGATCAACCGTCATCATTGCTATTGCATCTGGTGTATGGAAATGATCCAGGGTTGAGGGAGGCGCGTGAGGGTTGGGTAGTGGAGAACATGAACGCCACAAAGGCCGGTGTGGCCTGTTTTTGTTGTCTCTCATAGGACAGGATCCTCTTTCTTTGACCTTTTGCATGCCTTCCCTCGCCTTTCATATGCTAATGCCGGCCAGACCCGAAGAGGAAACGTGCTGGAACCGAGCAGAGGAGGACAAAGACTCCCTCTCTCTTTCTCTGCCTCCTTTCCACGCTTATATCTCCTCTTTTCTTGCCTCTTCCCCTCTCAACAACTTGACAGACTTTGGCATGAAAGAAAGTGAGTGCTTAGTGGATGGGAAAGGTGGGGATAGTGTGCTCGCTGTGACCTGCACCACCTGTGAGGATCAAGTGCATTGCAGCGATCCTAGCTCGTGTGTATGTGGAGTGTTATTTTGAGTGGCCCTTGTAGTGTCTATTGCAGATCGGTAATCGTTTGAGCTGTGCTACCTGTTATAACTCAGGCGGAGATGGTCGAGGAGTGATTTTTTTTTCCTCTCCTGCTTTTCCAGTGAAGCCAGCGGGTCTGCATTTCTCCCCGTCTGTCTGAGCTGTGCCGACTATCTCCTTCCACCCACTGAAGTACTGTCTCTGGCGGGGTAAAAGGATACTAATATAGTTACTACAACCCTCCCCTAACATAATACTTCAGTGCACCAGTGTTGAGCATGACGTGGTTTCAGGGCTCTTTTAGCTCTGTTATGGGAAGGGGGCATGTTATCTGTAGGAAATGTAATTTTTGTCCTCATTGAAATCGTTCATTATTGAGCACGGTTATCTAAATGTTTTTGTTTCTGTTGGTCCTGCGCCAGTCAGAATTGCTTTACCCCCCTCCCCAACCCTCCCCATTCTCTCTCACTCACTTCCCCATGTCTGTCTGACTCTCTCTCTCTCTCTCTCTCCCTTTCGCTCTCGCTCTCTCTCTCTCATCTTGCCAAGTCCTCGTCAGTTTCTTAAGGGAAAATGGAAAAAGGGGAATTTTTCCTCTTCCCTCTGTGCTGCGTCCCGTTCTCAGGCTCTCATGCCTATTTTGCATCGGTCATCCCTTACAGGATATTAGCCATGGAAAAAACATGAGTTTAGAATAATATGTTTATTCTTTTCATTTCATAGTCGAAGTGGGGGGAATGTCATCTGGTGGGGAAAGAACAATTGTGGCTGTGTGGTTGAGGGCTCCCTCTGTTTGATCTGAGGTCCTGTGGGCCCTCGGGGTGTCAAAGATTCCCGGGCTTAGGTGAAAAAAATGGAAAACTGAGAGAATGAAGCCTCAATTTTTCTCTGTTACAGTGCCACTGGTTTGCTTTCTTAGTATATCTTTCCTTCAAATTTTTTATTTGCATCTCTGAATGTTCTTTTCTCTGTGAGCAGTGTTCTGTAGCATGGCGGTCAGGTAGAGGAGAGCAGTAATTGGAAAACCTGAATGCAAAAAGAAACTCATTTTTCACTAATATTTCTGCTGTGCATACGTAACTATACAACTTTTATTTCCATCTATTGATGTCGATTTGAAGCTGGAGTCATCTTTCAGACCGTGACATTGCTTGTTCTCCATAATCCTTGATGAAGTAACCATGAACATCTCTCCAGGTCCATTTGAGTGCCTCAAGGTTTTCATCTTACACATTCAATAAAGCATTCAACAGGCTTTTGTTTTGTAAAGCATCGTCTTTTTTGTACCTAACAGTAAAATCATGCACAGAGCAACAGGTGATATGCCACGTCTTATTGATTGCTCTCAGAGGAATTTTCATAGCTTTAAAGCTGGCGAGGTCAAAATAAGACAAACAAGTAAATGCACTACCGCCTCATACGTACATAACGTGAAAAGACGATGAGACGAGGACTGAGCCGAGAAAGGGAATAAAAAAAGTTGATGAATGACTAAGTTTCTCCAGGCTCGAGAAAAGATGCACCACAATAGCACAAGACGTCTTGTGACAAATGATGCATTCTCTTCCTCATTGGCCAAAGACAAAGGTGGGAATTGAAAAGGCCGAGGGCCCAGTCACAGGACAAATGCTCACCAGTAGACTTTGAGGAAAAACCGAGGGATATGAGATAATGATGGTATATCAGTGGAATAAAAGTCTCTCTCTTTGCTTCATGCTTATTATTTGTGTGTGAGCATCTATACGTACTCGTGTATGCATGTAAATCTCGTACTCAACATGATTGGCATATTGTATTCCTGAAGGCAATAGCATGTGGATATCAAGGCCATTTGCAGGGCTCGTCAGGGATTAAGTGGCTAATTCATTATGCATGACTTGTGGCCTTAAACAAACAATGTAATGAGAGATGAGACAAATTTACCAAGGAGTGATGCCCGTAGTTGGATAGAGACCTTTTCCTTTATTCTTATTACTATTAGTAGTGGTAGTAGTAGTCGGGGTGGTATTGTAATTACACTCAAACCTGTATTTTAAAGCGGAATCTTTCCATTTTCAACATAGGGTTCAGTCTGATCTAACGCAGTCATGAAACCATGTGTCTCCACGATTCCCCTGAGGAGGCTCAGGGGAGCCAACACTATCCCTCTCCTCTCCGCTGTCGCCGCCTCCTTTTTTCCAACTTGGCACCAGGAGTGGAATAATTTTTAATTATTTGCTTTTTAAAAAGAAAAAATAAGACTCCCCTCTCCCCCCTTTTTCTGTGACAGTAAAGAAGAAGAGCAGAGCAGACACAGGAATGTTCTTGTATATGAAATTGTAGGTATTAACAGTGCCGGTTTTGTCAGCGGTTTCACTGATGTATCTGCTCTCTGCCCCTAGACTAAATAAAGAGGGGAGCTTTGTCTTGTTTCATCCTGGCTTAGATGTGCAGATACAGCACGGCTTTGGAGGAGTTGCTAAAAAAGCAAAGTATGGCTAAAGATTGGAGGTCTTCCTCAACACAATACCTAAAGATGTGTCGATTGATGAACTAACATTCTTGTCGACTCTTGATTTTGCATCCCAGGATATATGGTACGTATATTTTTTTTAAAATCCGGTCTGTTTGAATGTGGCTTTTTTTTTTCCAAAACGCATAATCCCTGAGTTCATGGGTGTTTGAGAGAGAGAGAGAGAGAGAGAGAGGGGGGAAAAGAGAGTTATTGCTGACTGCGGTGTTCAGCTGCCTTGTCATTGACCTCCACGCTCCCCTGGTTGTCATATTAAGGGCAACGCAACACACATGCAGGCGCACAGAGAGCAAAAACTCCAGAAGGAGGCCTTCCTTTTATGTCATTTAGCACAAAGTAAAAAGTCCTCTTTAATCTTACGTGTTATATATTTAATATGTTATTGTGTCATTATATCTAATAGCGGTTATTTCCTGCAGCGAACAGAGAAAAGTCCATTTCATCTCGCTTGCCTCTGAGCCGGCCCAATCCCGAATCTGCATGACATGGTGTTTATTTGATAAAGGAATATTGCGGCGATAATCTAAAACCCATGCTAATTATTTTTGACAGTTGTTTGTTTGTAGTGAAATCCAATTAAAACATACACTTTTCATCTCTATCGCTCGCTCCCCCCCCCCCCCCCCCACCCCCCCCCCCCACCCCCCACCCCCCCCCCCCCCCCCCCCCCCCCCCACCCCTCCACCACCCAGATCCCTTTCTTCACATCCACGGTAACCAGAAAAAGAGCCTATGATGGCATAAATAACAACTGTGCTTTGCTTGTGGTTTTTTTGTGAGAAGAGGGCAAACTCACAACAGCTGTCAGAAAAAGGGGGTTTGTTTAAAAAGCAAATGGGCTTTGGTCTAAAGTTCATTTGGAGACCTCTGTAATTAAATAGAGAGCCAAAAGCTTAAGTTAATTAGTAATTCCCTGGGTCCAGAAATTAGACCTGTCACGAGCATTTGAACTGCTGGGAAGCCAAAAAGGTATGTGTGCACTTGTGTTCAGTGTGTTTTTCCACATATCGCTCTCCTAGTGTGTCTAAATGTGTGTGTTTTTTCTGATGCATTTGAAATGTTCATGGCATTAATGGTCTTATTGTGGCGTGTCAGAGAAGTGCTGGGGAGATGTTTAAGTGAGGGGCCCATAGTTTGTGGCGTCAGTCAGAGTACCTGCCCTATGATTATGTTTATGAAGATAATAACAGGGCTAGGGTCCCGCCGAGGACCGTCTTTAGAAAACAGTGGGGGTTTGAACTTTAAACTTTATTGTTACCCCTGGAAAAGAACTGGAAGGTTTGGTTGCCATGCCCAAGAAATGTCTGTACGATTCGCAAGGTGTCTAGTGTATTCTTCTCTTCTCGTCACACAATGGCCAGACAAGTTGTCCCTTCCTGCTCATACCATAATAGACTAACCATTGTCTTTGAGACAACCAGCAATCACGTTGCTGTGGCACAATGCATTGGCTAATATGCCCCATCCAGTCATTAACTGTATCCCCAGCATGTCTATGGTCACTCAATACAAATAGGGATATTTCATCACACAGAGAAACATCTTTTCCTTTCCTAAAAAGGAATTATTCTCAGCCGACAAGTAGCTGGAGTTGCTACATTAGTTTGAAGTGCTTAATAATAGGTTCCAAAATATCTGCATAACTCGCCGCTCGTACAAAACTGATTTCAGCGCCGGAAAAGTTCTTCATGTTTATAACTTCAGACGACCGTGCCTGATATGAGAAAAGTATTTTATGAGCGTTTGTTAGCTTACAAAAAAAAAAAAAGGTTCTACATACAAGTTGTTTCTCAAACGTCGCAGAGATTAGAGCTTAAATTGAGCAGAGAATCGGAGGCTCACGGTCGCTGATACAGTATAACCAGCCATTTATATATTTGCCAGGTCCATGTGAAATGCCTGCGTCAGAGACTGCTCTCTGTGTCTGTCTGAGTCTGCACTATCCTTGACTGACGTGGACAGTGTTTGCTTAACCTCTTCTGCGCTGTACTACCACGGCCTTGTCAATTTCAAGTGCGGGTCTGTGTGTGTGTGTGTGAGAGGTAGGGGGGCAATGGCAACCTTAATTTTTCATGTTCCCAGAAGTATTTTTCTAAACAAACCTGCCGAGTTCACGCAAATCACGAGGCTTTTTTTTTTTTTTCTTTCCCCCGGTGGCGTCCGTCTATACAACCCGATAGAAAACAAGCATTTTAAAGACCAGGCTTTGTATTTGGCAGGATTATTAATTTTGCTTGGCAAATAATCCCACCCTGCAACCCCCTTCAACTTGCTATTGCAAAGAAGAGGAGGTGTGTGTGTGCGTGCGTATGTGTGTGTGTGTGTGTGTGGTTATGGTGTCATGCTCCTGCCTCATCCAATGGATAAGGCAGTGATTTATGTAACATGTAAACCCTCTCGTATTGTGTATGTTGTACGTTACAAGAGCATGATGAGCAGACTAGATTAATATTTATTTAGCGAAGGCAAATCAAGGATTAAGCAGTCATTATTTTAGCACTAATCCACGTCTCTGGTGAGATGCAGAGACAAAGAGATGTAGATTACTGATCACATCGCGCCACAAAATCACAATCAGTCCACATTCCTGTGCAGAAAGAGCCGCACAGTAGATGTGCACACAGTAAATGTGCAGACAGTAGTTGTGCATGAAACACACAAAGTTCACACCATCTCATACATACCTTCCCTTTGTTGTCATTGTCTGCCCCGCCTGCCTTTCAACTTCTCATCCTCACCCTCCTCTCATCAAAGGAATCCCTCAGTGAAATTAGCAGCGTTTTTTTCTGATTCACCCGTCTGACGTAAATGTGTCTCATGATCTTTCCACTGTCCGAAAACACTCGCACAGACACAGACGCGCGTACAAAAAAACACTTTTGCGAGAGCAATGAATACTTCTTTCTTAGCTCCAACCACGTGGGAGAGGGACAGTTTGCTTATACTGTGTGGGTCTTTGGGTGTGCGTGTTTGTGTGTGTTATGAGTCTGTAAATAGAATTACATTCTTTACTAATTAAGTTAAACTTCTTTATTGGAGATGTGACGAAAAAGATAAAAGATGCCCTGTGTATATTTTTTGCATTTGTGTGTGAATGTGTGTGTAGCTTGTAATCTAGCCAGTTCTTAGCACTGTGGGATACAAAACACATAAATTGTGTGTGTATCACTATCTGCCGGAGTTTTGTATATGCAAAGCATCAAATTTAGCCTGGCAAATGAACTAACAATGGAGAGGAGGAGTTGGATTTAATAAGTAGAGTGTGTGCATCTGTCATATAGACGGCGACAACAAGTGACGAAAAAGGAGCGTTGGAGAGCAGTTGCAGTGAAGTGTGTATGTTTGGGGGGGGGCGCAAACCAGATGTGATGGTGATTGGGAGAACATAAAAAGACGAGAGATAAATAAAAAGAATGAACAGGCAAGTCGTGCTGCGATATAGAAAGGCAGGGAGAAGCCCAGAGTGAGAGAATGCCATCCTCATTCCCCTTTGCCCTCCTTCCTCTCTCTCACCCGGCCACTGAATGTTAATGGCTTTTCTGCCTTATCCACCCCCCCCCCACCCTCTTTCAAACACGCACACACATGCACACACATACGTACACACCATCACCTCCCAACCCCTCCAATCCGTCCCCATGGACACTGCTGCATTGTTTGTGGCAGTGCTTCTATTCTTTCAAACTTAATTACCTTCTTGCCTTTTGTGGCGTCAGGGGCTGAAAGTTTTTGCTCCGTGGCAGCGGAGGTCGTCACACATTCTTTGACGGTGCATTCCCTTAATCTGGGGTGGGGTGGGAGATAGAGGTGGAGGGGGTAAAAGAGAGAGAGTGGAGTGGAGCTTCTACCAGCATGCACTTCTAAGGTGGTCATAGTATCCCACTGTGCACGTGTACGCACGCATGCACAGTCATAATAGTCGGGGCATAGGCTGCCCTTTGTTTGTGTGGTTCATTTCCAATCAACCCTAATTAACTAGAGAGTGTTTCCAGATTGCCAGCAAAAGAAAAATCTCCCTTTTTTTCTCTCTCCCCTCAGTCTGTGCTGGAGTTCGAGGAAGGGGAGAAAAAAATGGAAGCATTAGCTATGTAGATTAGCTTTGCCTTTGATGCTGGAAAAATCTTTAGCTGGGGCAGTAAGTGGTGACTGCGACCCGACAGTGTCTGACTGTTTATTTTCATGTTTCACTTTGAGTTAAGTTTGAAATATCGCCTCTTCAAAGGCAAACGACTGGTGCATATATTTAGACTGGACGCCCAAAAGTCCATTTGTAAAAATGTGAAATCTAGTCAAAGCTGCCTTTAATCCGCTGAACTCTGACTTTCTCAAACTGTACTAGCGGCTGATAAACAGCGACGTTGACCTAGGATGTACATTCAAATAATTATCATAATGAAAAGCAACTTTAGAGAAGTAAATTTAACCGGCCTGTGAATTCAATAGGGTTTTCCTGGAGTGTGCCAGATAGTTGCCTCTAAGCAGCGACTGGTGGACATGATGGATGTTTTCGCCTCATCCTGATTGAAGTTAGGATAGGAGCTGGTGTAATCTGATCCTAAATCAGATTTTAGGAGCCATCCGTGGCTTGAGTGATATGATCCTTTTGTTGCTCTGAGAGAGGAAAAAGACAAACACGACCCGTGGGTTCAATATTTGTTCTCTCTCCTGGTCAACAAGTTTGTATGTGGCCTGCTCCAGTTATTTGGTTCCCTCTTCCTCTTGCATGTTGTTGATTATTATCCGGATATTTTTTCGCCTAACAATGAAATATAAGTTAATGACCCGAGGGCGGATTGGTGTGTTACCTGAGAATCCAATGAGACCAATTTACCTGTCATCATCCTGAGGGATAGAACCTGCATACCTGCTCTTGGAAAAAAAAAGTCACTTCCGTCTTCAACATTTGTTATCCCTCCTCTGCTAAACCCTTTTCTCAATTTCTTTGCTTTCCTCCTGCAGTCTGAGATCATTGCTTCGGGCGTCATTTTGATTTTGATTTGCTAAAAGGTATTCTTGCGGACTAGTTAATTTGTCAAACAAGAGTCCTGTGCTAAGTGGAGTGGCGCTTGCTTTAGGTGTCTGGGCCGCGCCTTGCAATAATGATAAGGTGTCTTTTGATAATGAAGGCCTTTGCTCAAGGGAGGAGGGAGGAGGAAGCGTGAGGTTTGGGCGGGTGGCACAGGGAAGAAGAGGATGGGTGGACAGAAAAAGGGTGTGGAGGACACCGGAGAGCTCTACTACATCTAGTGTGTCTAATATTACACCTTCAGGCAACAATACAAAAAAACCCTTTGAGGTGAAGAAGTAAAGAAGCAGAAAACATTTGGTCTCAAAACCCCTCTCCCCCCCACCCCCCCAATCCTTTTTGCAATTTTCTCCCTATGTCCTTTCTGTTAAGACTTAAAACAGACAACTCTAGGCCCTCTTCGGTGATTGTATGCATGTGTGCATATGTGTTTGCGCACGCAATACATCAGCACTCTTTGATGGCAGCCACTCTTGCATTGTGAGGAAGGAGATTCCCCTCCTCCTCCTTTCATCCACTTCATTTTTTATCCCTCTATTTCTGCTTGGCAACAAATAAACAGGTCTAATTAGACCGGAGTAGGCCTATTCATGGCACTGACAGTGGGAGATGGATGCAGGGGCTTTCACAGTGCCCTTCGCCTTTGTCTTTAGCTAACGCTTGGTGACATTTTGATAGAAGATTTGGTGTTAGACTGAGGGGCCACATGCGGAGGAGAGGGATGACCTTCTATGAGACCTCAAGGAATGGACACATAGCCGTAGTCTCATGCTGTCTCCTGACTTTGTTGTTTGACTTTGTTAGCTTTCATGCATGGGTCACCTTAAAGCTTGAGTCGGGTTTTTGTTTGTCATTGTAGCTGTTGGGTTATAAATTCTTGCAGCCAATTAACCATCCCATATTTTAATGCAATGGCAGACAGTGCTGTGAATATTTAGAACTTCTGTAAACATTGAGCTTAATTCCAATGTTTACAGAAGTTCTAAATATTCACAGCACTGTCTGCCATTGCATTAAAATATGGGATGGTTAATGGTGAAGAATTTAAACCCAACCGATCCCAATGAAAACAAAAACGACAGTGTGGTGACACTGAAATTACAGGTTTGTTATTGAACAGGCTGCATCTCTGACTAATGCATGATTGCCTGACAGGAGCTCATAAGCAGTTGGAGACACTTACATCTCCAGGAGCTCAGCACCTCTGGTCTGTGCAGTGGACATGTTGATGTAGCACTTCATGTGGTAGCAGCGCATTC
The DNA here is from genome assembly GCA_037951165.1 of Lophius americanus. Taxonomy (NCBI): domain Eukaryota; kingdom Metazoa; phylum Chordata; class Actinopteri; order Lophiiformes; family Lophiidae; genus Lophius; species Lophius americanus. Next base: position 10,672,445 of record JBBDHG010000011.1, on the reverse strand, counting down.
ATGACAACCGCTTAGAATTGATGCAGGCAGTGACAGAAGCAGTGTCGGTAGCTTTCACGCAGCACCTTTGCATTTTAAGGAAAGTGATGGCGATCCTGTCTGCTTTTCGTCTTCTCGTGTGATAGGAGATCAGCTTTTTATCCAACCTTGAACCCAGTTGGGGAGCGAGGAGAAAAGTTGACAGCGGAGAGATCCCCTCGTTCAACTGCCTCTCCATCTCTTAGGCTGGTGGAGAGATAAATAGAGGATAGCACGAGGAAGAGGGGGGACAGAAAAACAATAAGCCGAGGATTCTCTGGGCCCCCTTCTCCCATCAGAACTAGCAGTGTCCAAACTCGGCATTCCAGGACCATTATTTGCCTCTCACTGGATCTGATCTGCTACTTTAATTACCTTAGTGTGTGTGTTTGTGTGAAAGTCTGTATCCGTGAGTGTGAAATCATGGGGACATGCTTAATTAAAAAAACAGAGGTATGAGCAGCTCAGGCCATCTCCTTTGTTCTTCTGTTAAAGGAGGGGAACTGTTTCTGCAGTGAAAAAACCTGGCCTTCATTGTTTGATTCTCCCTCTCTCTCCACGTATTTTAAGTCTAAGTGGTGCTCTCTCTCTCCCTCTCGCTAAAATGAAAGTAGTTTGGTTGGTTAGCAGAGCGAAGGACGCCAGTGGGGCAGAGTGAGGAAGGTTTCGTAGCCACAGCAGTAACGCGATCCGTCTTAAAAGAGGCCGAATTGGTGCAAAGGTTCAACGCCTGGGGAATGGAGCAAAGCAAAAAGAGGCCAGGCGGATTCAACATTCACTACTGAGAAAAAATGTCAAACAATCCACTTTTATTTTGATCTGTGCAAGTCCTGCGATTGCATATTACTTGTAGTTCTAAAAGGTGAAATGGGAAAAATACATTTATTGGATGGAAAAATCCGGTCTCTCATCACTTCTCTGTCCAGCTATGGGTGAATTAACACATGCTGAATTAACCAGAGTGACTTCAGAGACCTAGACCAGGCTGTGCTGCTTCAACTGAGGACGGTTAGGAGCTGAGACTTTCACACTTTGCTTAAGATCTGGCATCCAGTCTTTGAAAAGCACAAGAGAGCTCTACTTTTGAGTCCCCACTAAAAAGTCAATCACAAAGCTATCTTTTTATCCCTCTACTCTTACTACACGATTGATTTATAGTCACTGTAGTATCCAAGCCCTTTAAATTTAATGTGCGTTTCTACTCAAGTAGTTGAGAAATAGATGTCAAAAAGCTGAAAAACTATATGAAACAAAATGTTTGTCACTTTCACAGCGTATGCAGTCAGAATAATTAAAGGCTTCGATGAGGACCCTTGAATTAATGGACGGCGGTGTTATTGTGGGCAGGCAGCCCCCATGTAAACGGCTGTTAACCTGTGAGCATTAGGGGTGATATGTCAGGGCCAAGAGCTTAACACATTAGCTTATCCATAAGACATAATTCCATACTTATGGTGTTAGGAGATGCATAATTCATAAACTGCACTGTTTTATGTCCGAGCTACAATTCAAAGGGGCTGCTCCCCAATGAAATAAGCAGTGAAATGACACCACTGACAAGTAGTAAATCCTGTCGTACGTGTCGCATTAGCTCTCAAACCGACTGCTCTGGAAAGGCTTTAGACTCAATCACTTTCAGCAAAAGACGTGGTGAGAGAAACACAGGTGGGAAAATGGTATATAATATAGGTTTGACTTTAGAAACAAGCCCTTTATGTTGCTTTGGCTCCATTTTAGCGAATAAATGAATGAATTGCTGTTTTTGGAAAGGTTTTTATTGCATGGTATTTATTTTCATACTATGCAGGTTTAACTTGAATTAAGAGACTTATGGCGACAGACTTTTGCAAATCTGCACATAGAGGTTGAATATTACCTTATAGTGTAAGATCTGAGGTCCAGGAGAGGGCTAGGATTTTCAGTAAATCATGGACCTTCAGTGTGTTTTAGAGGTAGTGTAACTCTGGAGAACAAGAGTTAGAAAAAATCACATTTGTTTGCCTCAGTTACAAATGATGAAGGTAATCTCCATGTATTACAGAGATACCCAGTCTTATTGTTTAGTACCCAAACGATGGTAAACAATGTAGAATTAAAAGGGAAAAAAAAGATTTTAAATTAGGGCTTATAGTCATCTGTCCTGGGAGCTGGAGAGGTTTGCTGGGGAGAGGGATGTCTTGGATACCCGTTTAGCAGATAAGAAAATGGATATATCATTTTATATTTTTCTTTGCATACATGACATGTTCTTTCCTTAAAGTTGTATTTCAAACACACATTGACCTGTTGGGTAAAGTAACATCTATAAGTGTGTCTGAGACGGCATGCTTAAAAGTAATAAAGACAATCTTAATTTTGCCACCATTGGGGAGTGCATGAAAAAACAAAGATTAAACATAATTGAGGTAAAGCCTATTTTTTTTGAAAAGATCATGATATTAATTAAGTCATATTAGTATGTAGTGGGAAAACATTCCTTTACACCATACACTACGGCATGTTTTGTCATTTATAGTGCACATTTGAAATACTTTAAATCAGGACACATGCATCCACAGAAAACTCATAAAAATAATTTAGTGCCAGTGAGGATTTGCAAACTCAGTGCATGAGGGCTAACTGCATTCTTGTGGTATGACACATACTTGACCTCTTTTTTGGGGGGTTTTCTTACGAATGCACATCTAATTACTGCCAATGTTGAAATTACAAGGGGAATACACAGGTAAACAGGTGTTTTTGGGCTCTGTACATGTAGAAAATCACAGGCCTGGTTTGTTATAAGCTTTTTCTCTGCCTCTGGCTAAAAAATCACGCAACCAAAGTGTAATGTTTGTTTTCCTTTTGACATTAAGTTGGCTGGAGTTGCCTGCGTGAAGACGGTAAAGATAGTTATTGGCCACAATACCTGTTTTGACATATCTATGAGGCGCTCAGGAAGCAATTTTCTTCCATCTACATCTTTCCTCCGTGTCGACTAGATAAGCACTAAAATGAATTTTCAGTTCCTTGTAAATGTTTTCTTTAATCTCCAAAAATAGAGTCAGAAACTGAGTGACACACTGGAAAGGAAAACATAATTTCTCTTTTAATCTATCACTAGTCTCCATGGAATCATCTCTGGGATATGTCAGATTAGACCTGATTATGGCGTGCACACACACATGCACCCGGAAACCTCCTCGCACACACACTCGTTTGATTTCATTCCTCACGCTTTTACTGTCCCTCCCACTGGCTTTGTTTAGCCCGGGATTGTTGTGGATTAATCCTCTAATTGCTTTGTAGCTTTGTTGTGGGAGAGAGGGAGTCTAGAAAAAGAGAAGGAGACTTAAGCAGCAGGTGGATTGGGTTAAAGGTTAACATGGCTCTTTAAAGCGTTCTTTTAATGCCAGCTCATTTACACGCAAAGATCTGAAAGGTGCTGGTACTGTATCGAGAGAAAAGAAAACAAGCGTGCGCTGCTTTCGTTCTTATTTGTTGCCACGCAAGAAAGCAGCCTCTTTAAACTAGAAATGGGGCTTTTCAGATTGTTTGTCTATGTTTCCCTTTTCTCCCTCAAGTCTTTTCTTTCCTTATTCTCAGTTGGTGATGAGAAATTATGCCCAAGATAACAAAATAAAATGACCGTTCCGATTCTGTGTATGTCCGTGGGTTTAGGAGGATTTGTTTTTTCCTACATTGTGTGCATGCGTGTGTGAGTGCGCCTTTGCATTTATGCCTTGTTGTGAAAAGCCAAGAGATTAAAGTAGTGAGGGGATGAAAGATGGGCAGCCGCCCAGGATTGATAACATCTCGCTGGTATTCCAAACATCATTCCATTCATGGAAGCTTGTTCTCTCTCTCTCTCTCTCTCTCTCTCTCTCTCTCTCTCTCTCTCTCTCTCTCTCTCTCTCTCTCTCTCTCTCTCCCTCTCTCTCTCTTTACGGCCACCATATGAAAAGATATTTAAAATACTATGATTGTAAAAGAAAATCTTAAAATACATGATGTATTCCTATATTTGCAAGAAAACTACTCAAAACTATTTGAGTAGTTTTCTTTCTGTCCACATCCACTATATGTGGTCACATGACAAATTACAGATCGGTTCTCCTCTTGTTCACACAGATTCTTTCCCTCTGGGCATTAATAGGTTAATAAGTGCTTACTAATTAGCAACTCCTGACTGGTAAGAACATGCCAAGACTGATTTAGCCAGTGTTTGAACTCCAGTCAACTTTTCCTCTTACACTAAGATGCTAACCTTTCCACGTAAAAAAATCTTTTTTAGTTCATTGGCACTATTACCTTTTAATGCTTTTTCAAAACTTGCATGCATAATGATGGTGTCATATTGCTTTGGCAAATTAACAGAACACTACAAAGACTTTACTGCTTCCAGTATATGGTGTCAGACAGTGGCGTCTTAATCAAAAGTCTACTTACTAGACAATTAGTTTAGTCCTTCAAACTTACTGAGAGCCCTGTCAATCCTGCACACATATCTCCTCCCTGTCTAGCCTGAGGTCCCCGGGGACTGATATCCCATCTCTCCACTGTTTTTCTGATGCTTGCTACTTAAAAATTGTAATATTTCTGATTGGCAACAGACGTAGATACGTGTCATGCGTGATATTGAAATAACTGTTCCCTCTTGGAGCATTAAAGTAATGCTACAAGAACATTTTGTACTGAGGTTGAATATGGGCAATAAGAATAGAGTTAACAGTGTTTTAGATTGAACCAACATCTGTTAAACATTTACAAAATAATAATCTGTTTTCCTCCCCACTTCAGGTCCCTGTTAGGCTGGATGAGATGAGATCCCTATGTAGTGGTCATCATGGCAACTTGTGACTCTCCCCCTATGGTGCCATCACGGCAGCAGGAACATGGTGGCCAGAGGCTGGACACTGCTGTTGAGGACAACTCCATCGTCGCAATGGAGACCAGTGTCGCCAACAACAACCAATTGTTGCCTGCCACCATTGGAGAGCCAGAAAATGGCCTTGGAGAGCCCACTGTGAGCCCTCTGAGGTCCACTACTACCCCCACCACTGTCAGTGCAACCACCAACCCTGTAGCCGAACAGGGTCGGAAAGAAAGCTTTACAACCAGTAACAAAGGGAGTGTTACTGGGACTATACAAGGAGTAGTAGGAGCAGCAGCTTTGGGTTCGGACTGTACTGCCCCTGCCACATCTCCTGTGGCACCGGCAAAGGAGATCCCCTGCAACGAATGTTCTAGTTCCTTCTCCAGTTTACAAAAGTACATGGAGCACCACTGCCCCAACACCCGCATGCATACCACTGGAGGTCACGTGGAGGGTGAGGACATTGAAAGGATGGTAGGAGATGAGAGTGAAGATGAAGGAGAGCATGAGTTGGGTGCTGCAGAAGTGGGGGAAATGAACAGTGAGATGGAGTTGGAAGATGATAGTGATGTGGAGAACTTGTGCGGTGAGATCATCTACCAGCCCGATGGCTCTGCTTTCATTCTTGAGGACTCCAAAGAGCAGCTTGGCAACCAGGGGGGGCTCTCTGGGTCTGTCCATTTCAGGAGCCTGCTGTCCCCCCCGAACTTCCCCAATGCTCAGGTCAGCAGTGGCCACAGTGGCCTGAGCCCACTGGGGGAGCGGTTGGACCAGCCCGCTGCACCTATGTCCTTCTACCCCCAGATCATCAACACCTTCCACATCGCCTCATCCTTGGGGACTAAATCCCTAGCGTCTGACCACCCCTCCTTCCAAAATACCTCAGCTGGAGGGCTGGCAGGCGCTGGTCCTGTGTTGCACAGTTTCCGTGTCTATGACCTCCGCCACAAAAATGACAAAGACTATCTAACGGCGGATGGTGCAGCCAAAAACTCCTGTGTGTCCAAAGATGTCCCCAACAATGTGGACTTGTCCAAGTTCGAGGGCTGTGTGGCCGATGGGCGTCGGAAGCCTGTGCTGATGTGTTTCCTGTGCAAGCTGTCTTTTGGCTACAGCCGCTCCTTGGTGACACATGCTGTCCATGACCACCGTATGACCCTGAATGATTCGGAGCAGAAACTGCTGAGCAACAAGCATGTCTCTGCTATCATCCAGGGTATCGGCAAGGACAAAGAACCTCTTATAAGCTTTCTGGAACCAAAAAAACCCACCAACTCTGGGCTACCCTTCTATCCCACCCCTACCAATTTTCTCGGGCCAGACACAGGGCTCCGTGGCTTGTGGAATGCTTTCCACAATAGTGGGGAAAATGCCGATTCCCTTCAGGCAGGTTTTGCCTTCCTGAAGGGCAGTGCCAGCAGCTCCTCCAATGACCAAAACCCCAGAACCAAAACCATGCCAAAGGCTGAGACCAACCCAAACCTCGGGGGAGGGGCTGGTGCCCACAGAACCTTCAGTGGGAGTTCTGCTGCTGCTGCCACGGGTGGGAACTTGAAAAGCCAGAACTCTGATAGTGACTGCAAGGGCCATGTTAGGGACACATGCACTTTGCAACCCAATGGGCCAGATCTGAGCCAGTACCCAAATGTCAACCAGGAGCCCAGTTTAGTGGGAGGGGAAAGTCCAGAGCAGGATGAAGACGCTTTCTCCAGTAGTGTTGGAGTAGAGATGGAGGCAGACGAGGATGAAGAGGAGCAGGCCATGGCTGTGGCAATGACAGGCCAGCGGGCTGACAGCACTAGTAGCAAAGATTTCCCTCTCTTAAACCAAAGTATTTCCCCTCTTTCCAACAGTGTGCTGAAGTTTAACATTGACAGTAAAGGCCCTGCATCCACCTCATCGTCCTCCCTGGCTGTGTGCGAGAAGCTGGAGATGGAGAAGTGCCGCCTGTCCACTGCTCTAGCAGCCGCTAGAGAGCGGGATAGCAGCAACGACTCAACAAGTGAGGCACTGGCAGGACGGGAGGGTTCCTCACCATCCTCCCACCCCCTGGATATGATTATGGTGCGCAGAGATGATGAGAGTCCTGGACCCCTGCATCAACACACAGGAAACGCCAGCATGCCCGGTACTCCAGGGACGCCTGGTACTCCCGGTCCTGGTGAAGGTTCTCCAGGTAGTGGTGTCGAATGCCCCAAGTGCGACACAGTCTTGGGCTCGTCACGGTCACTAGGAGGGCATATGACCATGATGCATTCTCGAAACTCCTGCAAGACGCTGAAGTGCCCCAAGTGTAACTGGCACTACAAGTACCAGCAGACGCTGGACGCCCACATGAAGGAGAAACATCCGGAATCTGGGGGGTCATGTGCGTACTGCCGCACAGGACAGCCACATCCTCGTTTAGCCAGAGGTGAAAGCTATACCTGTGGATACAAGCCTTTCCGCTGTGAGGTATGTACATTTGATTTTTTTTTTTTTTTTTTATCTCATTGTATTCCTGTCTCATTTCTTCTATATTTTTAACTTTTGAAATTTCAAAACCCTAATGTTCTAGTCTCAAGTTTGTAACCTAACTTTTAGTCTGAATCACTGGGTTTGGTGGATCTGCTATTACAGAAACAGTACTGAGTCAGTGGCAAAGACCTCAAAAACTCTGGCAGCCTCTAGAGCAGGAAATACTTACTCATTTGAAAATGAGATGTTTCTGTTTTTACAAAATTGGTAGAAAAGTATTATTAACTGCATCATGCGTCACTGTACTAATCCTTCCCTTCCAGGTATGCAACTACTCAACCACCACCAAAGGCAACCTTAGCATCCATATGCAGTCGGACAAGCATCTGAACAACGTGCAAACACTCCAAAACGGCGGCAATGAGCCACAATATAACCACAACCACGCCAACCCTGTGCCTAGTGCCAGCCTTGTTGGAGGCTGTGGTGCACCCTCACCGTCCAAGCCCAAACAGAAGCCAACTTGGCGATGCGAGGTAATGAGAGCACTGTGGCAGCAAGATACCAATTTCCTTGTTTCATGTCCACACAATGAGGCAGTTATTTCCCTCTGCGTCACTATGCCTGTTATATCTCCTTGCCCCATCATCTGACCTCTGGTCAACATGAAACAGAACTTCTCATGCATACTTGTGTTATCTCCAAGTATTGAATGAACCATGAGAAATTGATAATTGTGAATCATAATCGAGAATTTCTGCGTAGCATCTTATTCTGCAAGCATGTGGAGCCTGAGGTCACACTGACATGACCCCAACCCAGTATGAGAATATGAACATTGGATGTTAAAGCGAAGAGATAATTTTCAGGTCATGTAGGTTTTCAGTCTAAGGTGCTGACAAATTACAATAAACTGATTTTGGTTTTGTTACTGTTGTTGCTTCCGTTGCTGTCTCTGGTAATTTTAGAAGACAAACTGAGACTGGCAGGATAAAGTTCAAAGATTTAAATTATCCCACCTTGCTTCCAACAGGTTTGTGACTATGAGACCAATGTGGCACGGAACCTGCGAATCCACATGACCAGTGAGAAACACATGCACAACATGATGCTTCTGCAGCAGAACATGAAGCAGATCCAACACAGCCTCCATCTAGGTCTGGCCCCAGCGGAGGCAGAGCTTTACCAGTACTACCTGGCTCAGAACATGGGCCTGGCCGGTGTGAAACTAGAGAATCCAGCTGGTGGCAGCGTCCCAGACGCCCAAATGATGATTAACCCCTTCCAGCTCGATCCTGCAACTGCGGCTGCCCTTGGATCTGGTCTAGGTCAGTGAAACGAAAACACAGGTTCTGCTAGTTTAAGATTTTTGCAGTAGTAGTAAGAGTAAAAATTCTCTTCAGCAAAGCATTTAGTATGTTTTCCTTGAGTTCCCTGTGCTCATCTTTCACTGGGTTAGTTTTATTTGTTTTCGCTCCTATATCTGATACCATCTGGGATTTTTTTTTTTTTTTTATCTCTGTCGGCCCTCTTCATTTTCTATCTGCCCTCTCACCTTATCCTCTGCTCCCATCCTTTTTACCCCCCCTTGTCACTGCCTCCTGTCTTTCTCTCTCTCTCTTATCATCACTCTCATATTGTCCCGCTGTCATTGTCTCCTCTCGATGACCCCTCTCGCTGATTAAAAAATGATTATGAGACGCCACATGAGAATTATTCTTAATCTTTCATTTGTAATTTTCTTAAGTCAGCTTAATCCCCCCCACCACCAAGCCCCATCCCCATAAACACACCACCCCACCTTTGCTCTGTAGTGAGAGAGGGACACACACGCTTGAATGTGCACACATACACGCTCATACACACTCTCAAACAGCAGGAAGCAGATTCCCGTAGGAGCAAGAGAGATTTAACAATGACCCCACCGAGTTACACACCCACAGCCCAGCCAGCAGATGTACTCTCAGTGAATTACACTGATAACACACTGCTCCCCATAGTGAGTGCAGCTGTACACTGGTTTAGATGGTCAGGGGAGAATATTCATGTATTCAAACAGTGGCACATATATACACAAAGAAATGCACCGATGAATTATGAATATAAATGCATATAGATGTGTGTGTATGTGTATATATGTACACATGCACACAGTGGCACATATAAGTATTCTAAATTCAATTTTCCTCCTCATTCAGGTAAACGTATGCTCTCCTTTACAAGCACACACGAACACACCGTCAGTAATCCACTAATTGGAGCATCGCCACTTAAACTGTGAAAAAATATTCACATGATGTGGAATTGTTTAATCCTTATTTGGACAAAAAAAGAAGCAAGAAGAGCTTTAGTAATACCCACAGAGAGACAATGAAGGCATCAAACAAAGGAGTTAATTACATTTGTATGAATGGCAGATCGGATTTTGTGCTAGGGTTGAGGGGGGTGGGCCAGAGAAAACAAGTGTATGCATTGATCAGCTTTTCAAATCTGTGGATGCGAGAAAGACCTAAAACTGCGGTCCCTTCTTTGCAGAGAGCAGTAATTAAAGCTACCTGATGAGCGAGTTAGCAAGTTGAAAAGGATGATTGTAATTGATCCTGATTCAATCCTATTAGGGTTTTTTTATAGACAAGACTTTGTAAGGAGCCCTAGTCCTCTCTGAGGCTTTATTTTATCAAATCCTTTTGTGTGTGTGAGAGGCCTGCATGGAGGACTCATTTCTCTCTTCACACTTAATTTCATTAAAAGAGCCTTTTTTTTCTTTCTCTCTGTCCTTTATCCTTCCCTATGTATGTCAGCCTTTCATTTTACTCCGAGCTTTGTCTTCCTGCCATACTGTACCTCTTTGTTTTATGCACTGTTCTTCTGTGTGTGCCTACAGCCTGCCTTCTATCTCTCCTGTATGTAGTCATCATGAAAGCCCTATTTTTTTAAACTCTCTCTTTCCCTTCTAACCTGCGTTGTCCCTTGTTTTCTCCGTAGTGAACAGTGACCTATCAGCCGAGCTGCGTCTTGCCAGTGGTCAGCTGATGGCCGATGATCTATCCCTGATGTCCTCAAGTGGAATGGGGGGAATGTCCTCATCAGACCCTGCCCTTTCCTCCCTGTCGCCACCTATCAATGACCCCTCACTGCGCCTCTACCAGTGTGCAGTGTGCAACTGCTACTCCACGGACAGCCTGGAGACTCTCAACACCCACGTCAACGCCGAGCGGTCTCTACCTGAAGAGGAGTGGCGCTGCGTGGTGGGTGACGTCTACCAGTGCAAGCTCTGCAGCTACAACACACAGCTTAAGGCCAACTTTCAGCTGCACTGCAAGACGGACAAGCACATGCAGAAGCACCAGCTGGTGGCCCACATCAAGGAGGGAGGCAAGGCCAACCAGTGGAGATTAAAGTGTGTGGCCATTGGCAACCCCGTGCACCTCAAGTGTAACGCCTGTGACTACTACAGCAACAGCGTGGATAAACTGAGGCTACACGCCACCAATCAGAGGCATGAGGCCGTCATCCGCCTCTACAAGGTAAAAACTAATCTCATGTTGTGTGTGTCTGTGCAGACGGTTCAGTCATCTAACGTCTTCTTTATGTCCAGGCTGAGAAGAAAACCCGACATTTTATTGTTCGACCCACATCATACACATTTTACCCTCTGTGTACATCCGAGCACAGCGTTTTCTTATTTTAAGCTCTGTTTTTCCCCTCTAGGTAGAATTTGAATAAAGGCTGACATGGAAGAAGGTCACCGTTAGGTCACGCAGGAAGATTTTCATCACATGATTCACACTGCCTTATGACCAGCGTGCGCCTCTGTTGATCTTTACTAGGGCTGGTTAATACAGTGAATCTTTGTTTTGAAATATATTGTAATATTTTTTGACATATTGTGATACATATAGCAGTTTATCACAAAGTTCCTATTTGGACCTTTCAAAAGAAATGCATTATGTATCTACTATTAACAACAAAACAACAACTTCTTGTATCAAACTGTCTCTAAAGTCCGATTTATAAATACAGCATCTTCATTATGTTGCGGAAATCTAATCTATGACTTCATAGGACCTACCGGTTAAAACCAGTACGCCCGTTTCAACGAGGAGAGTTTTGGTTCTCCTCTTTTAGATTTCCCTGATAAGCTTCTATTTACTGAGATCATGTATATGAATCTAAGCGTATGTTTCCAGAAACTAATACTCTAAGAACATCCACAGAGCCACAATAAACAGATCCCGCACAGACTTTCCAACAGTGGCCGGTATCTGGCATCCTCCTCCTCCTCACCTCTATATTTAAGGTGGTTTACTTTGTCAGAGGTCTCCTTCGCTTTAATTGGATGCCGTTACATTTCAGAGGCCTTGACCTACAGGACAGGATCAAGTGCGTTACATTAATGAGGATTTCTTTACTACTGTAAATTTGGCAGTGTGAGGTGTTTGTGTGTCTGGTGTCTGCATGTGTGTGCGCGCGTGTGTGCTTTAAATCTAGAGACAACAGTAGTAAGAGGATTTAATATGAGGTTCTGTTGATAGGTAACAGGTTGGCGAGGCTGCACCGACTGTTGACAGCTATTTAATTATGCAAAGAAAGCTATTTATATGAGTGAGCTCACCCAAAAGAATCACAATCACAGTGAAAACAGTAAAAACAAATGAAACCAGCATGCTTGTCTTAACATTACTTAGTTATTCATGTTTCCAAGACAGCTGCGTGGAGAAAGGGAGACACTGACACCAGTTCGCCAGAGCAGTTGAGGGTCATCCCAGTGCCCCCGATCTGCACTGTGCACCTCTGTACCTCATCTACCCACCCACCTTCCCCACTGGCCTCAACAAATCTGTTTCACAGATGACATTTTTAATGCCTCTGGCAGAAATCCCACTATTTTACCCTTGGACATGTGGTAGTAAAGCAAAGAGAGGCTGAGAGAAAGGCATAGAGGCAAAAAAAAAAACTGAGGAGGAAAAAAAAATTCTTTATTTGACCAGAAAAACACCTCTCCTTTTATGTATTAGCAGAGGTGAAAAGCACATGGGGATGGAGGTAGCTTGGCCGGACGCATAAAAGACCCGGGTGTTGACGACTTCACCATCTGGTTTTTTGGAAACAGAGAATATCTTTATGGCATGGGAAACCATTTGAAGATGCAAACAAAAAGCATATTCAGGAAGTTTTATGGCTTCTTTGTAGCAGCAATGGAGTAGGCTACTTCTAAGGGGGGCTAAGAGCTTAAAAGTGTTCTTTCTTTTTTTTTCAAAACATTGAAACAGCAAGAGGGAAATGACATTAGCCGCACATGGACATTGAGTCATCTGGTGTTCAGGGCGCAGCAGGTGGTGCAGGAAGTCATTGGCCTTATATGGAAAAAGCGGAGGTGCTAGCCTCATTGGTTACTGGAGAGGAAATGTAGGAAATCTGATTGGTCCCTTGTAAGTTTTTAGAAACTTACAAGGGACCAAGAATACCGCGCCAACGGGTGTTAATCCACTGAATCGTCTCGTATTTTTGTCAGCGTGTGAATAGAACCCGACAAAATGGAAGATGTCTTAGCACAGCGTACACTAGCTGCCTGTGTGGCGAGCCCTGCACTAAACGTTGGCGTAGCGTAGCATGTCCATTGCTGGACTGGCTGGTGTTTGGCTTAGCGCTGAATATGATGATGTATGGCTGCGTTATGATTTTCAATAACAAACACTGGCCTTAAAACACACGGAGACGGGAGTAAATCTGTCCGTACCATTCAAAAGTGCTGCAGGGTTAAGTGGGGGGTTCGCTTGCAGGGAGCATGTGTGTTTGTGTGTGTGCGTCCCCACAGAGCTTTGAGGTTAAGATCTGGGCTGTGCCGGCCCCTGGGTCATTAGGAGCCGAGAATGTTCATGGTCAATGTGGCATGGTCAAGGACCACACACACACACGCACAGACACACTGTGTCTCGTAGGCCATGGCACCTGTTTCTCAGATGGCTGTCTGAATAAATCTTAAACTGTCCTCAACCACCACCGCCGCCCCACCCCTCTGTCTGTCTGTCTGTCTGACTGTCTGTCTGTCTGTCCTTCTGTCTCTCTGTCTGTCCAGCTTTCCATCATAATTCAAGCGGAATTGGATTCTCCCGGGCCCATCGGATATTTCCATAGTTATGTCTTTATTTTGATTCTTTCGCCCCTCCGTTCTCCTCCCTCCCTCTCTTTTGAACTGCACTGAAACAAAAAGTTTTGTATGGATTTACTTAATTTTAATATATCAAGTTGTTGCACAAAATAAATATATCTAAATCCAGATCTATTATTTAACTTGGGTTCACGTACATTTTAATATTGAATGCATTTTTCTTTGGTTTGTTTAAACTAGATTGGTAGTGGTGCCTGAATTTACAGTCACCAATTCGCCCATATGTTTTTGGACTGTGGGTGGATGCTGGAGTATCTGGAGAGAACCCAGACGAACTGCACATAGAACGGCTTCAGCCTGGGATTGGAACCCAGAACCTTCTTTCTATACGGCCACAGTGCCGACCAGCACTCAATCATGCTGACAACCTTTTGACCAGAACAATATTGCAGCATGTCTGCACATGCATAGATTGTTCCTACAGCTTTTCATTGAGATAAATTAACATGTTTCAAAAAAAGGGAAGGACATTTTTTAATTAATTAAAAAATATATTTTTGGAACGGATGGAATAACATTTTAGAATCTGGGACATAAGCCATCTTAAAACATTGTTACAATAACTTGGGGTCAGAATCAGTTTTCCAGTGAGAGACTCTTGGAGATATGTACAAAATACCCATTTTTTATGTTAGAGATGGAGGGATAAAGCGAAGGGGGGCAATTTGCATGGGACATTCAGAAATAAGAACAGAGATAGGAAGTGTCTTTTTGAAGCCGTCTCACCCCGTCTGCTTTACCCGCTCTCTTTGTTTTGTGTCTGACTCTCTCTTTCTCTCAGTCACTCTCTCAGTCTCTCTCTCAGTCTCTCTCTCTCTCTCTCCTTCTATCTCTCCCCTGGGGAGCTACAGATAAGCCATCTCATTACCCATGATTCTCTTGGCAACACTATGGCCGGAAAATGAGTGGTGGGGGGAATTAAACAAGGAGAGAAAAGGGGAAGAAGAGGACTGGATTTATGGATGCAGTCTTCCACTTTCTCATTTTCACCTGTTTTTGCTTAATTCCATCAACCAAGTGAGTTTTTTCTTTCTTTTCCCACCGCTCATATTTAGTCCTCCTCCATTTCCTTCTAATGACGATGACTGTCCTTATACTCCTGTGATATTAAGTCTACTGATGTGCCTTGGCTATTCGTAAGGGTCAGGCCTGCCCACTCTCGTTTCAAAATCAAATTGCCCTATATATATGCAGCCCAAATTATTGGACTGTCATTGGACTTGTGTGATGGGGAAATGGACAGGAGATTGACTTTAATAGATTTGCATAAAAAGCCATTTTGCTTTCTCCCGGAACAGAAAAAGAGACTGGATCTATTTCAAATGCATGACACAATTCATGACACGCACATCAGTGCATATGTGCGGTCATAGATGAGGCATTACATACTTCCATAGATGCACACCCACTCACAGCTGTAGTATTTAAATGTCTATTTTCCCCTCAAGCCCATGTCCCCTTGTTCCAGACACAGGCTCTTCATCACTCCGTCCTTGTTTTACGCTTGCAGGCAGACCCGAAGAGACGCTAGTCTCTTCAAAAAGAAATGTTTGCAGACACTTCACACCAGATGCTACTTGTCTGCATGAAAACCGATGTTTATGTTCTGTCATAGAAGCGGACGACGCCGAGAGTTCATGGCTGTAAGGCTGAGCAGATGAAAGAATTCACGTCAGTGTTTTTGCCAGAAAGGTTGTCTCTTCTGTCCGTCTGTCTCTTCACTTCATAGTCCTTCTGGCTCCCTCTCTCTTTCTCTCCCTCTCTCTTTCTCTCTATCTCTCTCTCTTTACGAGGCAACGAGACGCCCGTTAGGACGGTTAGGAGATTATTCAAATCGTCTCGTCTTTCACCTGTGTTGAGATTACGATGGAAATCTTTTAGAGGTCCTGCTTTGGGATGTGAGGGAAGGAGAGTGTTTGCTAATTAAAGCATAAAAGCAGGTGTGTGTGTGTGTGTGTGTGTGTGAATGTGCACTCTTGTTTTGTGGGTTGAATGGAAAGGTTTGAATAGTCTGAATTCCCCAATGTCCTGGATCTTCCTCAAAAACCTCTTTTGCATTGGAACTTCCCCACATAAAGCCCAACCTTCACTAGATGGTGTGTATGTGCATGCACCTGTGTCCAGTTTTGGTCCAGCTCTTGATTGACATTCAATGCAATGTTTAATTACCCCAGCCTCGACTTCTGGACTTCCTGGTGATTTAGTGACTTCCGATGGTAGATTCCCCTTCATCTTTCTTGAGCGAGGTGTAGTTTTCTCTATGACAAAGGGCTGGTTTCCTCATTTTAATAGCCACATATGATCCTCTTCATAATCATCCCCAGTCTTTTCTGAGCTGAGGGTCATTTGGGCCGGGCCAGGCCAAGCCGTTTGTCCATGTGCAGGGGGCTGTGAAGCTGATCAGGGCTGACAGGTATGGGAACGATAGCAGAAAGGGGGGGTTATGGAGT
The DNA here is from genome assembly GCA_037951165.1 of Lophius americanus. Classification (NCBI taxonomy): domain Eukaryota; kingdom Metazoa; phylum Chordata; class Actinopteri; order Lophiiformes; family Lophiidae; genus Lophius; species Lophius americanus. The sequence continues at coordinate 10,656,493 of JBBDHG010000011.1, read as the reverse complement.
GTGTGCAGGGCGGGGGGGCTGGTCATTGTCTTCCAGGCCATAAGGAAGGGAACATCACTGGGAGGCAGGAACAAAGGAGCTAGCAAGAATTTGTCTTTTTTTTCCCCCCATGGCTCATCTTAATCCTCCCACCCTTGCTATATCACCCATCCAGACACACATTTCCCTCCTCCTCCTTCCTTCTTCACATGTCCTCTTCCCCCTAATTTCTCTTCCATCCTCAACTCCTCACTCTCCCTTGTTTTCTCTTGCACGTTGATCATCCTCACGGGACAAAAAGAGAACAGGAGTGTAAGGAAAACCAAACAAGGAATAATCAAAGAGGCTGCACACTCCCAGATACTTTTTCTTTTTTTACGCTTTTGATTCCTTGATTTGATCGGAGCTGATTCAGACGAATCACATGGCAGCGAGATCAGAAGTTTCTTAGCATTACGTTTGAAATAACCTGTGAGCCTCATTTGTATGAAAGTTTCTCCTAACAATCTCTGTGCCCTGAAAAGTCTACGCGTCAATTAGGGACAAGTTATACTCTGGAAATAGTCTGGAAGTTTCCATCATGTTTAGATTGTGGTGTTGAGGCGGCACAATCACACTTTCCTCCTCTCATAGAGCTATCAGGATATCGATATGGACAAAGTTGAACTAAAATTCTCCTCAACGCCCTTCAAAATCAATAATCGATCGATTGGAGGTAATTGTGCCTCAGTTTGAGCTTTCCCATGTCCCCCTCTCTCTCCCTCGCTTTACCTCTCCTTCTCACACTCTCTGTCATTATCAGCATGTGGCCCAGTAGTCTGCATTTCAGCATTCCAGCTGTAATTGATTTTAACCATTAGGTGCTCAGTGAATAGATAAGTAGTGGGAGATATTCGATTATACGGTGAAAGAGAGATGGGGATGAAAAGACAGAGAGAGAGGGAGGGAGAAGGATTGAGGGATGTTGCAGAGAGGAACTGACCTGTCCTGCTGTCTATCCATCTCTTCCACTGGTCTTCCATCCTTGCAACGGCACAATAACGCTGACCTCCTGCGAGTTCAAGCAGCTTAGTTTGTGCGGGGTAATCCCTAATGCTTTGAAATAGACCTGATAGAAAAGCCCACTTACTTGTACGGGATTAACGTGGGTTGGGTGGGGTCTAGTGCATCCTCATTTTCCTGATCATTTCTTTAAATGAACCGATCGGAATTATCATATTCAACTCTTAATTGTTGACTGAACTCGTGCGGGGATGAGGAGAGTTTCCATAAAAGCATCTAATTGGAAGGTAGATGTCAGCCTTGCATTTAACACCTTAAATGAATACGCCGCCCTTCTCTATTGTTTATTCCTGGATTTACCATGCTGGTGGCCAGAGGACTATTATTCATTTCAATGGCCGGACATCCCATGCAGAGGCCATTTTGAATCTGAGAGCGACTGGGGGCGGCGTTGCTTTCCCACTGTTTTCTGAAGATATGTCTGATTATTTTTTTCACCCTGTCTTCTCTACTTGCAGGAGTGTAGGTTAGGACTAGGGGTAGGGGTGGATGAGGGGGGTGGGGGGGTGATGTTGGTGTGGGAACAAAGGCAAACATTTGAGTAATCTTCAAAGAGCCCATTGGTATGTTGAGTGGACGCTGGTATGCGGACTGCGGGTGAGGCTTTTTCAGGGAAAAACAATATCCTTCCTTTCGACGGCCCGGGCTTGGGCAAACACTACCAGCCAGGCGACTTTGCCCAATGCTACCACAGGTATCAGCGCCCCCTCCCCGCCCCATCTTGACTCACACAGGAAATGGGAGGGTTTTCTATGTTGCCGGAAGAGCATGGAGCTAATCATTATAGGTTCATGGGGGTAGACGGAACATCACAGATTGGAGAATGTTTGGCTGCCTGGGTTTATGTGACGTGTTCAAAATGTAATCTCTGGGTGGGTGTGTGTGTGTGTGTGTGCGTACAGACCCACGATTACTATTTAAATGTTTCAATTCTGATATAGAGCAGTAAATCGGACCAAAGAGAGAGGGAGGCGCTGCTTCCTCTGGCAAGACAGGAGGAAGGGATAAAGTGCCCAATCTTTTAGGTCAACTGCAAAGCATTTGATTCCCTGTGGCAACATGCGAAGAGGTGCTGCTGAAGAGGCACACACACACACACAGTCATACACACACTCATTCACACTTTCAAACACACACATAGCAAATAAGGGCCTTTTGTTCTATTGATATTTAATATTATAAAGTATACAAAGTTACTGAGAGTACAACAGGTCATGTATTTGGTGATTCATCCATCAGAAAACTAGAGTAAAAGTGAACTCATCTAATGAATTCTGTTCTTTTAGGAAAAAAGAAAAAGCTGACGGTCTGCCATTTTGTGACAGTTTCAAAATGAACTCCCTTTGTCCAGTAATCACTAGCCCTTTTCTCACGAGGATCCACCCCAGGGATAATTTTTCCCATTTCTCTGTCATTAGGAGGGCCTGGTATTAGGCTTGTGTTTTGTTCGCTCTACCTTTTGTTTTGTGCTAAGTGAAACCATGCGACAGGGTAGGGGCTAACTGGAAAACAATACTCCCCTTCACAGGCTCTGGAATGTGTAATTAGTGATTTGAACCCGACTACGCTTGTCTAGATTCTTCCCTATCATTCTGTCCCTCTCTCTTGCTCTCTGCGCCTCTTGTTCTTTTGTTTTCTCCCTCCAAATCAGTTAGTTTATCGCACTGTATGTTTCTGTCACTCCCTCTGTCCAACTCCCACTAATAGAGATTTTTCGCTGCCTCTACATTACCAACAGAAAACATCTACACCTTCAACACACAGAAAAACAATTTCCTGTCTCTTCCCTTTCAGTGTTAGTTAAATAATCAGTTTACTATAAATCTCTTTGATGGTTCCAGTCAATACGATGAAGATTCTCCACCCCTTCATTTTTGTTTTTCTCCGCCATCTTTCCCCTATCCTGTCAATTAGGCCTTTGCCTTTGTTTCCCCAAAAGCTTCCATGATGTAGGAAAAAAGGAAAAATCACAAAGCACAAAAGCATGTTAGCATTTCTGTAATATCCCTCCCCCAGAACGGCCTCGGAAAAAGAGAATCCCACAAGCATGTTAGAATTTCAATGATCTTGATCTGAGCATATTATGATCTCTGTCCTGCTGGGAGTTGATGGAAAAGATAATCTCAGCTGCAATATGGTTTAGGGAAATGGGGAGGCCTGGTCAGTCTCACCTGGCGGCGATTGAGACAAGCGGGGGCTTTTAGACCCTAATGGGCTAAGGTCAGGATGGCTAATAGGGAGTAAGTGGCTGTGCCATGCTGTCTAAATCTAATGCTAATGTAAATACTGATCCATTTTCATGGGGGGTTGGAGGTGAGCTGGCTTTTAAGACATCTAACACACACACATGCACCGATGAGTAAGAGAGATTTGTTTTGCTCTCTCTGTCTCCTAAAATCTGTTATTCTCATCTTTGGGGCCAGTAGAATATAAAATATGTGACGACTGTTCTCACAGAAGTGAGACAGTTATTTCTTCCACATCACCGACCAAAGCCAGAAGCAATGCATCATGGTATAAATCCGTATGATTGCATGTTTCTTGTATCTTTACCCTGGGTTGCAAACCTTGTGTGTGTCTGAATGTGCCGGAGCAGAAGAACGAGTCAGAAAGAATTGTCAGGGATTTTTCCAAGAGATGGTCCGTTGGTCAGGAAGCCGTGAACTCCTGATTGACCTTTGGCCCCTATGTCAGACACACTTACGTAACTGCCACAAGTGTGTGTGAGACTGTGTATGCATGTGTGGGAGTCGGAGAAATTGAAGGCAAAACTATTAAGAGATACATTATTTTCCAAGCTCTCATGGAGCCCTTATCGCTCCTACTTCCTGTTTTTTGGGTTTTTTTCCGCTGACAGCACAGACACAGGAATAAAGGAAGTTGTAAAAATGTGGAAAAAGAGGAAAAGAACAAATCGAATGAGAGAGAACGCTGCACGGATTTGCAGAAGAATTGCACAAAGCTCCTGATAATGCTTTTCTTTGGTTTGTCGGCCAAAATGCTACGGATGCTTATTATTATTAGGTGACCCTAGCTAAGCCCGCTCGGGCCTCGCATCTACTGGACCGGCTCCAGTGCTGTGATCATATGTGACTTCCTGCAGGCGCAGCCAGAGAGAAAGAGGAGAGGCAGTTTAAACTCAAGGAAATATTTTCTCTTATTTATAAATATTTATGAACGTTAAGGTTGGTAGTAATGAAAGGGAAGACGGCCATCGGGAGAGAAAAGCAGGTCGGCTGAGAATGGGGGGGATTGTTTTATGTCTTTGACGTCTTTGGATCATGCACAGTGGCCTGGTAGTAGTGAGAGAGAATGTGCATATGCAATGTGCACTCAGCATTTTTCCCTTTATTTGCATCTTGGTTCTGGTGCAGCACCGAATCTATCTCTCAGCGCTGTATATTTGCCTCTCGCTTTATCTGTGGAAGAAAGGTGGCACATACCTGGGCCCCCAGCATCTCTTTTCAGCTGTGCAGCCTGCCAAGGAATGCACTGGCACTGATCTTGCATTACATCTTTGTCTTGAGGGCTGAGCAGCGGTTAGAAATAACATGTGTTAGGGAGGTGGTAGCAATGATAGAATTCTGCAGCTTGGAAGCCTTCCAAGCTGCAAATGGTATGTGTTTAAAATACTTTCAAGGAACGAAACATGCTTATGGTATTTGCTGGGCCAAGCTGGGCTGGTTTTGTCTGCGATGGCCCCTGGGGGCCCAGAGGGGAGCACCGGAAGCTGTTGACGTTTCAAATTGAAGGTATAGTCCCATCAGCTAAGACTGTGATGAAAGAAGATAAGGGGTTTCATTTTCACAATGTGTGGGATGTACATCGGCATGAATGCAGACTTAAAAAGGGAAGAGAAGGCATGTACGGATTCTGTACGTAAACACACTCTGTATGAAGACATAGCTGGGGGAGTGGAGGCTTCGTATTTTCAGTATGTGTTCATTAGCTGCCTGCTTCTACACTTAATGACAGGAAATGTCATGTTCGTGCCGAACACCCTAATTTTTCTTTTGGTTGAGGGAGGAAAACAACAAATGTGCTGCTCTTTGTCACGTTATTACCAGTGTGCATGCACAATCTCTGGAAACGAGAGGGGAAAAAGAATGCCTTGAATTATAGACGGATACCAGAGCACACTTGAAATCAGAAAATGTTGTGTCGAAATTACTTATGCGTAAAACAGCAACACACACACACACACACACACACACACACACAGGCACACACGCCGAACTGTACGTGTGCATGCACACAAAGACACGAGGAGCTGTGAGATGTCTTTTGCCTCGACTTATTAAGAATTCAGCTAATGAGGCAGCTTTGTCACCGCAGATAGAACAAATGAATATGAGATAGCAGTGCTGCTATCCTCCCAGCAAACCCAGCGAGTGAGTCAAGGGGAGGTGTTTGCATTTGTGTGTGTGAGAAAGGTGTTTTGTAAACATCTCATTTTGCATAATGAATGCCGTCCTGTGTCATCCCTACCTTAATGCACACACACACACACACACACACACACGGCAGCAAACCACCACACAAGGGAGCTTCCTTACCTGTCAAATCAACTCTCCCCCCTCTCCTTATGCGAGAAGCGGTTAGTGTGTGTGTGTGTGTGTGTGATTGTCATCAACAGAGCTGACAATGTTGTATTTTTGACAGGTAAACAGGACATCATGAGTGCTATAATTTGCATTGTTAGTGTTTGCACACCTCCTCTACCATCTAGAGATGCCTGTACGGTGTTTAGGTCCGCCCAGGGAGTGCTGTTTCGCTTACTTCAATTGGCCATCCGCGAGTGCTAGCTTGTTTGGTTGTTTGCCAAACACTAATCCTCAACAATTAACCACCAGGAACTCTGGAGCGGTGCCATATTGACAGGGATGGGTCGTTTTGCCATTCTTCTCATTATGTATTTACAGAAATGTATGTACAGCGCATCGCCCGCGCAAACACAAATCAGCTGCAGCATAAATCAAATACACATTTCAAGCCGACACACGTGTGCAAACCCAGGAGCAGGAACAGTGTGTTTGTGTGTTTGAATATGCATTACACAGCCCACGCCTGGCAGGAGTCAAAGTGCTCCTTTAAAAGTTCATAAATCATGGATGTTCTGGCCTGTGATCACCAGACCGCCTGCATTTCAGGCCTGTAGAGTGCCAGAGAGCAACAGACAGCCCTCTAGTTTAGGTCTTAAACAAACCCTCTGGAATGTGCTGATGGGGAGAGAATTAATATTATGCCTAAACCTATCTGGCAGCCTCTTGCAACCCCAAGTATATCATCAAGCGCCTCTCGGCCCGAGCCTCACGTCCTAAAAACAAATACAGTATACGTTAGGACTTTGAAGGATGTGAAGCATTCTGGGATATAATTTAAGTGGAAATTTGAATGTTCAAACCAGTTCAGTTACCTTAATGGCAGTTTCAACCAGTGGAACCTATCGGGTCTTATCTCCTGATAAGACCCCCGACTATCCTTCCTGTGCTGTAGCAGCATCCTTGGCTCTTTTCTTCTGGAGTTAGGAGGAGCGAATAAGAATAGATGTCTTAGAGTAATTGTTGCGTTACATATGGCACGGAAAGATGTTTTGAAGTGCCATTTTTCCTTTTTATCTCAGGTTTTGCAACAGACGTAAGTAAGGCGGTCCAGATGTCCCTCTCCTACGAGATGTTTTTTTAGCGTCTCCTTGGAGATCCTGAGGTGTTCATAAGCCAGATGATATATATATATATATATATATATATATGTATATATATATAATTTCACCAGTGTGTTCTATGTCTACCGGGTCTCCTACTATCTGGATGTGGCCGAGAAACCAGGAGGCCATTAGAAAAGTTTATATTTCAGTGAAACAACATGAGCTCAAATTTTACATGCACGCAGTGTGCATGTGATATCTGTGTGTGTGTGTGTGTGTGTGTGTGTGTGTGTGTGTGTGTGCGTCCATGAGCATATTTGTGTGTGTGGTTTCCACGGTAAAGCTCAGCAGCCCAGTCTCTCCTGTGAGGCAGAGAGGAGAAGAAGAAAAGAAGCAAAGAAAGAGAGAGAGGGAGCGAGGGAGGCCTCTTTTCATAGAGAAACAAAGATAGCTGTAATTAATGGCCCTGAGCTCTGGACTCGGGGAGCTTTCTTCTGACAACTCCAACTTAATTAAAACTTAAGACTTCTGAAAGGGACTCTGACTGTGAGGGGACGTCCCACCGTCTCGTGAGAAAAACCTCGTAAGGGTTCCTACAAAGGAAAAGAAAGAGGGAGAGAGACAGAGAGAGAAAAGATGTGTTAGCGGCTGTAGCCATGTTGCTAATCCCTGTTTGTCGTAGGAGGAGGGGGTTAGAGGCTCACACACCTGCATCTGTGCACCCCACCTCCACTCACACCTCCCACATTTTCTCCCCTCTTCCTGCTTCTTAAACAACATGCAACAATGCCCAGGAGGAACTATTGCCACTCTAACTTTTCAGGGGCCTCCAGGTTGAAACGGCTCCTATGGCAGCCATGAGTGGGATCAGCACCCACCCACTATTAATAACGCAGAGAACGCTCCACCTGCGTCTCACATGGCATTTGTACTCCATCATATCTATTTGATTCTACTTTATACTCCACGACATTTGACCGGTATCTGCAGTCACCAGTTACTTTTCAGATTACAATTCTCCGTACCCTTCCTCTCCGATGAAGGTGGACTGATTTAGAATAATAATAATAATAATAATACATTTGTTTGCGGAAAACTAAAATATTTCTTTTCATTTCTATTTCATACTTCTCAATATTATTAATTTATTTAGAAAAAGCCCATTTGATTATCTGTTCTTTGAAGAAAGTTGAATTTTAATATGGTACGCTCAGGAAATTGATTCTATGAAAAATATTGTGGGTTCAACTACTTAAAAGCAGATAAAGTAGTTTGATTACTTCAACCTCTCACATCTACTGCAGTAACATAGTTCTTCGCAATACTGCAGTAATATAATGGTAAATAACTAAAAACTCTGAGAGGGACCATTTCTACTGCATGAGTAGCTTAATTTTGATCCTTTAATTACCCTTTTCTGAAATCACTTAATAATACTTTGATTGAAGTAAAGCTTCGAGTGCAGCGCTTTGACTTGTAGTGGAGTTTTTTCAGTGTGGTATCAGTACTCTACCTCAAGTGATAGATCTGAATACTCCATCCATCCCCCGATTATGACTAAATCATAACAAAGCATAAACTATTCTACACGAGCTTCTCCTCTCTCTCTCTTCCTCTCTCGCTCCCTCCCCTCCCTCCACAGGCGATCAGATAATAAAAGCTTGGCCTGGCCTTTTGTTTTTGTGCATTGTTCATTAGCCCAGCAGCAACAACAGAGGCACACTTGATATGCTTGGCTTGACTGGGTGTATGGGAGTAGGGCAAGGTGGGATGGCGGGGAGGGGGGGGGGGGGGGCTGTGCATGCGTTAGCACGCGCGCGCATGCACGCATCGAGGTAGGGGGTAGCTTTGCATGGCTGCAGTGCCATTAAAGAGGCAACTGGAAATTAAGGGCTTGCAACTGACAGCACACATTGAATGAGAAACCCCTGCAGCTGCTAACAATGAGGTGGAGCTGGACACGGCACATGTTAAAGACAAAAATAGTGTTTTCAACTCCAGCCTTTATGGGACTTTTTATGTGCTTTTAATAACACCTAAAACACATCCACTTAATTTGCACGCCGCTTTGTCTGAACACACACTTTATCAAAACGTCATCCATGACTGCATTAATAGTTTTCTCCCCATTTGAAATTATTCAACGTAATTGTCTGTCCAGAGGACTGCAACATCTCAGTGAAAGAAAAGGAATTAACCCTTAAGCGACGAAGCTATTATGGTTGACTACATGACCAGGTGGGGTCATAAATTATACATCAGACAGGAATATTTCTTTAATGGTTTTATTGGTGTTTATCATACACACAATGCTAATTATAATGTGATTATTCATCGTTTTCAGCGATGTTCTCATGCAAAAAGGAGTGAAAGAAAACAAAACACATACAGACAAAGGTTGATTTACTTTAACAAACCGTGTGTTTCAGTAACAGTAAAAAAAAAACTTTTAAAAGTTAAGGAATGTTTGATTGAATCCGGTACTACAATCTGGTTTCCATTCATCTCTGTGATTCTCATTCCACTCTTAATTTTTTTTTGTCAATTCTCTCTGTGGGTTTGAAGTGAATAAGATGAACTATCTCTGGTGTAAAAAGGAATGAAAACACTGACTAGAGGCATTCACATCATGCTTTATTGGTTATGCCTGATGGATTCCTGATGATATCCCGCAACGCAGACTTATAGGGAGAGTATTCATTACTTTCTCCTCCACGTGTATGGCCTGTCAATCATATCCAGATCCGGAGGTCCATCGTTTCCTGTACTGGCAGATTATTTGCTTGGCGATTCTTAGCCTCCACAAGTTCTGGCTCCACCAGGAGCCCTGTACCTGCTCCCCACGCAGGCAGAACCTGATCACCTCCTTGAGGAAGCACCTCGAGATTCTGTATCCGAGTGGTCCGACACCTGAGACATGTGAACGTCATTGTCAAGCGTCGACTCAGTCAAGATGTTTTCGTCACTCTGGGTATCAAGTATCGGCGCTGAGGCTTCTGCAGCAGTGCATCTTGCAGCTCTTGGTTTGCCAGCCATAGATTGCTGCCAAACATTAGAATGAAGTAATTAGAAGTAGAAAATTACAATATAATATGGCTCTCGTCACTTATTGCCATGAAAAACGGTAGCAGCATCTGAGAAAGTGGTGCAGAAAACTTCAGGGTTTATGTGTTTCAAATGGTTTAGTGCGCCACCTAGCAGCCAGTGAAGAAACTGCTTGATACCCAAAGGAACATTTAGGAAAATTTACTACCCCACCAAACTTTCCATGATCCCAAACCAAAGTTTCGGGAAGAACTTGGACAAACCCATGGTTGGAGGTTCTTTTTTCCAATCGGAGATATCACAAAGGTGCAGATAAATATACGACCGGCTCATAAATAACCTCCCCTGGTGGCTTGAAGGTTAACGGCAGTCTATAACAAATAATTAGTCATGGATATTTTTCTTCATACGTTCAAAACGTAGATTGCAAAGAGAGAATTACATTAGCTGTAGGAAATGCTGAGGTCTGACTTTCTATTGGTGTATTTAAAGGCGGAGATTTCTGGACTTCAGTAACAGAACTGGAAGTGGGAGGGGAGGCTTTTATAGCCATAAAGGACTAAGGACCCTGTTTCATCACTTATTACATTGCATTTTATCCAAATACTTTTGTAATATCAAATACTGCTTTAATAAAAAAGGCTTCCAGGAAACAAATACAGATGGGAGAATAATATGTTCCTGAATTGATAATCGGCGGCTTGAAAATATCTATAACATCTGCGCTGCCTTCTCCTCCTCTCTGCAGCACTTGCAAAAGCAGGACAGCGCCAACGGTCCGGAGTCGTGCGTCTACTACTGCACACTGTGCGACTACTCCACCAAGGCCCGCCTCAACCTGGTGCAGCACGCCCGCTCGGCCCGCCACCAGCAGAACGAAGGACTAAGGAAACTGCAGCTGCACCAGCAAGGCCTGGGAGGAGAAGAGGATGGTCTAAGCCTGCACGACTTGTTCCAAGTTAAGGAGTGCCCCTCCAACCAAGGTCTGTGCTTCTCTACTCTACTTTGTTGTCATTTTATTTAAGATTCTTTTGGGAGGGTGTTGTGTCTGTGCCAATTCCATTTTTGTCATCTCTTTTGCTTTCTGTTGACGCCTCGTCCGTTTTTCTCATTTCCTCTCTGCTCCAGTTTGAAACTTTTGCCTTACATTAAAGGCTAATTCCAGTTGTGGTGGTCAGTTTTCTTTCATTTGAAGTCAAATCCATCTTTCTTTCCTCTCTACACTCCTCCCATCTCTTTTTCTCCTTTCTAGCACCACTCCTACTTTATGTCAAACCTCCCCTCCCTCCCTGCCTCCCTCCCTCCCTCCCTCCTCCCTCTGGCCTTCATATCCAGATCACGTCTCTTGATACAGACCCGTCCATTTCTCCTAATCTCTCCAAAATGAGCATACTGTTCTTATTAGGCTGCCGCGCTTATATCTGCAGCACACGCACACACACACACACACACACAAACACGCACACGCACACACATGCACCCATCCCGCCATCCTGTGCACGGGGACATCCCAGGCAGGCAAGAAGTCAGCTTATGAAATTTCACCTTGGGAGTATCTCATAGTGAATAGGCCTTTACTCACACACATGTTACTCACACAAACACACACGCACACACACACACACGTATGCTATGGCTACCCAGTCTCTCCCTGGAGTGAGCTTTCATTTCCTTTCTCATGACCAAAGCAATTTGGCTTTCATTTAAGACTCTCCATCCTGCCAGCAGCTAATAAGTGTAACAGAACTGTAAAACATTCAGAGAGACAAAAAAAAAAAAAGATTAATCGTTTTTCTTTGAGTGGGGGTTGGATGGTTGGTGAGGGGTTGCAGGGTGTAAGCGGAGGGGGGCTGTGCTGTAATTTAAACCAGAAGAGTCAGGGTCCATTATTTAGTCATCCCTATGTTAATGCTGCCGGGAGAAAATGAGCGCTTAACTTGTTTTTGCTTTGCTTGACCTGAAGGAGCGGGTGGGATGAGGTGGGGGGGCTAACACATTTTGAATAGCATTCCAGCATAGCATTAGTGCATACATCCATCTGTGTGTGTGTGTGTGTGTGTCTGTGTGTGTGCGTGTGTGCGTGTCTGTGTGTGTGCGCCTATCCGTGTGCGTATCTGAGTGTGTGTGCGTGTCCATATGTTTGTGACTGTGTGTGTGTGTGTATGTGTCAGTGTCTGTGTGTGTGTATATGTGTGTGTGTTTTTCAATATGAAACTGTGCGCTCCCCAAAGTGTCCTGTTTATACTGTACATGTATTCCCAAAACAGATGGGGCCCAGTGCTTAGAAACATATGTGCATCCCAACACACACACACACACGCACACACGCACGCACGCGCACACACACACACACACACACACACACACACACACACACACACACACACACACACACACACACACACACACACACACACACGCACACACGCATGAACAGGAGAAGAACTCTTAATCCTGAAATGGAAACTGTTGCCAGTGTACGTTTGGTTTTAATTACACATGGATCAAAGTTACGGTTAGATTTGGGGTGCAGCAGAAAACCAAGCTTAGATAAATCATTACCGTACATTTTAGCAAACGCCCCTTTTTTTGCATCTTTGTTTCTCTCTCTCTCCTTTTTTGTCCGGCTTATTCCATCTCCCACTCTCTCCCACTCCTGTCCATTCTTTCATGCAGAACACAAGACCCGGCGTCAAGCCATTTTTTTCCTCTTTTGTTTTTCTTCTCCCTTTTTTTTTTTTTAACAAACCAAACCAGAAAGCACACCCGGGTTTTAAACCTGTCAGTCCCAATAGTGGCTCTCTGTACCTGTTTCAAATGTTCCACTCCTAACACACCGCATTTGTTGTCCGGGACCTCGTTTTGTACCTTGGCTTTGATGCAACGCGGTGAATTTCCATGAGGAAGCTGGTGAAAAGCTGTAGCGGAGTGGCTGGGTCCAAAAAACCTAATCCACATTTTTTGGATGCCCTCCCTTTGCCCGCTCGATATGATTTTTAGCCAACAGCAGGGGGAATGCTAAAGGTATTCCCCCTACAGTCCATAAACGTTTTTGCGAATGCAACTAGTCACAAAGTTCTTACCAGAGGTCATACATGTAGAATGGAAGCAGCAGTTTTCATCCTCAGCTTTATTGATAAGAACTGCAGTGAAAAACAACAGAGTTGATCAAAATTCTGTACAGCCAGTAAATAGAATAATCACCCAATAAAAGAGAAAAAGTTTTCTAAAAATAAAGCAGCTAGACCACAAGAAAGAAATGTACAATTCTCCTCCTGGGTTAAAAGCCAAGGAATATAATGAACTTTGAGGGGGATTTAAAAAGAGGCAGACATTGGAAAAATCTCCCCTTCAGAAAAAAGTAAAGAAATAATGAATACAGGGCGTTTTAGCTTGTTGTAAGGGAAAAAAATGTTAAAATTTGCTCTTTGAAATTAGACCTGATATTTAGATGAAGGAGATGAAAATGACCTGCAAACCCTGATTTTGAGATTTATCTTGCTAATATTAGGAAATGTTGTTTCTCAGAATAATAATAATAATAATAATAATAATAATAATAATAACGATCATTAATGCTACAAAACTTGTATTTTCTTCCCTCAAAAATAAAGCTTTTAATTTGTTACCATACTTAATAAAATAAGAAATAGAATTAAAAAGACGTATTTAAGCACTTTAATGTAAATATGTCTTCATGTCTGCTGGTCACACTCATTTTGAGCATTGAGATCTTCAAGATACATTCTCTAATGTCCATATCTGACTGAAATGTTACTCACTCAGGTGTTGTGTCCTATTTCAAGTGCAATAAGATAATATTACTGGAAATTAGACAAATATACTGTACAGTCATTAAGTGATATAGTCACACAGTAGAAACACAAAGCTTGCGTTAAATAGAAAGCAATGAGACCACAAGACAAAGACACACATGTACTTTTCTCATTCAGTCTTAAAAGCCAAGAAAATCAAAATAGGATTTGAGGCAGGATTTAAAAACAGGCAGCATAGGGTCGACCCAACGTGGATGGGCCTCTCGTTCCACAGTTCGGGGCTTCTTCAGAAGAAGCTCGACCCCTATCTTCAGCTTTGTGTTAAAGACTACGAGGGACAGTTGGTCAGCGGACCTCGGTGAACTCAAGCGGGTATACGTTTGTAAAAGAAAGCCCATTCAAAGATTCTAAAACAACAAAGAAATCTGAAAATGATTCCTGAAATATACAAGGAGCCAGTGGAGGGAGGCCAGAATGGGGTAAATGTATTCTCGCTTACTCGTGCCAGTTAAAAGACGAGCGGCGGCGTTTTGGACCAACTGCAGACGAGAGTGGGAGGTCTGGCTCATGCCAATATAAAGGCCATTGCAGTCGTCCAGACTGGTTGTGATGGATTTTTGAAAAACTTGCATACAAGTTTCTCACGATAAATAGGTCTGAGCCTTGGATAAATAGCCTCAACTGGTAAAAACTGGTTTCAAATCGCTGTCCGTTTTAGCACCAAGGTTGGAAAAGCCATGGATGTAACACAGGATTTTATAGGTCTGCAGTCACGGAGCCTATTTTCACTTTACAGTTTTTTTGTTTTAGACTACTTTAGGCACTACAGCATATCAGGATATTGGCTTCTCCAAGTGTATGGAAGAAAAGGAATATTATAAATGCTCCTTCAGTGATAGATGATGTGAATGTTTTCTCTTGATGGAAAAAGACTCCATAGTCGGCAACATTTCCAGCCAGAGTTCAGTTTAAGGACCCTCTATTTGTGTGTATGTGTGCATGTGTATGCATACTTTTGAGTTTTCTGGGACTACAACTCCTGACTGGAGCACTTTCTGTTCATTAGAGACTAGTATGAAAAAGATTAATTTAAGTGCTGACCGGTATCTTTCTCTTAAAGCCTGGGACCTGGCACCAGGCCAGATAATTATAGGCCCATTTGGGAATAAGAGTTCTAATGCTCTGGACTTTATGTACATGTGAATGGCTTTCATTAAACAATTTTGATGCTTATTTTATGGTCTAATTAAGGATACAGTACTGCGGAGACACACTGGAAGGGTATAGGTGTTTTGAAAAAAGGCAGGAGCAACACTGTGGTTGGAGCGCCTTGTTTGCACATGTTGCTGATGCACATTTATACACACTGCAAAAGATCAACATTTAAGCGTGTATTTTTCTAGTCCAGCAATCTCGATGAACTTGATGTAAGACAGAGTTGCTCAAAAAAAAAACATAACATTTCAGTGACGCACAGCGACTTGTTTTCCAGGGTGTCTTTAGTTTGTCCAAATGTTCAATTTAAGCATTTCCAGCCGACATTAGGACATGTTTTATTTATTTAAGAATCTTTTTCTAATCTAATCTAATTGTATGTGTGTGATGGTCTTAAATTCAGAACGGCATCACTATTATACAACTGAGAATAAGTTAAATGACGCGAAATGAAGAAGTCAAAACTTTAAAAAATAGTAATAATTGTGCAGTAAAGACTTATTCCGTGACACAACTCTTCCTAATACACGTAAAATAAAGTTCAAAATGAGATTTCTCCGCTCTTTTCCACCTCCCACCTTTACTTCAAGAAATCTGGCCCGCAAATTTTCACTTTTTTCATTTGCAGATTTTTTTTTTAACTCATTACAAACTAAAAATTCAATGTATTTAAAATGTCTTTACTTATTTTCCAGTGTAGGAAGTTTTCTCTCCATGTAGTATGCAAAGCTCCAGTCATCCTTCACCGTAGGTAAAGCGATGTCTGTGTTTAGAAATACGATTCCTTGTGTTTCTCTCTGACTTGTCCTTCAGAGACAGAAAGTCCACTGTGTCCACATTACTGAGATAAATTGTCCCTCTCTGTGCAGAATTAGAAGTGTTTCAGAAAATTGAGTTTACAAAGAATGCCAGTTTGCATCAGAGGAGCGAGCATAAATGAATTGCCCCCTCAACATGTCGGACTTGAAGGCCATTCTGCTTTGAGGGTCTTCCAAAAGTTGTTAGAGAAATTAGATTTATTCTTCTTTCTTTTTTTTTTTTGCCCTTCTCCGCCGCGTAATGAAGTTAAGACACGAAGAGAGCTGTTTAGCAAAATGCGAGCAGAGAGAGAAAAATATGGCAGATTGCGAGTCATGGGTATTCCATCATCTATTCTGTGATTTGGACAATTTGTTTAGCTGCGTTTTAACAGACGTTTACAGTCTCTGAAGTCGGGTCGCCGCAGCAGTTTCTCTCCCAGTGATTGTTTCTTTGTTGCCGCCACTGTCTCCGCTAGAACACAGCCAGGCGGTTTGTGTGCATGAGTGTGTTTTTCTGAGTGTATCCCTTCCCATTAGCCCAGTGCTCCATCATGTGTAAAGCTCCTCGCAAGCCAGACCGAGCAGAAACACTGGGGTCTTCTCTGCATACTTTACTTTCTGTCATTTCTTTCTCCTTTGGTTCCCTCCGTCCCTCACCAAAAGGAAAGGGAGATGGGATCTTAGGGAGGTAATTATTTCTGAGAGCCTGGCCTGTCATCCTTCCCTCCACCACCCTCCACCCACACATCTCCATCCCGCTATAACCCCCCCCCCCCCCCCCTCCCTCTACACCCAACATGCATTAAAGAGGGAGGGAGAAGACCCTCTTTGTCTGAGTCCCCCTCTTAAACAAAAGACCTCTTCTGACTTAGAGAGACCAACAACACTTTCATCATGCGCGTGTATGTGCGTACATATGTGCGTGTGTATGTGTGTGTGTGTGTGTGTGTGAGTGTGTTTCCTTTTGTTTTCTCTGAGTGATAAGGCTCTGGGACATTTTTGGTCCCAGTCAAATTAGCCTAGCTGTGCTAACCATTTACATAGCAGCTCTAGGCTAAAAACTGACTCTAATGGACACTTAATGTCACTACATGCGGTTGTGTGTGTGTGGATGTACAGTAGATGTATGTGTGTGTGTGAGTGTGTGTGTGTGTTTTGAGCAGGAAACCAAGAGAAAGTGTGCCATGGTGCTCCGACATTCCTCGTTTCCAAATTTACCCAACCCAAACTGTATGTGTCTGAGTCAAAGCACCAAAAAACCATCATTCCACTGGATGTGCTGGGAGAGGGCTTTTGTCGTCTCCCAGAGAGCGTTTCGATGTGATGACACTGAGACATCGTTTGAGGTATTAAAGTTTTCCCTCCTCCTTCACTTTCTCCTCTTCATCTCCTACTTCTTTCTTCATGTGGATGGTGATGGTGGGGGTGGTTTCGCCATTCCAGCGGTTCTCCTCTCTCTCTCTCTCTCTCTCTTTTTTTTTCTAAGAAGGTCTCTCTTCAGACTGAAGTCTATTTCCAGGATTTGTCTCAGTAATTTGTGGCCATTACATAAACAGACACGGATGGCCGGAGGAGTGAGAGAAAGGATGCGACACACACCCAGATATACTCAACCACCAGTGTTAGTGCAATGGTGGCCTTTTCCCCCCCCCCCCAAGTTAGAACGCAGTAGGTGAGACCTTTTGGTTTCAGTGCTGTGCCTCTCTCGTCCCTCTGATATATTCATTCATCAGACATCTGCGTATGGATCAGGTTTTTAATAGGCTAAGGCAGCTAATTATACTGCATATTGATTTTAATTCCACAGACCTGATTAACTAGAGATAATAAATAATTTGTGACCTTTACTTTCTCATTTAGTGGGAAGGAGTGAGTTAAATAAAAGGTTAAGTCCACAGGTTCCATGCAGGAGGGATCCATTCCTCACATAATAAAACATGTGGAATGTTATTTTATGTGCCCAACAGTAGTTAAACTCAGAAGTCTTTCGATGATGAGAGGAGTGATGGGACTTTACTCCAGACGATTTATTTGAAGTATGTCGTTTTTTTATTGGTGTGCAATTAGTCGGAGATAATACACGGCATTTTAAATAATTTGTCAAATCAAAAATAAGACACATTCTTATATGTGTATTATTATATTTTCAGCAAGTAGCAATTTAGCCCAAATTTCCCAAAACCATATTCTCTATGGCTGAGGGAGTAAAAGATGTGGTCATTTTTTGAATAATTCCATCCAAGCAAATTATAATTACTTTGCGGTCTGTGTATGCACATAGGGGGAAAAAAGGGCAGCAGACTGACTTGTGCCTCTGAAAAAAAATGAGCTTCGTTCACCATAAACTATTTTTGAAATGGTGTGTTGGGGCGGTATGGGCTCAGGCCGATTGTTTTTCTTTGAGTTGAGCAGCTCTTTGGTGGAGGGGTATTACCCGGGCTAAATTGTTCCCTCATGTTTTCCGCCAAGGTTCTGTGCCCACCACACTGACAGTTATAATTTGCAGAAATTGCACTGATTATCTGAATTAGCATACCTGACCAATGCCACATTAGTCTTATTTACAATACAAAGCCATGGGGCTATGAGGACGCATACTAAATATGACTTAACCCTTTGATGAGGGGACTGGCGTCACACGGCCGGGTCGTCGTTCATGTCTGCGATATCACGGCCACGTTTCTTATGGGGCTGGGAGCTTCTGGAAAGGACCTGGAAAAGGAAGTGGTCAGCCACTATATTAAAATCACAGGGTTATTGCTTTGCATTTCCCTCGCTCTCTCGGCTCTGACCTTTCCCTTTAAATATTATTTTCACCCCTCGGCTCTTGTTTCGATCCTTTTTTTAAAATTTGCCTTCACCCCCTTCTCCCTCACCTCCATTCTTTTCTCTCCCCAATCCCTTCATACTCCCTCTGTCCATTGACTCTTAACCGCAGATGGGCAAAACAATAGGCCATGTCACAAAGCATTAAGACAAACAATCCGGCGATGGGAGGAGGGTTCTGTGGAGTTGGAGCTTCAGTAACCAGGCATTACGCTCACTGGGCCCAAGCAGCCACTAATCTCATACCGCAATGATTCAATTCACAGATGGACATTTAAGGCAAGGCATATATGCACACACACACACACACACACACACACACACACACACACACACACACACACACACACACACACACAGAAGAAAGTAGGTAGGATTGTCAGGAATCATTTCTGCCATTCATTGCAGCCGCTTCAATCTGTCTTTCTATTGCATCCTTTGTCATCACTTTCCTCCCTGTTTCCTTTCGCTCATCAGTCAGTGGGAGCTATGGAATTGATAGCTGCTATTGATTACCTATAGCCAAGGCTAATCATCACTAACTGGAGGAAGCTTTGCAGCTGTAGCAGCTGTCAGTGGCTTTTCGTACATGTGTGTGTGCATCTCCAGTGCTTACTTATAGCAAAAGTAACAGTTTGCAGCAAAAAAAAAAAATGGAAGTTTCTCTGTGCAGACTAAAGGTGAGGGCGGTTTGTCTGCCCAAAGGAACCCGGAGAGACACTTTGAGTTTCACCTCCCCACCTCTGTGAATAAGACCCATCTCCATCTCTCTCCTTTTCTTCATCTCCCTAATAGGAAATTTGAGCACACTGTGTGAGATTAAAGCGGAGAATCAATGCCTTGTGAGCAATAATTTCCAGACAAATCTCTTTCATCTCTTACCCCCCCTCACACCCCCACCCCCTCCATCCCTCCCTCCCTCCTTCCTTCTCTCGTTCTTTCTTTTTCTTTCTCCCACCTCCTAATGCTAACAGGGGGTCCCGTGTCATGACATCCCTTTTGCTTTTATCATGTTCTAATAACACTCTGAAAATAGAGCAAGAAAGAGGAATGTGACAGAGATGGGGAATAGGATGCTGGGGAAAAAAAAAAAGAAAAAGAAGAAGAAGGAGAAATGGATAGACTGATAAAAAAAAAAAGTCAATTGAATGCCTTAGTCTTGATTCGTGCTTTGATGTCAATGTCTTTGTGCGAATTAGACAAATATGCCCGCTGCTTTAGTCGTCTCTGAGCTTTTCGTAAGATGCCATCTCCTTCTGCCATTTTTTTTGTCAAGACAGATTTAAATAAAGGGAGGGGAAAAAATGACCGACAAGTGAATTTTACAGGCCTAAAATTATGCATTTCCCAAAATCAGGGTGACGGATGAGCGAGAGGTCAGGATGCAGAAAGTGGCCCGCGCTGCAGTTTAATGCACACACTCACACATACACAAAAACACACCTTGGCCGGGCCTTTCTTTCAAAAGCAGGTTAATGGGGAGTGAGGAAGAGGAGCATTGCAATTTTCTGCTCTTTAGTCGCTAGAGAATTCTCCTCAGTGTAAGAGAGACCAGACTCTCAGCGTAATAGGCATTTTACACCCTCATCACCCCTTCCACACAAACACACACACACACACACACACACACACACACACACCAAACACCATCACACACTCCACCACAAATGTGTAGGAGTGTAATAAGCATTCTATGGTGTGTATTGCCAGTCCCAGGAGTGTCAGTAAGTGTTAGACATGCATAGAGTCGGCAATGAGACAATCAGCATGCTGAAATTGAAACCTTGTCTGAGGAAGAGGAGAAGGAGAGGAAGAGGAGGAGAGGAGAGAAGAGGAGAGGAGAGAAGAGAAGAGAAGAGGGAGTAGGAGAGGAAGAAGACAGGATGAAATAAAAAGAGTGGAGTCTGGAGAGGTGATGGGAGCAGGGAGAGGATGAGGATAAGGAAGTGGAATAACAAGAGAGGAGAGGATTGGAAAGGAATAAATAAGGAGACTTGAGAGGTGATGGGAGCAGGGATATGAGAGGATAAGGAAGTGGAAGAGAGGATTAAATAAAAAGAGTAGAGTCTTCAGAGGTGATAGGAGCAGAGAGAGGTGAGGAGGAGAGGAGAAGAGAGTATTAAATAGGAAGAGTGGAGACTGGTATGGTTATGGGAGTAAGGAGAGGAAGAGGAGAGGGTTAAAAGAAAGAGTTGAGGTTGGAGAGACTGAAGGGAGCAGTGAGAGAAGAAGAGCAAGTGGAAAAAGAGAAGAGCAGGGGAGGAAGAGGAGAGGATTAAATAAACGAGTGGAGACGGGAGAGGTGATGGGAGCGAGGAGAGGAGAGGATGAGGAAGTGGAATAAGAGTGGAGAGGAAATAGGAACTGATATTTGTTTAATTGCCTCATAAGTGATGACACAGATAATTATATCAAAAAAGAGATGCCTCTCTCAGACTGGGCCAATGAACGGCTCCATCTGTTTCTGTGTGTGCCTGTGTGTGTGTGCCTGTGTGTGTGTGTGTGTGCCTGTGTGTGTGTGTGTGTGTGCCTGTGTGTGTGTGTGTGTGCCTGTGTGTGTGTGTGTGTGTGCCTGTGTGTGTGTGTCTTACTCTATAGCCCCGTCGATTGTTGTCCCCTCCAGCCACATCAAGTATAGGACACCATTAAAGCATTATGGTTTATGTCATATCAAATCATTCAGCTTAATTAACAGAACACACACACACACAAACTCCAAACACACACACACACACTCAGTCATCATTTGGAATCATTTTAATTACTCTGTAGCATTGCGATTATTAATATCTCCGCCTCATGTACCTGGGGATATGAAGACGAGAGTGTGTTCACCTATTTCCTGTGCTGTGTTTGCAGGCGTGTGTGTCCATGTGTGTGTAAGTGATGCTCCCTTGGCTTCATATCTAATTGTCTTTTTAATGACAATATTCCACTGTGTGCTGGCTGTATGTAATGAGTCAGGGTGTGTCAAAGTGCAGGCCTGAGCTGTCTGCTTGAGTTAAGCTCTTCCCGTCTACTGTAGAAGCCTCCAGCGTACACACTCGCGTGGTGCACACACTCGCGTGGTGCACACACTCGGAGAGACAGTATCAATGTGGGAGTTCCTGTATCTGACATGAGATTAAGAGGGCCAAGTGGAGGAACGTCGAAGAACTGCTCTGTTGCATTCGCAAGAACGAAAAGGGACCATTCTGTCACTCGTGCGCGCACACACACACACACACACACACACATACACGTACACACACACACAAACATCCTGTGCTGTAAGTGAGCAGTAACCTCCCTTGCATTATTCACAGTGGCCGAGTGATCGAAGCCTGGTTCAATAGCACTAAAGCGGCGCATGCTGGAGAGATTTGTCTTACAAAACTTTGACACACACACACACACACACACACACAGGCCCACATATGCTCTCACACACATTGATTTTTAGTGGTGGGAATCTCCCAGGCTTTGGACGAAAGGCAAGGACATGAGAGGGGCTTCCCCGTCAGTGCAACCCTCTCTGACAAATACACCCATGCACACCTACACACTCATTCTAAACTTCACACTAACACACACACACACACACACACACACACACGCGCACACACACACACACACACAGACAATGCAGCACGTCATTTACTCCCTCAAAATGACATTTGATGCTGTGGAGGTCCAGCGAAACCATGAATTTAAAAAAGATGAGATGAGATGGGAGACGGAGGATCTGCCGCTCAAGGTGGATCTGATGGGGGGCTTCATTTACAGTCAGATGAACTGATGGTTAAATGTAAAGCAAGAAAAAAATCTCTAAGAGATCATATTTCTTTTTGTGCTGACTCCCCCTTTTTTGCATTTTACCATCAGTAGCTTTTTGCAAGCGAGGCAGAAAGAAAAATCATGCAATGCCTGATATGTCATATCTTTCCACTGCAGAGTGCGTGTGTATGTGTGAGTGTGTGTGGGTGGGTGTGTGTGTTCTCACAGAGGCATATTCGATTTGAAACCTTTTTTTTTCATTTGATTTTTTATTTTTTCCCCCAACACATCAGTCACTTAATTCTGTTTGCCTATTTCCTCCAGTGTAGCCCATTCTGGCATTTTTGACTTATTAACATGTATCGACAAGCCTGTAAACACCAGTGCAAACACACACACTCACACGCCCCTGCTGTCCCCTGAAGACATGTGATCAACCAGACCCAATCCCCTGTAATCATGAGGAACCCACATACATACATAGGAGTATAGTTACCCTTCAATCCCAGGTAATGGTTTGAGGCAGGGGGCTGAAGTGTGGGCTTCTTTCCCTTAGCCCCAGTGTCTTAAGCTGCCATTGATTAAATGTTAACTGATATACTCGGCCCTGGCAATCTTGTTAGAGCTGGAGCAGGCAGGCCGCTAGACAGACAGTTTAGGACCCTCACCCTCCTGATCAATAGCACAGATAAAGATTTCATCCATCAATGAGCTCCCAAAACAAAAGGTATCTGATACCTGATTAGGGCCGTGGGGACCAGCACAGGAACACACACTCACATTACCACAAAGAGACAAACACAACACTCGAATAATAGAAAAACAAAAAACAACGGGATATAAAGGCGCGCAAACACCTTTCACTGACTTATTTAGTCCGGAATAATACCTCTACCTTCTCCATCTGAAGTCAATCAGCTCCACACCTAATAGTGTAATTACAGCACACACACACACACACACACAAACACGGTGCATACACACACACATTTGCACAGAGAGGTTTGCAGATAAGGCGGCCCTGACTTTTACCGGATGAAGGTTAATTATGCTGTGTTAGTTCACTTAGGTGCGGGTATTTGTTTGTGCGTGCAAGTCGGTGTGTGTCTTTTCTCAGAAATGTATGTGGGTTCCCTCAAATGTCCATTTAGAGCCTCAGAGCATGCCAAAGGCACCACAAAGCAGCTGAATCAATGTCTCGGCGACCACCACTGTTTAAGTGTATCAATAACGTTCCCATATCTCCTTTCCCGGCTCACGTCAAAGGGCAGCTTGAAAGTCCAAGCCCGGCCGCAATTAAGACTTAATTATAAATCAATAGGAGGAGTCATTTGAATATTGATTCTTCCTTTTTCTTCATATTGTTAACTTATTCCCCACACTGTCCTCGCTTTCTTTTTGTCACAACTTTCAGGAGAATCAATATTTCTCTTTACACTCATCCGACAAGAGCGTTGGCATAATTGCAACCAAAAACACGACAGGATGTCTTTATAGGGGTCGATACCCACAGGTGGTCCGGGGATGGAGGCGGGGGGTAAAAATGTCACAGCTCCTTCACTCTTGATGGCTTCTCAAATACACTTAATGATGCGCTGTGGCTGCTGAGGAGTGATCTCATTTTGGGGGGATTTTTTGGGTGACGTCTGTTGTCGCATTGCCAAAATTGCCTTTCCATAATTTCCACGCTTGACATTTCCTTTGATACGACGCTATCGATGAAGTCCCCGCAACGTGATTCTCTCATTTGATTAAATATATCTGTGCTGTTTTAGTCTCCTGCTCGACCGTTTTTTCGAGGGGCTGTGAGATTTTCAAGTGGCGTGTCAGGGGGCCGGGAGTCTAATGCATGGAAACATGAAGCTTTCTGTTTTCTGACTGCGAGCATAGATAAGGTAGAGATATGGCTCTTGCACTGGCTTAAATCTAAAACAGATCCCTCTTGGGGGTGGGGGCGGGGGGGAAGTTAAGAAAGTGAAGGAAAGGAGAAAGGGTGGGGTGGAGGTAGCAAGAAAAGGGAATATTGTCAATCGTCTAAGTGTCTGGCGGTGTCTCTTTCTTTCTTTTCCTCTTTCTCTCAATCTTTCTCCCACCCCCCTCAGTAATCTGATTTATTTGAAGCATATGTGTGCTGCTCTGCCTTTGTCTGCTTCTATTAGGGCCAGTGGGGGCCCATATGACATTGTTTAGCCAGTAATGAAATGGACATTTTTTGCATGTTTTTGAGAAAGTCAGAGGAAAGCCAACACTCCTTATTTGTAACCGTCTGTGAATACCATCTCCGGGGCATGTTGCCCCAGGTCTGTGTATTCATATGTGTGTGTGTGTGTGTGCGTGTGTGCTTGTGAACATATGTGCCCATGTATTACAGATTCCATGTGGTAATTTTTTTGGAGATGATTCTGAGCAACCTAATGAATATTTGGGCTTGGAGATATTTTTCTTTTTCTTCCCTGACTCCATTCTTCTTATGTTGAGGAGTCCTGCCATCCTCCCAACCTCAGCACATAATAAGACCCTGATGATGCACACATTTTTTCTTCTGCACCGGCTAAAGACGTGTCACATAGACTCCTTGTCGGTATAGGAAGTTGTTATGTGCTAACAGCGGCTATTCAGTACTCCCCACTAATATTCAAAAAGGAATGTGGTCGCAGAAGTGCCCTGAAAATTAATAGAAGGGATGGAAGTTGTTTTTTTCCCTAACACTGGTATCCTGGCGAGGAATTCTATACTGGATGCAGCATAAATACAAATATATCACAGAATATATCACAGAATATCAGGAGTGTGTGAAGGGTAATGGTTGAGAAATTCTTCTTCTTCTTCCTCTCAAGATAATTGAAGCCAGGTTTTTAAATTATCTATAAAAACAGGCTGATGGCATGAAAGGATGATTTTTTACGTGGTTGTCACAGGACAGTGATTCTATAAAATGGTTGTTTTACAGCAGTAACACAGATTTACACATTAATGCAGTAATAGGCATTTTAATCCAAAGACATCATATAATGGAAAACACAGAGCGGGACAATAACGCTTCACAGTGAGTACTTCTACTGTGATACTTTAAGTATTTTCTCGCTGCTCCTACTATCATACTGTGATGTTGTAGTATTAGTACTTTTTCCTAGTAAGTAATGGATTTGAGGACTTTATCCACCAGTTGATGGTCGTCGAAAGATCAACAGACAACAACCTCAAGTGATCATCGCTGTATTTGTTTTTCTGTCTTTTCTATCTACTTATATATTTTCTTTGATACTCGTCCAGGATTACGGTCTTGTTTTTGGTGGCTCTGAAAGCAGATGTTTTTGTATGCAGCTAAAAACGGGACAGTAGCCCAATAGGATAAAGATCTCTTTAAGCATTATCCATTTGGCCACTGCCCGACACAGGCCTATTTTAAGCGTAGAACTCACTTATACAAACACACACACACACACACACACTACGGCAGCCATTTTATTAGATTCCCTGATTCCCTGCTTCGTATTAGTTCCCTGAAAATAAATAAGCCTTGAATACATGACAAGGACCAGTCTGGTCAATTGGAAACTATATCTATCCTGCTGGTATCTTTGTTTACCAGTGTAGTGATGGATGGACGGATAGAAAGATAAATGAGGACACGGAGGGGCAGATAGGATAGGTATATGGATGGATAGCTGTGTGAAAAGATATCAAATGAATGGACAGATGGACAGATAGGAAGATAGATAAATGGACGGATAGATAGACAGATGAATGTGGCAGGAAGATCTTGTTGGGCTGATGGAGTTGAGCAGGTATGCCGAGAAACAGCTGCTTTCTTCATTAGGTTCATCTATCGATCACGGACCCACGCTGTGTGCGTGCGTGTGTGTGTGTGTGTGTGTGTGTGTGTGTGTGTGTGTGTAAGAGGAAAGACAGCAGCCTCTGTAGATAAGTGCTGGTAATAGAACAGAATGAATTCTTATCACAGAGATGGGAAGGCCATTAACCCCCAGCTCCTAGTTCTCTTTCTCTCCGTCTCTGACTCGTCCACCTCTCTTTCTCTCTGTCCTTCCCTCCTTCCTCTGCTCTGGACCTGACAGGGTCACATTGTCAAGCGTGTGTGATATTTCCACTATGTGTGCGACTCTCTGAGAGTATGTGTTCTGCCGCTGCCGCCGCTGTGCAGACTACCCCATCCATCGGACAGATGTTTATAATCAGGGGCTGGATAAATATTGGACCTCAGAATAATAAAAGAGAAGGAAAAACAGAAAATAAAGAAAGAGAGAAAGAGAGAGAGAGAGAGAGACGTGGGGAGATGAAACAGAAGGAGAGGAATCTTCTTTTCAAATTATTCCTAAATCCCTCTGTAAGCTTGCTGTGCCGCCTTCTCAATTCACCTACTCAGCCTAAGGTGATTCAAACAGCAGAAATGCAATATGGCTGTTGTGTAAGATGCAGGTGTGTGTGTGTGTGTGTGTGTGTGTGTGTGTGTGTGTGTGTGCGTGTGTGTGTGTGTGTGTGTTTGTGTGTGCGTGTGTGCATGTGTGGGGGCGTTGAGTGGGTGTGCTAGCCTATTGTATAAGGCCAGGTGTTGCAGCATTTTTTTGTCCTATGAAAACCTTTTGTATTCGCTAATGAAGAATCATTACCACCCCCTCCCTCCGCCACCATCACCTCCACCTCCACCACTACAGTCCCGAACTCGCAGCGCCAAAACTGCATCCCCTCTTACCACCAAACAACAGTTTTTGCAAGGCATGCAAGCCTTTAATCTTGGCAAAGTCTAGTCTTATGATTTTCGTCTTCTTCTATTTCTTCTTCTTGTTCTTCTTCTCCTTCTTCTTCTTTTTTCAAAGGTGTAATAGATGTTTTGCTGCATGCAGACAAGACAGCGTAGTGGGCAACTCGAGCGAAAGGGAAATACAATGAAGTGTCTCAGGAAGTCGTAATTGACAACAACAAAGCAAATTTGGAGCTGCTGATACAAGCATTTTTCTTTTTAGCCAGAAGTCATTTTTTTTAACTTCTTTACTGCTTTTATGTGTCAATTCAACTTATTGACATACACACCAGGCATGTATAAGATGTGACAATCCTATTGTCTGACTTTCAGAGAGGCGACCTGAAAGAATAGATTTTTTTTTAATTTTTGCCGGTGTATTAAGTTCTCATGAGTGGGTGTGTGGGGAAACACGTGTGTTTGCTCGCGCTGGTGTGTGTCCGTTTTCATGTTAGCATGTGGACCTCTGTGCATGAAAAACCTTCCAACGCTGCGTAGGAGTAAATGTGTGTTCTGCGCCGAGGGTTTTCGTTTGTAGGTGTGTGTGAGCAAGTGCAGGTGTGTGTGCATGTGTGTGTGTGTGTCAGTTATTCCCAGGCCCTGTGCAGGAGCTAGAGCCCCTCTCCGCTGGGTTGATGTTTAGTATTTTAGACATGCTACATTAACAACATCTGGTTAAGATCTAACTGCTTGTTAAACGCGCTGAAATTCAGGGGTAAAGGTGCAGGGAGAACGAGGGAAGAGAGGGGGGATAAAGAGAGAGAGTAGGGTAAATAAAGATTTGAGGGCGAGCGAACAGGAGGGAGGGAGATCGGTAAGTCCGTGGGGTTATTACCCTGGCAGTATTACCACTGGCCCTTGACTGTGTATGTGTGTGTTTGCGTGAGTGTCTTTTTGCTGTGCGTGAATGTGCGTGCGTGTGTGTGCGTGCGTTTGCTTGTGTGTGTGCGCGTACAGGCCCTGTAACTGTGTGGGATGGTGTAATGTTTCAAAGCTTTCCCCTTTAAAACCAAGGGGCCAAACTAGAGCCACGCGTGCGGCGCAGGAATGTGACATCACAAGGCCCCTATTGCGCACACACACACACGTGGTCTCACTGGGGACATGACCACAGTTGTAAGAAGGAATCATCGTCAACATCACGTCTAAGTGGGGGAGACATAGCAGTCATGGGTGTTACGCAAAACATTAATGCTGCATTACTACCACAGATAGAGCAGACGCACACCACATATCGTCCATATTGTTATTTTTACACAATATTCGCTCGTATAGCGTCCTGACGGCGAATTCAAGCTGTTACGGCATATTTTGCATATGTGCCTGATCATTTTTTATTTTTCGGCAGCAATTACCATTTCACCAGATGCACTACTTTCATGATTTAAGATAAACAGTAATGTAAAAGATGAAAAAAATATTTTTTCTTTTATGCCTTTGGACCTTTAATGAGCACCATCCCAGCCCTAAGGACGCAAATTAGAGGCAGCTCGGCCCAGCTAATGAATTCAGCCATTTTGGAGCCTGCGTGTCCAGTTTCTCTATATGGGTATTGCTCCATGGTTGTGAGTCCTCTACCGGGCACATAATGACCCGCCATGGCGGTTATGGGTCCTTAGGGGGCGATGGAAAGGGGAACGAGTGGTCTCAGAGCAGGTCATTACACAGCTAGAGGGCACATACACACACACACGCACACACACATATATATATATATATATATATATATATAGTCTCCATCCTCTGTATGTGTATTCCTCCATGTTTTTCTTCTTGATGCCTCGGTCGGTTTGAAACAGCTGCCTGGTTTTTTTTTGGCTTTTTAAAATTTTTTATTTCATTATCCGCCGTGACGTCTCATGAGATTGTAAAATATCTTTTTTTATTGATAAAAATGATTTCTTTGAAGGTCATATGAAACAATTAGTTTGTGTTTGAGGATTTCATGAGTTATTTATTGGACAAACAAGCAAGTTATTCATCCAGAGGCCTAATTGGTTACACTAGCTTCCAATTAACAGAGAAACCAGGCTGATTTGGTTGCAGCCCTGATCAGGAGTCACTTAATTATTCTCCCTCTCCTAACGGTTAAATATAGGCTGGTGTTGGTTGCAGGGTAATCTGACCCGGGGTCTGTGGTTAGCTTGAGCTCACCGGCCGGCTTTAATGTTCTGACCGACCCACTTCAAAGAGAGTCCCACCAGACTGCCAGAATCACACACCCTCCAGAGAGTGACGTACTCCCTCTGTATGTTTGTGTGTTGGTGTGTGTGTGACTGTGTGTGCGTGTGTATGTGAGTGTGTGTGCATGTGTGCGTGTATGTGTGTATGTGGAGGCAGTGGAAGGTGACTGTGAAAGTTTTGTGTCCTCTGGTAGCGATTAAGTTGATGGTTAAGGGTCCCTGTCTCAGAACTCGCTGTCTCTCTCTCACACACACACACACTTTCACATGACAACTCACTTGCAAACACATGCAGTCACTGTTTCGCTCACTTGATCAACTGAGCACATCTACAAAATCACACTGGAGCACGTGCGATTATACACGCACTCACATACGCACTCATTTACTGCGTAACTGTCAGGGTCAGTCAGAGGGCAGACGCTGAGCTGATGTATAGAGAGAGATCGTCTGGGAATGTCCTTAGTGTGTAAATGCATTCCCAGTACGCACACACACTCACCACAGCTCTAACCGAATAGAAAGGGAAAGGACTGAACACAAAAAATACACTGATGAGGCCCAGATGATCACCCCTCCTTTCCTCTCTTTTTTCTCCTCCTTCACCCTCATTCTTCCCTCACTTTTCATTGTCTCTTATTCCTCTTGTGTCCTGTGTAGCTACTGGTAGACTGCCCCCTAGAGGCTAGTGGAGATGCTGGTGCAGGAAGGTCACGATCTAGCACTGACAGCATCTCAACAAGTACATATTGTGCATTTAATGCCTTATTTTAGTAAAGGTATGAAAGTATCATCAGAAAAACGTAAAGTATTAAAGTATTCTGTGTTTTACTGTCATATAGGATGTTTATTGATTAATATTCCTGTAGTAAATGTTAGAAGTCGATACTAACTTACTTAATTTACTCAAAGTTTGGCATCTAAGTACAAGTTTGAGGTAGTTTCTTAATAGAATAATTGTATTTATGCATTAATATATACATCGGTCCTCTGGCTGTAGATGCTGTATGTTGCATTAATTTATTTACTTTATGTTGTAGATTTAAAACAGCCACATGGCTGTTATTATGGAATTGCGGTTTTTGATTGCTGATTTATATTTAAAAACATTTAAAGCTGTATTGTGGAAAGCAACTACAGCTTTCAGACAAATGTAGTGGAGTAGAAAGCACAGTATTTTCTGCTGAGATGTAGTGGAGTATGGTAGCATACAATGGAAATACTCGAATAAATTACGAGTACCTCAAATCTAAACTCAAGCACGTTACTTGAGTAAATGTACTTAGTTACTGTCCAGCGCCGCTTAACAGGGAGTATTGTGAAATTCAGTTTATTTGTGATACAGATTAAATTTTAAACTATTTTATTTTGCTGGTAATATTACTTAATTATAAGGTGCTAGGAGTGTTTTATAACCTATATTTAAAAAGTCGCTGTCAATCAGTTGAGGTTTTATTCTGAATAAATATGTTTTTTTTATATATGGTTTGGTGAAAAGGAATGAGGATTTTTTTTTTCTTCTTCTGGACCTTGTTTCTCTCTTGCTGTATATTAATGTTTCTTTTCCTTTTCTGCTGCATGATTTTTTCGCCATTTGCTTTTCATTGGCATTGAAGGAAATCAAGAAATGATAAGAGTGAAAACGCTTTCAGATCCTCTACAGTCACACACACACACACACACACACACACACATCCATACACAAACACCTTCCCGTTTCACTCTTTATCACGGTGGGGTGAATTAAAATACAAAGATGGACGCTGCAGCACCAGCAGTGAAAATTGCAATTTCTGCAGCCAGCCGCTCTCTCGGCTGACAGGAGATATTTCATCTCCGTTGTCACCAACGTATTAATAAAACATCAGGAGCACAGTGCAGTCCCAGTCTCTCCCTCCCTCTCCCTCCCTCCCTCCCTCTCATTCTCTCTCTCTCTCTCTCTCTCTCTCTCCACACATAGAAACAAACACGTTTAAATATGCACCTTGAAAAAGACTGTCCATACAAAGGTGTGCAGTGGTCGCACACACATCCAAAATGCCAAACGACAGCAGTGTCCATGAGTACAAAAACACACACACAACCAGAATTGTCCTCCTCAATCACACGCCAGCATCTGTCATGAACATTTCATGCTGTATATAATGTCAACTTAATGTGTTGGCGCTTAAATCAGCGGCGCCAGCACTTAGTCTATATGTCTGTCTTGGAGTGTGTGAGTGTGTGCGCATGTCTGTGTGTGTGTGAGTACCCCACCATATGTGAAAGGGTTAATCATATCATGTTTCCAAAGGGGGTTTTGTGGACCCTTATGCTCATCATACAATGGCCAGAGTGATTGTATGCAAATGCTAGTTGACCTCAGTGCACTCTTGCCTGATTTCTATGAATCTGTCTCTCTCGGAGTGTGTGTGTGTGTGCGTGTGTGTGTTGTAAAATATGGTTATTAAAGCGGTGTAGGACTGATGAGCACAGTCCTTTTACACACATATGCACACATGCAGACAGTTTCATTTTCTGGCAGAGCGAGAGGGGTTTGTAGTGAAAAAGACCCCCACCCCCGTCTCCATTTAGAAGACATGAAATTTTTAACGGTTTTGTTCCGTGTGTGTGTGAATATGATACTGCGTTTGTATGATTTGACTCCTGCGTGCAAATGTTTCTGTTTGATTTCGCATTTGTTTGTGTTAACGTTTGGGATGGAGTAGGCCGCTATGTGTGTGTGTGTGTGTATGTGAGTGTGTGTGTGTGTGTCTGTGTGCATGCGCATGCCTGGTTATCTGGCCTCTCTCAGACTGCTCAAAATTCATTACAAAGTGACATCAGCCCAGCCGGAGACAAATGATGGCTGGATGAAAGGGAGCGCTGGGGCTTGGCTAGGATTAGTGTTAGCTTGCGCTGGTGACACTTATACACACATACACACTTGTACACACACACACACGCACACACACACGTTAATCCACTGGCAGAACACTGCAGATACACAGAATTATCAAACAAGGGGCTGAACTCTCAGAGATGGGCAGGCTAATCTGCTAATAGTACAGAGCTGCATGTGTGTGTTGGTTTGTGTGTCCGTGCATGTGTGTGTGTACAACTTTGCACAGATAGTTACACATATTCATAGACACAACATCAGTGCAGAGCTTCACATATCTTCATGCAGTTTTGTTTTTAGTTTTACTGTCATTAAACTTAGTATGTTGTCGATTACATGATAATGTCCTAATAATCAATTAGTTAATGTAAATTTTTTACAAATGTGGTTCCGTTAAAAACATAAAATATATACATTTAAGTCCGATGTAATATAAAATCAATTTGAGCTGAAAGAATTACTACAATATAATGTATAATTATAAAAGATTTGATTTATTTGGAAAAGGAAATGTTTTATACTTTTACTTTAAGGTAATAAAGCTTAAATAAAAAGCAAAGCAGTGGTGGATAGTTACGAGTACACTTATTCAAGTACTGTATTTAAGTACACATCTGAGATGCTAGCTACTAAGGAAAACCACACATCTCAAATTGTATGGATTTTTTATTATGTCGGATAAACTAAAGGAATAAGTGTTTCTTTATTAGTTGACAAAAATTCTCCCCGTTCTCAAGATAATTCAATTATTTAGATACTGACTTTAATTGTCAGGAGCCTGACAACAGGCTGATCACGTGGAAACTGGATCTTTATTAAAACGGGTATGACACAAGTTCAGATTCAAGTAAAGGCCAGCAGATAACATTTACTGTAATAACATAGGCCTAATCTTTAATGCAGCAGTAATAGTAATATTATCCCAACCAAAACGTCCTATTATATAGTAAAACAGCGAGTGGGAGTACTCTACTGCACAATGAGTACTTTTACTGATTCCTATACTGAAAACACTTCCATGCTTTTACTTAGCTGTTACTAGTATTGAATGCCGGGTTTTTACCGTAGTGGAGTATTTTAATGGTGGCATTAATACTTTTACTCAAGTAATGGATCTGAATACTTGGGAACATCCGGAAATGGACTGACGGTTCCCAGCTTTGGGACCATGTACGCATTATGTTTCTCTGACCAGAAGTGGCCTGGCCTGGCTCGACTATTGTGGTCACTAGAAGCATTATATTCTGGTGAAATGTATATTGCAAAGGGGTAAATGGGTTTTATGAGGATTAACCGGACATGTGGAGGAAGGTTTTTTTTATTATAAATGTCTCTAATGTGTTATGGCACTATATGATATCTGATAAACCGCAGGAGGTTATTTTCCTTTTATTCTTTTTTTTTTTTTGAAGCATCATGGGTAATGTAGTTGTTTTGTGTGCATTTCAGAAGAGACTGTTGAGGATGTCGAGAGAGCTCCTCGCTCTTCGCCCAGGCCTGGACACAACCACAGTGACCGAGACCTGACAGACAGCAGGAGAACTGACCGTAAGTCTTCAACTGCACACTGCACAAACACACAAATACACAAACAACTCACACAATAACCCCTTTTTTCAAAGTTATCGCTCCTCTCTTTCCTTGCCTCAGATAAGGTTCTAACTTGTGTGTGTGTGTTTGTGTGTAACATGTGAATTCTGCTGACTAGCCTCCATGTGACCTGCTTTAATCGTTTCCATCTGACAGAAAGCGAAAAAGAGAAGGAGAGACAGTGGAAAAGAAGAAGAGAGAAAAAAAAACACAGTGAGGGAGAGGGATAAGTTGGGTGTTGTGGATATTACCAGGCAATGTCCAGTCCCCAGATTATTTTTTAATCAAATCAGTTTGCGTGCTTGTAATTTATAAGCGCCTTGCATTAATCTTTTCTCGTTCTTGTGCCCTCTCCGATGACATATTAATTTTTCATAAGCACAGGATTAGATGGGGGGCTGTGTATATGTTTTTCTAATATTGCACCACATCGCCGCAACTCTTAAATGAGGTGTTTTTTTTTACTTTATTCTTTCTTTTTTTTCTCCTTGCCTATTTTCCCCCTGCCTCAATTCATCCCTTAATTGTTGTCCAGTCTGTGAGAGTATCATGTGGCCGTACCTCGGATAGAAAAAGAACACAGGAGCGAAAGAGCCGGTCATTCGCTTCTTATAATGGCACTATTGTAAGCAGAGGAGGGGGAACAGTCTGTACAAGATGGCTCTGTGTTTTTGATTATTTTGGCTGAAGTCGGTAGCACACAGAATGCCTCCGCTGTAAGGCTGTGGTCGGGATAGCCCAGGCTTTGTTAGATTTGATTTACCCAAATAAGAATTCATATGGTCTTTTTATGTATGAGATGGAAATCCATGGCTGGGGATGAATATTGCATGGGGTCTCTCTCCTCCTTTTTTTTTTTTTTATCCTGTCATTGCAAGGGGTTCTCTCTTTCATTTGTCCGCCTTCTACTAATATCTCTCCTTCTCTTTCTCTCTTGCCCCATCACACACACATGCATGCACCTTCAGTCTCCTAACCTCAATCCATCTCGAGCTCCACTCCTCCACCTCCTCCTCCTAGCATGCCATACCTAGCTCCATAATGTGGGGCTCAATGAGCCAGAAGGAGAGCTGAGTGAGGCTGGGGCCTATTAGTTTAGCTAGTCATCTATCTTTCAGCTCTATCTCTCTGACAGGCCCGTCTGACGGACTGGCGGGGAACCACCATCCATGCATTTACCGCCACATATTACAGCCAGCGTCATTTAACACCACCTCACACATGCAAAAGATTGCTCAAGTCCCTCCTACTTTAGGAGTGTGTGGCAGGCTCCAGGGTGTCGTTTATCAGATGACGGAAATCTGTTTCACCAAACAGAAATGTTTGATTCCATACATCGTTCCGGGAATCACCTCGGAAAGCCGAAGAAGCCAGATTTGAAAATGTTAGCGTATTATTTTGTACTTTGATCAAAGAGGGTTGCAGAGAGTCGGCCTGCTGTGATGCTATCAGAGATGGGGAATTCTTTTTTTCTCCCTCTACCTCCACCCTAATGTCGTAGCGTTTACGATCTCCATCCTCAATCCAAAATCTCTGACACAGATCTGAAGATTTCAAGCTTGTCAATGTATATGCGTGTGTGTCCATATGGAGATCTCCAGGGAAAGGATTACCGTGACCAAGTGAGCAGCAGTTTGCACACTTCATCTCCAAGACTAAGATCCTTTAAACAAAGAGGGGCAGATATGTTGAGAGGGGAAGAGGGGGATGTAGGGGGGGAGGGGCAAGAAAAGACCGAAAGAGCTTTTTTCCCCTCTTGCTTCATTTACGTTGTCTTTTATAATCCCATGTCACTTTAGATTAATTATAATCCATGTTGCATTTTCCATGCAAATGTCCCTGATGTGGATTACTTCCAGATAGCTTTGTGTTGTGTGTGTAGATGGTGCATGTCACCACCATGGCTCAGGGGCCCACTTCTTATAAATAACAAACTAAACAAAGGCCCCGGCATGGAAATGAGCCTGTCAGGCAGCCTAAGGACGGAGATCTGTACCTGCTTCAAATTAGAAGAGAAATTACTCATGGTTCCCCACAAACAAATGTTATGTATTAATTTCGTGTACAGTTTTGAGTTGTGCAGATAAGAGGCGAGCAGCGGAATGGAATGGCATGCAACCAAGATCAGATGTTAAATATTACATATTAGCATCAGAATATTTTCCATCTTTATTTGCATGCATCTTGCAAATTTTTCCCAACTGGAGACGGGGAGATGTGCTAGTCTTCTGTCTCTCCTCAATGTGATTAAAATATATTAAAGACATTAGCATGTTTAATTATAAGCCTGCAGCTACTCCTTGTGCATGGATTTGTGTTTTCTGCGTAATGACAGCTTGTTGAACATCTCAGCCGATTTGTCAAATGTGACAAGGGCGGGCTCATATTTATCTCTCGTTAG
This sequence comes from Lophius americanus, assembly GCA_037951165.1. Taxonomy (NCBI): domain Eukaryota; kingdom Metazoa; phylum Chordata; class Actinopteri; order Lophiiformes; family Lophiidae; genus Lophius; species Lophius americanus. The sequence continues at coordinate 10,620,573 of JBBDHG010000011.1, read as the reverse complement.
AACAGAAAGCTTGTGATGGGAGAGAAAAGGAGGGCGAGTTGTTTAAAAAACGCAAACTACAAGACAGCAGCTGCTTTTTAACAGCCTCTCTCTCTCTCTCTCTCTCTCTCTCTCTCTCTGTCTCACTCTCTCTCACTGTCTCTCTCTGTCTCTCTGCATCCCTCCGGCTAGATCTGGGCCTGCTGAGTGCTTCAGTGGGAGTTTAGGGTTCAGAGTGTGTTGCTGTAATGTTATCAGGTGACCGGGGGTCAGCCTAATGCGTAACCTCAGAGCAGTAGGCCAGTAAATCATGCTAGCCGGCCCTCCCTGGCCCGTTTTGGCCGGCTCTCCCTCCTAGATTTACTACTCCGTAACCTTAGCCAGTCTTCCAGGGCTCAGGACGACTAAATTGAATACTAAATCCAGGCTGCTGCCACCCAGCCTGCTCCCTCTTAATTGACAACAACCCCCCCTCCCCCCCCCCCACCCCCACCCCAAACCCATTCTATCTCCGTTTTGTTTGTGGGCTTTTTTAATTCTGGCGAAATTAAATGTCAAGAAGGGAATCTCATTGTTTTAGAACTTAAGATTGCGATAGTTAGTATTCGACTTGCGTTTCGTGAAGTCGTAGCAGGAGGAATATAACGACGGTGTGATGTGAAATCCCATTCTCATGTTTTACTTTCCAGCAAATGTCTCAACCTTCGTCATACTCTAAAATACATCCACGCAGGCGGTGATACCATCAGTCCTGCTGCCTTTTGAGGAACATTGTGGGACAGATAGATCCTGAGGTTTTTAGTCATGCCCCTCTCTCGTTTTTTCTGCCTCTCCTCTCTTTTTTCTGTATCTCTCTCCATTTAACCACCCCCTTGTGTGTATATAAGTGTATGTATACGTGGATCCCTAAACGCCATTGACAGTCGCAAATAAAGATGGGTGGCGAGTGTGCCGCTCTCTTCCCCTCGCGATGCAGAAGGGGTTGAGTGTCATAAATCACCTTTTGATTTATCTAATCAAGCAAGGTCCCGCTGCATGCAGACATTTGTCATAGGCCTGGGGTGGTGGGGGCGTCAGGTTTATTCTGCCCCTCCGCTTCACTGGACTGCAGCTGGTTGAGCCCACCTAAGGATGAAGGGAGGGTAGAGAGGGAGGGGAAAAAGCAGGGATGAGGAGGAAAAAGGACACAGATTAAGTGTGGGGTGCCGACTCAGAGACAAAAGAAAATGAGAAGAGGACCTCCTGCTCCTGCTGTCCTCCATTTTTTCGTTCTTTCCTCTCAACATCAAGGGCAAGAATATGTAGTATGTTGAAAAACTAAAGACAGGGTGTTTTTTTTCTCTTGCAAATTTATGATATCCTAGACTATGAAAGCCATAGCTATCATATTCGTGTGTGCCAGGAGATCATATCCTTGGCAGGACATGCTACAATTCTGAATGCATTTGTGTGCTTCAAAACAACTTTATTATAATTCACTAGCAGGGTTTGCCATTTAAAGCTCCTAAAGTCTGCATGGAGAGAATCGCCATCTCAACAGTCAAGGTTAACCAACTGCTTTTCTTTGTGCCAGTGTCATAAGTGTTGATGAAAGCACAAGGTTGAAGATGACTCTAAACCAGAGGGATAGATCTTCATGTGACACACACACACACACACACACTACACAAACAGGAATTTACATTCAATATGACAGTAATCAATGTTGATCTGTGGGCTCTTTCCCCCCGTCACATTGTAAATGTTTTTGCAGTCCCTTGTCCGCCAATCGTCTCATCTCCTCTCACTGGGATGTAATTTGGTTGTAAATTGACTGAATGATTGAGGCAAAAATTGAAAGTTGGAATTAGAAATAGTCATAATAAATATGCAAGGTGGAGACGAAGGCTTCGAAAACGTCAGGTGATATGACTCTCAGGCTGCACCGATTTGACCAATGGAGTGTCAAAGGCCTGTCATGAAGTGCATAACGCACACACACACACACACACACACACGCACACACACACACACACACACACACACACACACACACACACACACACACACACACACACACACACACGTATACATGCACTTTGACAGACATGCAAGCCCTGCAGGGGCCATCACAAGCAGTGGAAGACGTGATTACCCTGCTATTCTGAGCTGCAGAGCAATTCTCGGATGTTCTTGGAAATTCACATTGTGCCCTTGTGTTTGCGGGTTTTTTTCTTTCTCATCTCTCTTTCTTTCTTCCTTTCTTTCTCCCTCCCTTTTTCTCTTGTCACTTTCCTTGACAGGCCAATATTTCAGGCTCCAGATATAGGGGATTACAAATAAAATAAGTGGAACGCCTACTTAATGCAACAGAATTAAAATGCATGACGGGGCCAGAGGAATTGATATGCGCCCAATACAAACATGAGCCACAGAATAATATGAAATGCAAAATGTTTTTTTCAACCCCCTCTCCATGTATCAGTGCTTTGATTTCCGTTTTTTTTTTTTCCATTTGTGCATCTAGCGTGAAGCGTTGATTCGCAAGAGTGAGGCTCACATATAGCCTTGAGTGACCAGACGAGGGGGGTTATGGCTTAGGGAGAGAGAGAGAGAGAGAGGGAGGGAGAGTTACTGTGTCTTTGTGTTGTGCCGACTGGGTAAATTGCAATGGCAGAGTATAGCAGGGCCTGTATCTCAGGACGAGGCTAATGAAAGATTTATCAGCGGCTGCAGCATCTACTAAATACAACCAGAGGCTGATCTCTCCGCATTGAGCCCAGCTGTTAACGTCACAAACTCTTACATGCACACATACAAATAGACACACACACACACACACACACACAGGCACAAGTGCTGCTACTGTACCAGCAGCCGTGACCAAGCCCTGAAAATTTAGCATCTTGTAGAGACAGGGAAGTTGCCGAGGCGGCTGAGGAAATGTATATGAACTAATGAAGTGTATAATATTACCATAACATTTAATGTATGTCGTGCTGTGATAATGAGCCCGCTTGAGTTTTTCTCCATTTCACATGTCCTCGGGGCTGAAACACATCATTGTATGCGAATGTGAATAATGCTTGTATCCGTGCTTATGTTCCCTCGGTGTCAAATCGTTTTTTAAATCGTCACCTATTTCCCAATGAATATTAATTTGGTAGACTTGTTTATGCTGTCGCTTCTCCTACATGCGTATCGATGATCATTTTAACGTTTTGCTGCTATCTATACACAGAAACAACTTAAATGTTAGACAATTCCATTTCTTCAATCAGTTGAGTCAATTTTATGTACTTGATCTGTTCTAGAATAATGCTCCCAGACTAGGTGTTCATTGGTGGACAGTAACTAAGTACATTTACTGAAAGTCTGTTCTTAAATACACATTTGAAGTACTTCCACTTTACTTGAGTATTTCCGTTTTGAGCTACGTCACACTTCTACTCCTCTACATGGCAGGAGGAAATGATGTACCTTCTACTCAGCTACCTTTGCGTGACAGCTGAAGTTACTTATTACCATTTAGATTACAATTTTGACAAACTTTTTGCATCTCGTGGTGAGTGGATGTTAGTGATCAAGTTAGATGAACTCCTCCGTAATAGTAATCCAAATGTAAAAGCTTCACAGGAGCGTCCCACTGGTCCTCAGGAATGGGTCAAATGCGGATAACTTATTCCACTATGTTGTTGTGTGTAGGATTTCATATGATGTAACTAAGATTACATAATTATGGTACACAATCCATACTTTAACTCAGACCTGATTTGTCAATGAAAAACATGGATTTTATAGTGGTTTCATTCGCTCTTTGTTTGTCCTTCTCTTGTCTCCGTCAACCGTGCTCCAGGGATGAATGCCATATCCAAAGAGGTTACTGGACCGAACGCTATGGTTAAACATTCCCACCTGCCGGATCGACAAATTGAAAGTCCACCCAAGAGGCCAAAGTCTGCTGAGGGGAAGACCTCTGCCAATGAGCAGGTAAAGGTTTTTAGAATGATAAAGAGAGTCTCCATTCATACCTTTGTACAGTATCGTCATATGCAGATGAGGACACTTGAGTGCAGCTGCTTAGTCTGAACATACGGGAATTCATATTGCAAATAAGTCCTTATATGTTAATTACAGGAAGCTAAAAGCTAGTGAGGAAGTTTCCCCACCATAAGCTTTAATGAAATCTAACCTTCGCTGTCACTGTGTGATGTCATAATAGAAAGACACTCGTGAACTGTATGAAGCAGAAATGCTAAGATAAGCATTTAGCAAATGCTGGCGCCAGCTTTCTAGCAAATGGTTAAATGCAGCCCGCCATTCCCTCCCTGACACAACTTTTTAGCATTAAGCACAGGAGGCCAGTCTTTGTGTTCATAAGTGGAATACCTGCACTAGCCGTAGGACCCCATCATGCTTCACCGCCCCCTTTTTGCATCTCTTTAAATTATATGTGTTTTTAAATTAGATTATGAAGTATTAGCTCGTCTGGTTCTGGGCCCTGCGAGGAGGGAGGACTTAGTCATTTCAGAAATGGATTCTATTAAGACAGGTGGTGGGGAGGTAGCTTCGCTCAGAGTACTCCCTGTAATGAGGGCAAGGCATAGCTTGAGAGTCTACACACCTTTGTCATCTGTAATACCCTGATTAGAAATTCTGGCCAATCGTGTTTTCCGCTAATAAAATTGCATGAGTTAAGAGACCTAAGTGAATTAAATGAAACGTGGTTGATGTACATTTTTTGTGTAAGGTGGGTTTGGGGGTGGGTGGGGAGAGGTGAGTGAGGGGGTTGTGGTGAAGAATAAGAAAGTCCTGTGATAGCACAAGCTCCCTAGATATGAGGCTTACATTGCAGGAGACTTGGCTCCTGCGTGTATTCATCAAATCCTTTTTTTAAACATCATGTCTGTCCAGCTCTTCAGTGACGCACAGCCAGGTAGACTAATGGATCTATTGTGCAGGAATGACAGCCAACAAAGAGTAAAACTTGGGCAAACATAACTTCCCCCTCTTCGGTTAATTTACATGAGTCTGTGTCTTTTATCTCCACTCCCATCCTCATCCTTCCTGTAATATACCGTATTCTCCTTCGTAGGTTCAGCAGTGTCCGTACTGCAACTACAGCAGTAAAGATGCCAACCGCATGCAGCTCCATGTGATGTCCCAGCATTCCATGCAGCCAGTGATCCGCTGCCCACTGTGTCAGGATGTCCTGAGCAACAAGATTCACCTGCAGCTGCATCTCACACACCTTCACAGTGTGGCTCCCGACTGCGTGGAAAAGCTGATTCTGACTGTACGTAGAGGAAATGATCACGAAACCGTTTAATGCAAAACATTTGCGAACTCTTTAAAAATGGTGAAAATTGAATTGAAAATTGATACTTTGGATAAAGAAAGCAGATTTGTTTGTCTTTTAAATGTCAGGCCTAGAAGGCTTTTACGTCACATTAATTTTGATTGACTTGAGTAAACATGCAGTGAATATTAGAAAAAAATGTATTGCCTGTGTAATTGAGGGCAGGGGCCTGTTGCAATATTATCATTAAACATTTAAGCTGTTATTTATTGAATGTATTTGAGAATTCGCCAGAATGTAAAGACTTGTTGTCCAATGAGAGGAGCGAGTGTTTACTTTAAAGGCTTCCCCAACATTTACTATATTAGTTATAGACTGGTATTTTTTTTGCATAGTTTTAATACTGATTTCTTTGGTGTCTATAGGTTGTTGGACCTGACACAGCAACACCAAATAACATAATGCATCCTCAAACCGGACAAGACAAAGGCTTGTCTTTAATGGATTCTTCTACTTCTCTTGCCGATGGTTCAGGAAAGTCTACAGGTGAGCTGAAGTTGATAATGTACAATCTTTAGTTGTTTTTAATTTATCAGAAAGGTAAATCTGCAAAATATATTGTGATTTTAATTTAATTTTTTGCATTGTTTAGGAAACATCTCAAAGGACGAGCTGACCACCCAAGACAAGAATGAATTGGACCTGCAGGGTGAGGAAATCAAGCCCCCAATGGAGACCTCAGAGGCCCAAGGCTGGAAGAGAGCCAGTGGCTTAGGACATGATAGCAAGTCCCCTGATACCCTCCAAGACCATCTCAATGAGCTACAAAGGCTCCAGCAGCAGCAGCAGCAGCTCTCCGTATCTGACCGTCATGTCTACAAATATCGCTGCAACCACTGCAGCTTAGCCTTCAAGACAATGCAGAAGCTTCAGATACATTCCCAGTACCATGCCATCAGAGCAGCAACAATGTGCAGCCTTTGCCAGCGCAGCTTCAGGACATTCCTGGCCCTCAGGAAGCATCTGGAGAATGGACACCCTGAGCTTAGTGAAGCCGAGGTCCAGCAGCTCATCGGAAATCTACCACTGAATGGAGATATCACTGAGAGTGAGGCCAGGGCCTTGGAAGAAGCTCAGGCATTTGAACATGATTTGGACAAAGATGATGAAATGGACCAGGAAGAGAAACCCAGTCCAAATGGAAGCGACAGTAGCTCTCTGCTTGATGACATGGGAGCCGAGCCAAAACGGACCCTACCCTTTAGAAAGGGGCCTAACTTTACAATGGAGAAATTTTTGGACCCTTCTCGGCCTTACAAGTGCACAGTATGTAAAGAGTCCTTTACTCAGAAAAATATCCTACTCGTCCACTACAATTCAGTTTCCCACCTGCATAAGCTGAAGAAGGTTCTTCAAGAGGCCTCAAGCCCAGCTCCACCAGAGACTAGCAACAGCATCGACAACAAACCATTCAAATGCAATATTTGCAATGTTGCCTACAGCCAAAGCTCCACACTTGAAATCCATATGAGGTCAGTACTCCACCAGACCAAAGCCAGAACAGCCAAAACTGAAATGAGCACCAGTAGCACTGGTAACAGTGGTCCGGTGCTTGCAAAAAGCCCAGCCCCAAGCACACAAGGAAACAGCAGCAATTCAGATATTGCGAGAAGTGTAACACCCTCTACTAACAAAGAAAACACAGTAGAATCCAAAGAAGGTAAAATCAGCAACCACACAAAACAAACAGCATCTACTGAGCATGTTTCAGCACAGGCAAGTAGCCATCAGACCGCACAGTCCTCAGCTCAACTGCAACTACAGCTTCAACACGAACTCCAGCAACAGGCAGCTTTCTTCCAGCCTCAGTTCCTCAATCCAGCTTTCTTCCCCCATTTTCCAATGACACCAGAGTCACTGCTACAATTTCAACAGCCCCAGTTCCTTTTCCCCTTTTACATCCCAGGAGCAGAGTTCAACCTTAGCCCTGAACTTGCTCTGCACTCAGCAGCAGCTTTTGGAATGCCCGGTCTTACCGGATCTTTCCTGGAGGACCTAAAGCAGCAGATGCAACAGCAGCATCAGTTCCAGCAGGCTCAGGCCCAGCAGCAGGCTCAGCAGCAACAACAGCAAGCCTCTCAAACACAATCTCAAGTCCACCATCAGAAAAACCAGCACCTGCAGAACCACAAAACAAAAGTTGAATGCAGCATCGTGTTGGGCTCCGAAATTCAGATGTCACGGGAAGCAGAGGACCACCTAGAAAAACAAGAAAACAGGGCAAAGATGGAAAATGCAGGTGATACGTTGGGTGATGGAGGAAAAGACATCAAAGACCCTAAAAAGTCAAAGTTTTCAGAGCCATCGATTCCCCCTCCACGTATTGTCTCAGGAGCAAGGGGTAATGCAGCCAAAGCCCTGCTGGAGAACTTTGGATTTGAACTGGTTATCCAGTACAATGAGAACAGACAAAGAAACCAGAAGAAAAACAAAGAGGGAGTTGAACAGGCAGAGATGAACCATGACAAACTTGAGTGTGGTATGTGCGGAAAACTCTTTTCCAACATGCTGATTCTCAAAAGCCACCAGGAACATGTGCATAGTCACTTTTTCCCATACGTGGAGCTGGAAAAGTTTGCCCAGCAGTACAGAGAAGCCTATGACAAACTCTACCCAATAAATCCTGCTTCACCTGAGACTCCACCCCCTCCACCACCACCACCTCCTCCACCACCACCCCCTGCTCAAGCCCCAGTCACAGCTCCTCAACCTCCTTCCTCATCAATGACCAAGCCCCAAACACCAGGACCCTCACCAGTCCCTGTCTCCCATCAGAACCCACAACAACCCTCACACCAGGCACCGCCACCACAACCACCACCCCCTCCTCCACCACCTTCTGCCCCCCCTGCGCCTCCTCAAGTGCAGCTTTCTATTCCCATGGATTTGCCCCTTTTCCCACCTCTAATGATGCAGTCGGTCCAGCACCCAAGCATGCCTCCACAGCTGGCGCTTCAGCTGCCCACTATGGACTCTCTGTCCACAGACCTCACTCAGCTCTGCCAGCAACAATTGGGTCTCGATCCAAACTTCCTCCGCCAGTCCCAATTCAAGCGGCCACGCACTCGCATCACAGACGACCAGCTTAAGATCCTTCGTGCCAACTTTGATATCAACAATTCTCCCAATGAAGAGCAAATTCAGGAGATGTCAGAGAAGTCTGGTTTGCCCCAAAAAGTCATAAAGCACTGGTTCCGTAACACACTCTTTAAAGAGCGGCAGCGGAGTAAAGACTCTCCCTATAATTTTAACATTCCTCCAATTACTACATTGGAAGATATTCGAATGGAGCCCCAGCTGAGCACACATGAATACTATAGAACCGACCCATCCAACCTCAACAAGAGATCCTCCCGGACCAGATTCACTGATTACCAGTTGAGGATACTTCAAGATTTCTTTGACACTAATGCCTATCCAAAGGATGACGAGATTGAGCAGCTCTCAACAGTACTCAACTTACCGACTCGGGTCATTGTGGTGTGGTTCCAGAATGCGCGCCAGAAAGCTCGTAAAAGCTATGAGAACCAGGCGGATTCCAAAGACAATGAGAAGAAAGAGCTCACAAATGAGCGCTACATTAGAACCAGCAACATGCAGTACCAGTGTAAAAAGTGTAACATTGTGTTTCCACGCATCTTTGACCTTATAACCCACCAGAAAAAGCTTTGTTATAAGGATGAAGACGAGGACGTTAATGAGGAAAATATTTGTGATGAAGACTTAGATTATCTTGAGCAAGGTCCAGTAAGGATTTCCCAAATGCTCCCAGAGTCATACAAACATTCCCATGGAAATGCCACCAGTTCTGGTTCAAGCTCCCCTGTGATGGCCTCTCCTCAGGCCAGCATTGGGAGATCCTCCCCAAAGCTTGATGCTGCTCTGGAGACTGAACCTAAACAGATTGAGGCTGCATCCTCCCCAGTGATGAAGTCACTGCCAGAACCCAGACCATCAAAGGCTTGCACACCTCAGCCACCTCCCCAGAAAGCATCCCAGTCACAAATGTCAAGACCCCATTCCCAGCCACAGGCAGCAGCTGTTCCCTCAAGCCCACTCTCCCTGGCCCTTTCCTCACTCACCAACAGCCTTCCCCACCAGATGCTTCAGTACCAGTGTGACCAGTGTAAAATTGCATTCCCCACTGTGGAGCTATGGCAGGAGCATCAACACATGCATTTCTTAGCTGCCCAAAACCAGTTCCTTCACTCTCAGTTCCTTGAAAGACCCATCGACATGCCCTACATGATATTTGACCCGAATAACCCCCTAATGGCCAGTCAGCTACTATCTGGAGGTCTTTCCCAGCTCCCCTCTCAGGGTAGCTCTGGATTGACTTCTGCTGCGGGCTCTGGAGCATTGAAAAGAAAACTGGATGAAAAGGATGAGGGTACCAATGATAAAGACGGTGGAAACAGTAGTGAGGAGCAACACCGAGATAAACGCTTGAGAACCACCATCACACCAGAACAACTGGAGATTCTTTATGACAAATACCTACTCGACTCTAACCCAACAAGAAAAATGTTGGACCACATTGCTCGAGAGGTCGGTTTGAAAAAGAGAGTTGTACAAGTTTGGTTCCAAAACACTCGTGCAAGGGAGAGAAAGGGGCAGTTTAGGGCTATAGGTCCCTGCCAGTCCCACAAGAAGTGTCCCTTTTGTAGAGCACTGTTCAAGGCTAAATCGGCTCTAGATAGCCACATAAGATCTAGACACTGGCATGAGGCTAAGCAGGCGGGCTTTAGCCTGCCACCAAGCCCGATGATGAATCAAGACAACGACAGAGGCGAAAGCCCAATTAAGTATAATTTCTTTGACTTCTCACAGCTGCCTACCAAGACTGAGCCAAATGAGTATGACCTGCCTGCTGCATCTTCTACCCCAGTTAAACCACCTGAAGCTCAGATAAAAAACTTCTTAAGCCCTTCATCCTTAAAAGCTGAAAATTGTGATGAAATTGAAGGGCCTAATGTTATTTCAGCGGAAGCTTCATCGTACGATCTGACCAAGATGGACTTTGATGAGACATCATCAATTAATACAGCCATTAGTGATGCCACAACTGGAGATGATGGTATTAATAATGAAGTTGAGACCTTCACAGCAAATGGAGGGGACAACCTTGGCGATAGCAAGAGTTGCCTGGCATCGAATTCTGATGGTGGCAGTGAACGGTTTCAATACAGCATGGTGAGCCCGGCTCTCAGCCTGTCTGGAAAAGACTGTGACTCTTACTATAGCTATAGAGATGATGACATGGATGAAAGCAATGACAGGAGTGAATCCTCCAGCCTAACTGATCCCAGTTCACCTAGTCCTTTTGGGTCAGGTAACCCTTTCAAATCCGGGAAAGGCAGCAATTCTGGGGATAGGCCAGGACACAAAAGATTCAGGACCCAGATGAGTAACCTGCAACTGAAAGTTCTGAAAGCCTGTTTTAGTGACTATCGCACTCCTACAATGCAAGAGTGTGAGATGCTGGGCAATGAGATTGGACTCCCTAAACGTGTTGTTCAGGTGTGGTTCCAGAATGCCCGCGCTAAGGAAAAGAAATTCAAGATAAACATTGGAAAGCCATTCATTATAAATCAAGGCTCACCAGACGGGCACAGGCCTGAGTGTACTTTGTGTGGTGTGAAGTACACGGCCCGGATGTCCATCCGAGACCACATCTTCTCCAGACAGCACATCACCAAAGTGCAAGAAACCCTGGGAAACCAGATAGATAGAGAAAAAGACTACCTAGCACCAACCACTGTCCGCCAGCTAATGGCACAGCAAGAGCTTGACCGCATGAAGAAAGCTGGTGAGGGACTCGGTCTGCCTGGCCAGCAGCAACAGACTGCAGTGGACAACAATAATGCACTTCATGGCCTCAGCCTACCGTCAGGCTACCCAGGGTTATCTGGCCTCCCACCAGTGCTACTTCCTGGAGTCAATGGTCCATCATCCCTTCCTGTTTTCCCACCCAACACACCTGGTGAGTTAGTATGACAAACACTGAAAAAGTAGACTAGAGGCTTTGTGAACTGAGCTTTATCATGCACTATTTTATTCTAATATACTACTGTTCACTCTGTGTCACTGTGGTGTTTGTACAATAAAAAAAGTCTTATTTTTTAAAGCAATTTTAAAAATGGTGGGAGTTAGTGCATGCCTAATGTCATCATCAGAGTTGAACTGCTAGTTGGTAAAGGGTTTTTTTTTTAAACAAAAATGGCATCTATATGATGACGTTTGTTCATCTTGTTTGTTTTCCCCTTTGTTTTAGGTTTGCTATATTTATAATATATTGGCAGAAATTATTGTAAGGCGCATGTAACAGTTTTGATCCATAACAAAATCATGATAAGAGAGATAAAGACTCTGCCAGTGACAAATTAAGCATCTATATCTAATTTCCATTATGACTTGGGGTTGAATATATCATTATTGAATATTTCCATATTTATATACCACTGTATTTCAGCTTTAGCGTCTCCCGGTGCTGGCATGCTTGGGTTCCCTACACCAGCCACCCCCTCTCCTGCCATGTCTCTCAGCACTACCCCAACCAAGACTCTTCTGCAGACTCCTCCTCCACCTCCTCCTCCTCCTCCTGTTCCCTCCACACCTTTGGCAGCAGTAAATCATACAGAGCAGCAAAGTAAAGAGAGAGAGCGAGAAAGCGGCAAGAAACCAGGAGATAAGCCTTCTCACTTGAAGGTGAAGGATCGAGAGAACGAGAGCAGCTCACGCCCTGAGACCCCCAGCATGGCCAAGAAAAAGGAGAAACCATCTTCAACTCCGGGGAAACCAGGAAGTGATACACTACTGGACACAGCACAGCTTCAGGCACTTCAGAATGCTCTCGCCGCAGGGGATCCAAGCTCGTTCTTGGGGGGGCAGTTCCTGCCCTACTTCCTACCTGGATTTCCCAACTGCTTCTCTCCCCAGCTTCCGAGAGGGGTCCAAACAGGGGGCTACTTCCCACCACTGTGCGGGATGGAGAGCCTGTTTCCATATGGTCCAGCAGCAGTCCCACAAGCTGCCATGGCCGCTGGCCTCTCCCCGACTGCTCTCCTGCAACAGTACCAGTCCCTTCAGGATTCTCTGCAGAAGCAACAACAGCAGCAGCAGAAACAATTCGAGCAACAGCAGAAAAAACTGCTGAAACAACAACAACAACAACAACAACAACAACAACAACAACACCAACAGCAGCAGCAGCAGAAACCAACCCCTGTGAAGACACCCAAGAGCATACAGAGCACTACCACCAACTCCTTCAAACCAAAAGAATCTATAGAGAATAAGGATGACACCACCAAAGGCTCTTCAACGGAAAGCACAAAAGAAGAACCGAAAACAGATACCAAAAGTACCACGGATTTTCCAGATGCTTTTATTGTACCGTCCGTAAAGCATGAGTTTATATGCAGGAAGTGCCAGATGATTTTTGCTGACGAAGATTCAGTGGTGCGTCATCAGAAATCCTTCTGTTACTTTGGACATCCTTTTCCTGACCCGCAAGAGACAGTGCTTCGAAAGGCAGTGAGCAACTACACGTGTGTTGCCTGCAATGTGGTTGTTAATGGGAATGAAGCACTTGGCCAACACCTTCAGTCGAGCTTGCACAAAGAGAAAACAATCAAACAAGCAATGAGAAATGCCAAAGAGCATACTAGATTATTACCTCACTCTGTCTGCTCCCCTACTCCTAACACCACATCTACCTCGCAGTCTGCAGCTTCTTCTAATAACACCTTTCCTCATCTCTCTCACTTGTCCATGAAGTCCTGGCCAAATGTCCTGTTCCAGGCCACCACAGCCCGGAAAGCTGCTTCCTCCTCCCCGTCTGCCTCTCCTCCTCCCCCCCTCTCCTCACCGTCAACGGTTACCTCAACTTCCTGCAGCACCTCAGGGGTTCCAACCTCACTACCCACCGAGAGTTGTTCAGATGAGTCTGACAATGAGCTAAGCCAGAAGCTGGATGACTTAGATAACGCGTTGGAAGTCAAGGCTAAGTCGGCCTCTGGCCTAGATGCGAGCTTCAGTAGTATCAGAATGGATATGTTCAGTGTGTAGGTGTGACAAAAGGATCCCTTGCTTAAAGAAAAAAATAAGACTTTTTAAACTGCAGTTCCAAAGTTTCTCTTAACCCAAAAAATTACAGTACCAAATGATTGACTCAGGATTGTTTTTCCCATATTGATATGCTGGCAAGATATTGATTGATTTTTGTTATGGACAGAACTGTTGCAGATGCTTGACTGAGCTTATATTGTATACAAAAACATGGAGTAGGAAAAAAATCCCACAGGCTCCCTTTGGGGGGGGCTTGTTTCAAGCCAAAAACTCTCACGATAGCAAATTGCACCTCCGCTGGATTGTTTTCCAAATGCTAGCATGTACTGTATGGGATGACGATCCAGAACCCTCAAAGAGAATCTCTCTTAGTTTAGATAGGTGTAATTCAGTAGCTTTAAATTCTCAGGTCAGAACATAACATTTCTCATTTGTTAAAGCAGCAACAAGCCTGGGTACACTTGGCTTATAACCAAAACATGTCAAGCTTTATCGGACGCATTTCCTTGATGTGTATAGAGTACCAAGAGACAATATTACTGTTACAGCGGACAATGTGCATATCCTTTTAGTTTTGCCCTACAAAGACGGAATGGTTTTGCCACTGAGGGAATCTAGAATGGTGAAGTAAATGTTTATGACGCCCCTGTGTTTGCCAGTTTGTATTACAACAAGCTGTATCTATTTCCCACCCCGTTTTTTCTTGTAGTATATTCTAATCTGTGCCAACTCTTACCCTCTTACTTTTACCTCTGCTCACACCCTTTTCTGAAGAGGTAATAACTCTAGTTTTGATAGACTCTCTCGGATTATGTGAATATAACATTTTATTCATTTGTGAATTGCTGTACTGTTACGGTACCTGCTCGTGTCTGGACTATAGTGCACTTATTTTATTTGTCTTTTTATTATTTGATTAGGCCATTTGTTAATTTAATAGATTTTTTTTCAGTTTGTATGTATGTAATGCTTGTGTTTAATTATTATTTGTGTCTATAACAGCAGCATATTGGTCCATATTTGTTAAAGGATTGATGCCTAACAATCTAGAGACCTATTTAACAATTGGTGCATCCATGACAGCAGTACTGTATACTTGAAACTGTTAAGGTACAAGTTGGACACAATGTTAAAAACGGTATGATCTTTTGCAAATATGCTGCTTTAAACGGAGGACAACAGCATTTTTGTTGTATGTTAAAAACATATTCATGTACTTCTAGGACTAACAACAGTGTTACACCTGAATGCAGTCATTTAGTGCATAGGTTGACGTCCTCCCATCAATTCTCTGGGCACTTCTGATGATCAACAGTCAAAGTCGACATTTTTGATTTTTCTTTTTTTTTTTTCCACAGTTAGTGATTTCAACATTGCAAAGTATTACCTTACAAAGTTTTGCTGCTACTGTGTAATATTTTTTTGCTTGCCATAAGTTCTCTCAACTTTCTACCAGATGTAATACTGATCCATGATTTGCTTTTGCTTTGCTTTTCTTTTCCTCTTTTTCTCTTCTTTCTTTCTCTCTCTCTCTTTTTTTTTGTTTTGTTATTTTGCTGTGGAACTAAGAATGTGAAAGCTGTCAAAGGGTGTTCAATTTTTTACGAATCACTTTCTAGTTTGGTAATTTGAAGCCAATGTGATTCATTCCAAAGTAACAGAAGGCTATTTGTATGAAAGAAAGCGGCTCGTGAACAAAGAAAGCTAAGTTGTTGTACATATTCGTAGTTGGCTGTGCATGGTACAAATTTATTAATATGAAGAAATGCAAAAATGTATTGCTTTTTGGTATTTCCTATTCTGAGATGAGCAAGTAGCATGTAATGCAACTGTTTGACAGGTTAAATCAAAATCATGCTTAGTTATTGTTTCAAACAATGAAATCAAGTAACATTTCCTTTTTATGTTTAATTATTGTAAAGGTGTTTTTTCCAAAGTTTTAAAGCAAAAATGTCAGTTTTTAATTTTCTGTGTGAGCTTTTTAAATGTCATTATTTGGATCTTTTAGTATTTTAACATTTACTTTAATCCTGAAGACACTTTTCGATTGTGTTTCATAAGAGACATCCTGGCCTCCCACGGTGCAATTCTGCCATTGTATAAACATGAGCGACTGTCCTGATTCCAAAGGCTTTCACAACTCTGGCTTTTTGCCTTTCCCCACTCTGTGGCTCAGCATTCTAAGACTGAACTGTCAGCTGGCATCGTGTGCTAAGATGCTAGCATCAGACAGGATACTTTCCACACCACAAGGACTGGTAAAAGCTAACAAACCAACGAAAAGGATGGTCCAACAATATAACTGTACATAGATATTGCAACTGCACAGCAGCCAAAAAGAAAAAAAAAAAAAAAAAACTTTTTAAAAAAAATGGATGGATTGTGTCATGTTTATGGGGACAGCCTTCAAAAGGTTGAAATTGGAATTCTTCTGGATGTCAAAGGGATTTTCATGGCGCAATCATATCCTACACAATATGTACTCTTCAACATCTGGGTTACATAGGAAATGCACCCTGAGGTTTTAATAAGAAGAAGCCCCTATGGCTAAGACTTTAAATAAACTAAACCAAAAATGTTATTGATGTTTTATATATAGAGAGTAGTCGCATTAGTTTTTGTTACTGTACTGTTTGAGGTCTCAAATGTACCGTATCACGGTAATAACATGGTTTTGAAACCTTTTTTTTATTTTGTCACAGACCTGTTGTCATAGTTGAAATGACGTTTATTGTAGATGGTATTTGAACAACTTCTGGAAATAGTTCATCAAGTATGTTTGTTGCTCATTGTTGTGATACATTAAAAACTGTATCTGCAAACCATTCTGGTCTCATCAAACCTTCTTAATGCCGTGTTCGCATTTACACTAAAAGGGCAGCATGGTGGCCTGACAGCAAAGAAGGTTCTGTGCTCAAATCCACCTCAGCGCCTTCTCTGTGTGGAGCTTGAATCTTCTCAATGTGTTTGCGTGGATTCCATCCAGGTTCTCCTGCTTCCTCTCCCAGTCCAAACACAAGTGCTGTAGGTGGGTTGGTGACTCTAAATTGACCAGAAGTGTGAATGTGAGCGTGATTGGTCTGACCGTCTGACATCTCACCCAATGTCGGTTTGGATAGGCTTCCGTCCCTTTGACCCTTGAACTCGGAGAGAGATCTTTTCATCAAAGAAGATCTCTAATTTTCTTCTGTACCATAAAAAAAAAGATTATTTTTTGAGAGTAAAATAGTCAGACTTAATTATGTTCAGTATTCTTATTTAAGTTTCCATTTAAAACAAAATGAACATGGCCATAATCTTTCGCCGTGTATTTGAAATGGGAAAACTGATTATAAAAAGCGGTTGATCAGACTAATAGTGACACTTTCAGGATCATACATCAGATAGTTTTCAAAATAATCTCAAGTACCCCCCAGCAGTACCCCTAGGGGTATGTGCACCCTGATTATATGTATGGGCCTGTAACGGAATGGGGGCAAGTCCAGCGTCTGCCCCACTATCACCTAATGTCAGCTGGGATAGGCTCCATCCACGGCTCCAAACAGGGTAAGAGGTTACAGAAAATGGATGAAAATATGACAAATAAGATAGTTTTTGCATAAAAACAAATGCATTTTTAATGCATTGCTTAAAATCTTGATGTCTGCTACTGTTCTTTACATCCCACCGTATTATAATCTGATATATGTGTGCATTATTTTTAAATTCACATTATATTACAAAATGGTGTGCATAGTTTGACAGTGATGGAGAACACCCAGGTGTTTTACCCACTTCATGTGACTGATGGTTAAACGCCAATACAGCTCCAGATGTGAACAGCATGGCGGCACTTTTTTATGCAATTCACATTTATACTTTCTATTAAAGTACATCTTTCTCCAAATATGTCAAGTACACCCATACTTACAAAAAAAAGATTTATATATATATTTTGTGTCGGCTTGCTGCAAATAATTTCCATACCAGGACAGACTGACGGGCTGAAATTATAAATCATATCATGGGTATTTCTCATCATCATGCTATTTGTGGTAATCTGACTCTAAGCAGATGCCGTGGATTATTTTTGAAAGTGTGTGCTAATCTGGGTTTGATCAGGTGCAGCCCTTCCACTGAAAGGGTGACTTTTACCACAATAATACATCACAACTGCCCCACCGGAGTGAAGGTCCATGCATCTGAAGAATTCATAAGGTTTGTTCCGTCACTGAAGCTATCAAAGGCCCGTGCCAATCTACTAAAATTGAAGCTCCTCGCGGTGGATGTAAAAGCGCAATGCCTGACCCTGTGGACGGATAGACGCTGCAATTGTCTGCTTTCGATTTAATGCTGCTTTTAAAATGATATTAAGAAGCACAATGCATGCTGGGGGTTGGGACAGACGGTGACTTTTTAGATCTGGGGTCAACAGATGCTGTCACATTAAAAACGGAGCCTCGGGAACAGCTCAACACAATACATCACACCCTGCCACAGCGAGACGTGTCCACCGCCGGTGTCAGGGTCACGGAGAAAACCGACATTCACAAGTCGTTAAATCTACCTAATGAAATTTCACAAGGGCAGCAAAAATGAAAGGGGAAGATGAGGATCTTCTCACTCTGGCAGAATCGCTCGTGGCCTTTTATTGTCCACTGCAGTGTGCGGTGAAACAGCGGCGACACGTAAAAGCCTTCAAACCAGTGTTTTTTTTTCCTCCCCCCGTTTGACTTCACCCCTCGCCCTTGACGAATGTGCTCAGATCACAGGGTGCAACTGTTCTGCTGAATGGCCCTTTCCTGTTGCGCACCCCTAAGGCGCAGGCAGTTGCCAAGGTAGGGCTCTCCCCTGCCACATTATGGGATTGAATTGCGTTTGACCTTTGTGGAGAACAATGGCTGAAGCGCTTTCATTTTCCTGGCCTCCTCAGCGCCTAGAAGAAGGAACTCTGGATTCTGTGTTTTCCCTGTGGTCTGGACTCCTCTGCACAAGCTCCATGTGTCAATATACACAAAAGTGTACGTTTGTTTGCCACATCCGACTTTGTCTTAACATTATAATGACTGTTAATTGCCGACCGTATTTTGGCTTGCACCCGATTGAGCCACCCAAGCGCTCTGTTCTAGAGAAAAAAGGCTCTTTGAAGGGAAGGGTGGCTCAGACTCAGCTTTGAGGCCATAGCAGTGAGCGGTCTTGCCCTGAATACAGGATAAAAGGTTTACTGTAAATTCTAAATGGCATTTTCTGCAACCCATACATCACTCATGACCGTTAGGTTCCACCCTCGCTGCACAGTTCACCCTTCCAGCCACAGCTTTCCAGATGATACAGTATGGAAGCTGCAGTTCAGGCAGATCTGCCTTTGAATAGCCCGCAGCCAATGGATTTTCTCTGGATAATACAATGTTTTGGACAGAGAGGCAGGGATTAGTCCAGACGGATACATCCACCCCCCCCCACATGCCCAATCTAATTAGACTGGAATCAGTTTAAGATGAAAGCAAGCCCTAGCATCACCGCATTAAATACTGGAATTAGTATTCCCCGCATGGGAATTTAATGATGGAGACTGAAAATCCAATCACATTCACTCCCAGGTTAGCCTCCGATGCGTCGGGCCTGGACAATGACGAAACGGAAGAACAACAACAGTGATTTGTCTGTCAATAGATATCGACCAACATCACATCTGAGGCCACTGGCGTATTGGCGTTACTATGTTGTCATCATTTAAAGAGGATAAACAGCTCATAATCAGATATTTAGACGGCCTTTTTCTAAAGTAAACCTTTCACATCCTGACTCTTCGGTGGGCCTCGTTATCAACGATTCCCAGCAGAGGAGCGAGACGGAGCCTGTTTGAGGACAAACCACTCTTGGGTTTGTGTTGGCAATATTTTAAAGTATGACTTTTTCCCAGCGATGCTAATCAATAGTGAATGTACAAACACTCCCCTGTCCCATGCCTCTATTTTTGGCCCCGTAAAAAAAAGTTCACCTTATTTGTGGTGAAACGGGGACTTTGCTTCTCCTCACTTTTATGTCCTTCTATGAAAGGCTACATTTGCACATAAAATCCTTTTTTGATAGGGATTGGTGAAGTCAGTTATTAATCAGCTCTGTGCATCACAGCCCCTGATTGCTGCATAGGAATTGTAAGTGAAATTATAGCTATCAGATAGACGGCATCAGATCCTCTTTAGTTTCTATTATCTTACAGACTTTGAACCCCCATTGGCAGATCATTCCGGAAAACATTTTGCAGCACAAACTATCCTCGCTTTTTCTTGACTTTATCTTGCCCTTATTATTATTATTTCTTTAGCTAAGTATATGCAGTCAAGGGAAATCTATTTTAAAAAAGACAAAAATGCGAGCCATATTTCAGTGTCAGCCTGGTGATTAACGGCAGAGACCAGAAATAACTGCGGCACCTGGGCTCCATCCACCACGCAACATCTCCTACACCTGTGATTCATCCACCAAAGCTTTACACCTGAGAAATCAGGAAACCATTGTCCCCTGTGCACAAATACTCAACGTGAAATCATATTATTTATTGCTGGCTTTATTTGGAGGCAAACCGAACCTGTTGTTTTTCTGCTAACAGGTGTAATGCAAATCTGCAACACTTCTTCAAACAACCGATTCTGCAAAACGTGAGGAATTTGCACACTGAGGACACTCATTCTTTTAGTTTTGTGTTATTACTGTAACATTGTAAGATTCTTGTGCAGGAGAACTCGGAAGGTTAAGAGTTTTTGAGAGAGGTCATTGCTTGATTTTGCATGGTGTTACTATGGTTTAATGATTAGTCTTTTTATTAGAAAAAAGGATAGAAATATGTATATACATTTTTGTTTAATCACCAATTACTCACACACAGTAACTGGTACGATGTTACTGAAAACAAGTTATTTTAGGTCGTACCTGTGCATGGACACCAAGGCTATGCAAATACCCCAGGTAGATGTGGAGCTATTCAAATGTATTTTGTTTATGGCATTCAGGCGAAGCTTAGCCTAAAACTAGGCCCCTTGATGTAGGTGATGTAGGCGGTGTCATGGATGACATCACTGGACCAGACCAAGTGCAGCGGCTTTCCTCTCTGTAGGATGGTAGGTTTGGCTCATTGATGGATCAATTCATTTGTGAGGATTCAGTTGCTTCTGCAAATTTGTTTGGTTATGTGTCTACCAATAATAAACATGGTAATGGCTAAAGTCATCTCAGATGTGAATTGACCTCACCAAAGCGGCTGAGATTCAGTTTCTGAAGTGAGTAAAGGGAATGTGTACCTCCGTGAACACATGACCTACGTTTGAATTACAAGTTATTTTGAGTTAATGAGAGAATCCCCATCATTAGTTGTGGTGTTTGCCCCTGCAGGACAAGAGCAGTATGGGCAATGGTGGTCCTCAGGAGCAGCAGCATGTTTTTTAGAATCTATGGTATATATTGTTCTGCATTAGGCAGCAATCCACGTATGGAATTGGGTTTCTCTCTATATGTGATGATCGCCTTGATGAAGTTTACCCCGCCTCTGTTATCCCTGTCCAGGATATGCAGAAAATGAATGAATGGAAATCTTAGAGAAAGTTCTGTAATTGTTTATTATCAGCACATTTAGAGAGAAACTGTTATGTGAGGTTGAGATTACTGGACCCAAATACAAAGAACACAGAAAACAAGGAAATGTGAACAAAAGTAGGATTTAATCCAAAAACTCAACATCAAAGAAAAAAATGGGCTAAATAGGCAAAATGATCTAAATCAAAACAAAAGGGAAAAACGGGTGTTAAACTTAAAAACATAGAAAAGTACAAAATAAGGATGGCAAAACTTATGTAGAATAAAATGCGAGGATGAGCAGGAGTTACTCAGGAGATCACCGAACTTAAATATACCTAGTGACGATACAAATGGAGAACAGGTGAGGTCCAGGGACAGGTGAGAATATTAAATCATAATCAATCAATCAATCAATAGTCAGGGAGGAGACACTAGGAGGAAGGACTACACACACAGGAAAGGAGGAAGGAAGTGAAAGAGGAACACCAGATGGGAAGCATGGAGAGTCAAACAAGGCAAAGGTAGAAGGAAATAAAGACACAAATAAACCCTCAAAATAAACAGGAAATATAATCTATAACTGACAATAATCATCCAACTACAACATGAACAACAGATTAAGAACAGAACCATGACAGAAACAAGAGTCTCCAGTGTTTGCAGGCAAACACAGGTAGAACATGTAAACTCCACAAGGAAACAGGACCCAGGTGGAGATGGATCCAGAACCTTGCCACCATGCTGCCCACAGATTAACATGTAAAAAGGAGACTTTTTTTCTCCACCAGTCTCTGTTTGCCTTCTTGGATTCAGTGTTTTCTGTTGCAATTCCTCATCCCTGAAGCAGCGAAGGAAAGAGAGATGAAGAAAATGCTGATGGGAGAGGAGTACACCTTCCGTATTAATGCCTTACGGATGAAGGATACAATCACTGCTGGCATTTCTCCTAAGATACAAAGCCAACTAACAGGTATTTTAAAGCGTAGGAGAGGGGGGCTGTAAGGGGGGATAGGAGGAAGGCCCTAGAGGAAAAGAGACGGAGACGCAGACAGACAGGCCAACAGGATGACAGAACCTGAGTGTCAGGGACAGAGAGACTGAGGGAAAGAAAGAAAGTGGATGATGTAGACGGCAAAATGAGCAAGTGATAGAAGTGAAGTGAGAGTGAGAACAGGAGGGAAAGAAAAGGCGGGGCAACGGCAGAGAAATCAAACATGGGCTCTGTGCAACAGCGGTACATCAGCAAACGAGCATGTTATGGCGGCCCGCTGGGACCTCCCCGGCAGATCGTTTGTGCTGTTTCCCAATCTGTTCTGAGGAGCAGCACAGCCCCACATGGGGACGCATGAAGGCGTCAAGATGGGATTGCTTAAGACAGATGAAACAAGGTGTTTTTTGATGCCATCTCGGGCGGACAAAAGCCTGATTTCCTGTTTTGCTTGTGACACAAAGGGTGCTGTGTAGTTTGTTGAACAGTTCAAGGCTTTTTGTTGTCGGAGCTGCAAATAACTAAACACATGAGAGGTGAAGTTACAGACATTCTGGATTCAGGATTTACATGGAGGCACATTTCTTCTCTTTTTTTTTGTCATTAATGATGCCCTAACATCGTCACAGACAAACAGTATTACACTCCTCTCATCAGGTCCCTCGCTGTGAAAGAAGCAGAGAGGTCGGCGGAGTGAATCCTGGCACACACACATTTAACTCTGGACCGCTGCAGCTTTGTTTGCATTCACAGGATCCCTGAAACAATGCCATAGTAACAGAGATCAGAGTGTCAGGCTTCCTAATATCGCCATACATCTTAAAGGGCACTGAGAAGACGGGCATAGGGTTTCACAATGGCGTGGAGTCGTTGGGGAAATAAGGGAGCAATGGAGGAGGGAATGAAAGAATTTTAGGAGGTGATGGGATACGACTCACTCTTTGTTCGTGTACACACACGTGTGCGCTCGGAAAGTAAAATCATACCAAGCGCGGCAGAAGAGCAGGTGGTGAGGAAATAGAAGCTAAATATAAAGTGACACACTGCAATCCCCAGGTCATTCACAGGCCCTGGACCAAATCACAACGCCCCACAGCTCATCGTTTATCACACACACGAGCTGGAGCCTCACACGGAAAATTATACCGCAGCCAAATAAGCGCAGGTTGTAATTTATAGAATCACGGATAAAGGGATGAGGGAATGCGCTGACATCAAATAGGCGCCGATGATGGGCATCCTGACGTCCCCCCTTGTATATCAACTCAGCATCCTGGCAGGGGCATTAGCAACAAAAAGCTTTTTTAATGTTTAAATGAAAATTTTAATGAGGCCCTGTGTTGCCTTTCCTTCCGAGCCTTTAAGAGCCCTCTAAATCATTAAAACTTGCTCCATCTTTGATTTCAAGGTCATTTGAAGAAATAAGGCAGCCTTAAGTGGCCCTCGGACCAAAAGTGGCCTATATGCCAAAGACCACAACTGAATGTAGCCTAATGCTTTTTAATTTGCATTCGTCTTTAAAAACGCAGAAGAGCCATTTCTAAGTTATAATAGGCTGAGACGGCGGTTGAAGGCCCTCTAGTCATTAGTAGCATTGCAGCTACACTCAAATGAAGGCCTTTCTCATCTTCTTTTTACTGAAGCCCATTACTGCAAAGATACATTAGCCGTCCATCGTCTATTTGTCTGCATACAATATATCTTCATTCACATACACGCAGGGATTGAATACAAACACATGCAACATATCACACAAAAACAAGCATGTTGTTCGCATCGCATTACTTTTTTAATGGTGTAAGAACTAGATAGCTGCATCTTTGGCAAATAAAACAAGATGGTGTCACTGCATTAATGTAATAATGTAAAGGTTTAGGGATTACTTAGCTGTGTTTAGTTAATTCAACATAACCGTCTTTAGACCTTTAACATTACTGTGTCTAATACATACATGTATTAATACGTGCCTAATACATGTAGCGAAATGATGTCCAGTAAAGGAAACGCAGATGTCGTTTGCATCACATGTCTTATTTATGTTTGAAGAACCCAATACTTGCATTTTATTTCATTCTTGTTATTCCAAGTAGTTTTAAATTCCTTAATTGTGTTTAGTGAATTAAATGTAACTTGTCTTTTAAAAATTTTTTTTTTTTTAATGAGCATAGATACATTTCAGACACATCTCTGTGTTCAGAAAATTAAACGTAACTTGTTTATTAGATCAAAATAAATGTTGAGTACAATGTAACATAATTGTATTTAGTAGATGAAACATAACTTTGTTCATTAAGTCAATAATTTGTGTATTTAATACATAATTCAAAATGTTGTTGAGTAAATGAAACATAGATGTTTTTCGCATTACATGATTTTTTGCAGTTTAATTGCATTAACTCCTTTTCCTCAGTGGTTGTTTTAAGATTAAGCCTAGTGTATTAGATACGTTATAATAGCTCCAGAACAAGCAGCTTTATGTCAATGGACAGGTAAGACCTCAAGTGTTTTATTTCCAGTGTCAGTGACATTGTACCTGTAACTGTGTATGAGGATAAAACACAGAAAACAAGAATATTCAGATGCTTGCCATTTTGTTTTTTTGTTTAAAAAAATAAGGCTAAAACTGTATTCCATCACAGTAACACCAAAAAAAAAAACAATCTAAGCATCAGGAGGATTCTCCATTTGACACCGTTGAAAAAACCAATGTACTCCAAATGTAGCAAAAACTTGATTTTGACTTCAGAGAGGGATTTTGGTTACAAAATACCAACAGGTCCTCTAGGCGGAGGTACATGCACACACTACAACCTTTGGTTAAAACATAAATCAATGTTTTTTATTTAAATCTATCATTGTGCACGGTAAAAAAACAATTGCAATAATTATGTAGAAGCCAAATTATGGACTACTAGTGTTTTACTGTAATATTAAAGGGTTTGGGGATTACATGATTGTGTTCAGAACATGCAGCATCATTGTGTTCGGCAAATAAAGCACATCTATGTTTATTACTATGTAATAAACATAGTTGTGCTTTATCAAACCATTACTGGGTGACTACTTCATGAGTTTGGTGACATTTGCTTAAAGTAATAATTACTCTTCTGATCCTTTTGTCATTTATTCAACCTGATTTCCTAGGACCCCCTTGACATAACTGAGTATAATAAATGTGACGTGTCATTCCTTGCAGCACAGCTATTCAGCAAATATATGCATGAGAACAAAAGAAGCTGGCAAATGCTCACGATGGGGACCTTAGGAGGAGACGACATACATTGTTTGTTCCGATCTCTTGTAATTATGTTGTCATCCGCTCGCTTCAGCCCCCCCCCCCCATAATTCCACACTTTAAGCTTTAATGGTCAAAAGTGAGAAAGTAGAGTCTCTGGTTTTAATTCCAAACACCACTGGATGGAGATCTGTATGTTTTTTTTTCTTGGAGGAGTCACCTGAGGCTTATGTCAGGGGTACCGAGGTCCAGCTCCTAGTGCATGCGAGTGGTATTGCGGAAGATGAACACATTTTGCGTACTAAGTTGCACCGATGAGACAACAATTAACAGTGTGTCCTATTAAACACAGCAGGATGTCTCTCTCTGGTGATCAGTCATTCGCCCAGTTCCTCCCTTTCAATTTTGTTCCATGTTTCCTTTTTCTTCACTGTTCCATTTCCTCATCATTCTTTGTCTTCCTCTACTCTGTGTGTGTGTGTTTCTATATGTGTGTTTTTCCCCTTTTGTCCCACTCAGTGTGAGGATAGGTGTTGTGTGTCTGTGAAAAACTAAACATCTGCAGTGAAATTGGTTTTCTGTGGAGCAACTGATGGATCACTCTGTGTTCGTGACAGAAGCAGCGGATTGTTTATGCCGTATGGACAAATGCATGTATAAAGACACGCACATGCAGGGGTGGGAGGACAAGGGGATTGTTTATGGTGAAGCAGAATTAATTTTTATGAGCTGCGGATTGCTGTTTATGGGAAAATACACTTTTAAGCTGTAAGAGATGTAATCAAGATTGTAACATTCCCAACAATGAAATATGGTTTTAGAGGCAACAGCTGCAGCAGCCTTCCTGTCAGCCCCCATTTCCTGGGCACACGCACACAAACAATGACACACACATGGAAACTCATAAACAAAGAGATTAGCATGAGAAAATGTTGCTGCTTTTAAAAACAAATATGATGTGGATATAACATGCCCACGCCGATCAAACACATCTAACTGTTAACTAGTGAATGACAGTGACACTAATGATCTAATCCGCACTCAAACCCAAATACACACGAGAACACAAAAATGAACTTTGGTGTAAGTGTGAAGCGTCATTTGAACATATTGGGCTCGATGTTTCAACTTCAATTCACTCTGGGAGAGATAATACCTGATTTCAGCCCATTGTTGACAGGAATGTACCGAAGCCTCTGTAAACAGCAGAGCATAATGGGACGGTGAAAACAAAGTGCAGGAGCTAAGATTCAAGAATAACAAAGACAGTTAACAACGTCTCAGCCTTTTGGCACGGATGTGATAAAAAACAAAAGTGAGTCACCATTATTACTATTCTTTATATCGTTACTCGTAGGCAGCTGTCAGTCAGTAGGTAAAGCAGTGGGCGTCAACCAGGTCCACAGCAGCAGGTCCAGTCGTGATAGGTTCCCTGCGGGATGAAGAGGCACAAAGACTCCAGGCATGAAGTCAAGTTAGTAACATGCATTAATGGGTACTGTATAGAGAAAGGGAGACAGGGAGAGGGAGGTCCTATGCGTCATGGGAAATCCCCTTGCAGTCTAAACCTATTGCATCATAGCTAAGAGTCTGCTGGATATGGGATTTACAAATCCGATCCTGGAAGATGGTTCTACAGGAGAGGAGCCGGATCACTGAAGGACCTGTGTCCCACTTTACTTTTGGAGACTCTGCTGCAAGGTCAAACCTGGGGTTGACCTTACTTTCTTCTATTAGTGCCGGGTAATGGACTGCTCTGGCACTGTGGATGCTGCCCCGATATAGTTTAACGCTTTCCTGCCAGGCCAAACAGAGACGCTCTGAACTCCCAGTTTCACCTTCCACACAGAGGAGATGCCCATCATCTGAACTACATACGAACAACACCGAATTATTGAGGTGTTACAAATATCAGGGAGATGTGTTTAATAGTGATAAGCATTAACAACGCTCTGCATCGAAGTTTCAGTTTGTTTGGTTTCAAACTAAATCTTGCCTGAACACAGTTAAATACTACCATGACAAAAAGAAACCTCTTAGGCAGTCATAGTGTAGTACTCTGTGTTTGAAATAAAAGTTTTTATTCGGTGGTTACATTTTTTCCCTGTTTTTAATGTGTGTGTGTGTGTGTGCGCGTGCTTTTTTTTTATTATCATCACTCATGCAATAACTGGAGCAGAGATGGAGTAAATGTATTCCACCCATATGTATGTATGAACGAATGAATGAATATGATTATCATGTCGTGGACCTTCTCAAGGACAAAGTGTGTTGATTGTGTGTGCGGTCCAGAGCCCCAATTGTGGACATGTGTTTATGTGTGTGTGTGCGTGAATGCGTGTATGCGTGCCTGTGTGTGCGTGTGTGTGTATGAACATGTACATAGTGTGTGTGTGTGTGCATGTTTGTTTGTGTGTGCACGTGTGTGTCCGTGTATATGTATGCATGCGTCTGTGTGTGAATGTGTGTGTGTTTATGTGTTTGTGCATGTGCATGTGTGTGTGCTCATGTGTGTGTCTGTGTATGTGTGTGTGTCTATGTGGATGTGTGTGCTTGTGTGTGTGTATGCATGTGTGTGTGTACATATACATGCATGTGTGTGTCGGTGTGTATGTGTGTGTAAGTTTGTATGTGTTTGTGTTTGTGTATTAATGTTTGTCTGTGTGAAGGTGTGTATGTGTGTCTGTGTGAAGGTGTGTGTGTGTGTCTGTGTGAGGGTATGTGTGTGTCAGAGTGTGCGTGTCTGTGCATGTGTGTGTCGGTGTGTATGTGTGTACGCCTGTATGTGTATGTATGTGTGTGTGTATCTGTGTGTGTGAGAGTATGCGTGTCTGTGCATGTGTGTGTCGGTGTGTATGTGTGTACGCCTGTATGTGTATGTATGTGTGTATGTGTCTGTGTGTGTGTTTGTCTGTGTGCGTGTGTCTGTGTGTGTGCGTGTCTTTGTGCGTGTTTGTCTGTGTGTACGCCTGTATGTGTATGCATGTATGTGTGTATGCCTGTATGTGTATGTATGTGTGTATGTGTCTGTGTGTGTGCGTGTCTGTGTGTGTGTTTTGTCTGTGTGTACGTATGTGTGTGTGTCTCAGTGTTCACTTTGGTCTGAGTTTAGCATGTATTTATTTTTGGTTTTCATATTTTGGGGGCTTTCTTCGGTGCGGTTGAAGGTTTGTGTAGTGCGGCTGCCCTCTAGGAGTGAAGACTCCTGTTTTGTTGTACCAACGTCGTACATCCTCCCCTCCTGGTCTCCCTCCTCACCTCCTCAGTGACAGTCCAATCAGAAAGCAGCTGTTTGCAGGTAACGTACCCAGGAAATGCTGTCCTGTAATTGTGTCGCTCAGTCTTCCTGTGGTGAGGTAGCTGGTGGCGTGCCGCCTGCCTGCGACGCATCAGAATTACCATCTGAGGGAAGAGAGGGGTGAAGGGAAAAGAGGAGGGGTACCATTAAAATGCAAAATCACCACTGTGGTGTAGTGCCGCCTCGCTCCCTCACTCTTTCTCAGAGGCAGCCATCTTATGATGGAGAGAGTATGTGTTTGATGGTGTGTGAATGTTCGTCCGTTTCATTCTGTGTGTATGCGTGTGTGTGCATGAATCCACACTCTATGTGTGTGTGTGCGCGTGTGTGTGTGTGTTTGATAGATGTAGAGTCTGAGCTGCGGCGGGGAGCGGTGAGATGGTATGGGCTTGGGAGGCAGGTTTGTGTGCGTGTGTGATTGTGTGTACGTGTACATGTGAGGCAAGGGTGATAAATCAGAGCTAGGTAAAGGCTTTTTAATGCAGCGGACCCCTCTCACAGCCTCCATCTTCTGTCAGGGCTCAGTAAAAGATGAGAGCCCCCTGGGGAACAGCACTAGCCCGCAGCATAGCAGGACTATGCCGCAGGTCAGCACACACACAAAGACACACAAACACACGCACACACACGCACGCACAAACAGGGGCTTACGCATAGCCAGTGAACGTCAGGACGTGTGAATGAGTGAATGCATAAATAACTGAATCTATTGAATGCATGAATATATAAACAAAACTTTCCACAGGAGCCACATTTATTGATGGACCCAAAATAGATGTTTTTTCCAAATAAATTCCTAAATGATTTATAGCAGGTGATATTGCATTTATATTGGAGGAGATGTTTTGGTAGATGTTTGCTGCATTTCTGCCCGTGCTCCTAAGGTCAAGCAGTCTTCGTCAATGGTGTGTCTTGAGTCTTGAAGCAGCCCCAAGTTTCAGGGGGCCGGATATGAAAAATATGTGGAATTTGCCAACATCTGACAATACTTAGTCGGCAATATATCTCCTGTCTGATAGAAAAATGTGTTTTGAATTGTAGATACGCTCTGTTTTCTGGCATACCTCTTTAATTTGACTTTGAGGGGAAAGTCCTACACAGGCAAGCAGAGGCATAACTGCTGAAGGCCTCTGTGGATGCAGCAAAGAGGACTGGAGAAGCATGGCCCGGAGGACAAGCATAAACACTGGAGAACATAATACTTGACACAGAGCCCAGAATGTCAGTTAGGGTCCCCACAGAGTCTGGCATAATGGTAGATGAAGATGAAGAGGATGAAAACGGAGACTGTAAAAATGCCAGGGAGCAGATTCTCGGTTAAAATTTCAGATCATGTGGAACTCCAATTATGTCAATTTATATAAATCTGTGCAGTTATTAAACAAAATAATATTACATCCCAGGGGGAGACCGTAGCACTTTTGGCTAAACTACTGAGGTCTTAATATTGGATAGCTGACGATTATAAAGGCTTTCTTTGGAAACTGAAATTATGTGGAGAAAAAAAAAGGACGCCAGCATAACTGGAGGCGCAGACTTAAAGGCACGGCTGTATTTTGCATATTATAGCACAGTATACTTGACCCCGCTCTAAAAGGGTCAGTTATGGTATGCATATATATTAATTTGGTGGGTGCTACAGGAATATAAATGAATAATTTAGTTGACATGGTCCCACTTGGAACAACCCTCTAACCCTGGCTTAATGCTGTACATATTAAGCTAAAGCACCGACGAGGATTTGTCTGAGAAAAGCTAAGAAAAGACTAAAAGACTAAAATCAGGTCTTAACATCAAACGAATAATGTGGGAAATGTTTTATGTAAAAACATGGTAACTGATAATGTTTGAGAGTTTGTCCCATACAGGAAGTGAATGCTACTGGAGATTACGAACACTGTAAAGTTTCAGCTTCTTATGTGGGGAAAATAGATCAACATGAGAATCAGAGTTTTCCTTTATATGACACCGACGGGTTCATTCAGTCGTATTTCAACCAGGAGAGACGGGTAATATCGGATCATGAGTCCGTCACAAAGTTCTTTACTCAACTTTCGCTAGATTTTCACAACACTTTGGTTTGTGATCCTTTTTTTCGACAATTTTCCCGTCCTGAATTATTTTTGCAGCCAATTACATTGTGATCAATGAAAATTGTATTTATTTATTTATTTTTGGAATTATAAAGATAAAACATAAAAGTCAGTAGACAAAAGAAGGTTCTGGGTCGGGTAATGGGGGCTGCAGCCTAGGGGGGTATCTCCAGCTCATCTTGGGGGACTCCAAACTGATCCCAGGCCAGATGAGCTCTGGGTCTAAATCGAGGTCTCCTCCCAGTTGAATGTGCCTGGAAACCCTCCAAAGCAAGGCATCCTGTCCTGATCAGATACCCGACCCACTTCAACCGGCTCCTTTTGATGTGAAGGTGCAGCGGCTCCACTACAAGCTCCGTCCAGATGTCTGAGCTCCTCTAAGGCCAGCCACCCTCTGAAGGAAGCTCATTCAACCATGTGTGTCCACCTCCATACATTTGAAATAGATATATTTAGTAAATTGGGTTTTAATTGGATTTTATCTTTTATAGTGCAATTATTTAACGAATCATGCATATATGATATTTTTTCCAAATAATCCCATGTACCTCTTGAAGCACCCTCATAGAACCCGTACCCCCATTTGAGAAACTCTGCTCTCTCCTGTACAGTTAATGTGCATGTTCTTCTCACGTGGATGTGTGTGTGTCTCTGTGTATCTATTGGACCGAGCAGGTTAATGCTGCTTGACACATGTGGTTCACTGATCTCCTGGAGGAGTCAAGACTTCCAGCAAAACCTTCACACACACAGGTATCCATGGTAACCACAAAAATGATACTTCTTCTTTCCCCAACAAGCCCAGAATTCCAGGATGCTGAAATGCACAAATACGTTGCCATTGCCCGACAGTGGCAGACTTTACAGGGTTCGGCCGTTTCTACATCCTGCTCTCATTGTTCGGCGTGTTGCCATAGACATTTAATATAGAAATTCCTCTCGTTGCCTTTCCCAAACAGAGACTCCGTATTATCTTTACATGAAGGGCTACTAGCTTCTATGCCGCTTTATTATCCCCTTCATAGCCATTATTGTATTTGTGTTTTACGATCTCACGTGTTTTTATTCTAAGTATTAGATTCTCTCAACAAATTGAAGTAATGCTAGTAAGAGTGGCAGGACAATATCAAATATTCATGCTAGGGCATATGTGCTCCATCTTGTATTTGGTTGCTTCTGTGGATAAAATGCCTTGTAGTAGCTTTGATTGGCAGATGATGGGGGATTGAAATCTGCTCTACTCCTCTGTCTCCTTCTGTTGGTGCTGACAACTTGTGATTGATTGCAAAAAGATGCGAGCTACCCCCCTCCTACCCACAACAGTCCATATTTATAGAAATGAGTCTATAGTTTGAGCCACAACAGTATAAAATAAATATATCCACATGTTGTTGAAACAAGAGGAGCTAAACAAGAGACAGACATCAACAGTCTTTGTAATGTGACTTTGCTGCTCATCTGTGTACTATAAATCTAGAGCCAAACCAAATGTGAAGATTTTAATATCCATAATATAATAATTTTAAAACCCTTAATGCAACTCAATTTTCCAGCTTGTACCAAACATGCAACACTCCTCCTAATAATCGTGCATGACTTTATTGCAGCATGAGCCGAGCGTATGCTCCCTTTTTCATCTCTTTGAGGGGAAATAGCAATAAGCACATTGTGCCCAACCCCGCATTCCTGACAAGCAAAGGTTCAATCACATTTGCAGAAGTTATCAAAACTTTCAAAGAGCTCAGCTGGCACCTTAAGCCCACAGGAAATTCACAAGGACATCTGGAGGGATGTGCGCAGATTATTGCTCATTTAGTCTGCTCTAAACATCAGTAGGAAGAGGACTAAGATGTCTAAACACACGCACACACACACACACACACACACACACACACACACACACACAGGATCGGCTTTGGAAGATCTTACCTCAGGTGCACTGCAACACACCTGTGAATAATCCCCCGTGATTCCCTCGGGTCGTTTGTCCAATCCCCTCACGACTCCTGACCTGGCTCGTCCAATAAGAGGACAGGTCAAGCAAAGTTTGCTTCCATCTCTTTAGCCCCGTATCAGAGCATGAGGATGTGAAATAGAAAATAAGATGAAAAAACACCCTCCTGGTGATTGTTGGGTGTTTCTATTTAATGCAGCTGAATCCCCTCCTTGTCCAGGCATTTCTTTAAAAATGTTTTTTAATTTTCAGCCTGTTAGTGTCTAAAAAAAATAAAATAATCGGTTCCACGGCCGATGTGGGAGGAAAAGCTGTTCAGGAGACATAAACTCTACAATCATTTTAAATTAAACCATCACATGAATCTGATTTTAGACATGTTTTAAGTAAAGAGAATAAATACATGCCACATTTTGCTGGATAATGATATAAAGCGAATAACTTTACATTGGAGGCTGTGTGCTCGCGTGCTCTCAGGGTTGTCTGTGTCTGATGCAGAGGATGGAGGAGGATGCAGCCTATATTTAAACTTTTTGAAGTTATGCAGTGACATAACCTTTATCGACGTGTAGCACAACATCCAGAACTTTTTGGGGTTTCTTTTGTCTTGATCTCTGTGTTCGATCCGCCAAAATACACACATTGCAGTGAATATATAGATCCTTCATAGATCCCAAATTATCCTGGGTGTGGAGAACAAGAAAGAAATTTTTATCTACCCCCGAATCGGCACAACATCGTCTTCCTCATGGTGTGACACGCATCCAGATGAAACCTCAACGCCCCGATAAAAGCTGAGGAAATTACTTCCTTATTTTAGGTGTGATTGATTGTTCCCTGACCTGTTAGACTGAAGAGGTGGTTAAGAAGAGGAAGCAGACTAAGATAATTGGGCCCGGTGGTATCCAAAGCCCGGCAGGTGTTGTAAGAACTCTCATAACGCTGGTACCTGCAGCGGCTGAAGTCATGAACCGGAGCACACCTAGGATTCCACTACCTTGGAGGAATTTGGGTGTTTTATGTTTGGCATGTCTTTTATTGAATAGATGAAATATGAGGGATTCTTGTAACTCCGACTGACATATTGGACATTCCACCAGAAAAGATATATACAGGTGTCAAAAATCCACCAATGTGTCAACAAATAAATGGGGCAATTGTTGTTTCATCTTTTCTTGGCATGAAAATAATGCCATCCGCTCTTTGAAAGTGATGTCAGTTTTTGGGAAAATATCTCCCCATTATGTGGGAATGCAATTCCCTTTACCCGTTGAAAAGAAGGTAAAAGCTTCCAAAACCAGCGGCGGGATCCGAGAAGATGGAGTTTTACTGAAGTGAAAAAGGCAAAGATGTTGTTTTTTTTTTGTCTTTTTAATTTCATTACTGATGCTGACTGAGTCCTTCATCTCAAATGAAAAGGTAAAAGCTGGGCTTGAGCTTAAGTGATAACATTCTTTCTTAAGGAAAAAAAAAAAAAGAAGGTGCATGTGCGAATCATGGCTATTGTACTATCCTTAATATTATCTGCAAGCCGGGGGCTTCATTCCAATTAAAGAATAGCACAGATGGTCCATTCAACAAGCATGCACACAAACGAACGTACAATAGGTACGGTAAAGTACCCGGTATTACAGAGCCCGGAAAAAGAGCTTTTTACTTTAAAACTATTTAATCAGGAAAATCAACGCCTGACATCAAAGAAATGGAGATGAGGGACAGGAGGATAAAGAGGCTCATCAAAGAAGGAGATGTAGTTAGGGATTCAACGTCCTAATTCCCTTTCTCTTAAAGCCTTCGTCAGAGGGGGCATAGGGCCAATTTGCTCCCTAAATGGCTCCGTATGAATGTGCAGATTGCTTTGCATAGCCGCTGGGAATATTCCTCTTTTTCTTCTCCACACGGAGCCAGTGAATTAGAAAAGATCCAAAGACAGATAGGCTTAACGGAACCCTCGCTACCTTCCTTAAGTCCAGAGCCCTGTTCCAACTTCCAGCTAATTCAACCCATGGCCTAACTCAATTAAAAGACTTTAATTCGCTGTTTCTTCTTTATCTTGCTCTCTTTCCTGAGGATTTGGGACTCCTGTTAAGAGTTGTAGAGTAATATCTGCAAAAAGGTTTGGATTGTGCCTGTGTTTGAATGTTAAGACAATGACAAGTCCCTGCAGCACTGCGGCTGCTCGTATATGCATGCCTAATCTCAAACATCTACTTAATCTAGCTTTCAGGAACTCGCCGTACATTAATGTAATGCGGCACATAAAATATTGACAAACACTCAAGCGTGTTTCAGGCTTTATATGCATTGCTATAGGATTCATTACTGGAGATGCCCTTGACATGAGAGACATTTCTCATGTATGTCAAAACCAATCATCATCCGGGAAGGTAACCCTCATCTTCAAGGTGTACTTTTCTTTTAATACCTCACGGGGCTATTTTAATACTTTTACTGGCGCTTTACACCATACGGTTTCTCTAATGTTGGCCACTCGTTACCGCCAAGGACATTCTTAAATCCCGTGGAAGTTCCAGGACAAATCACGTCGGTCAGTAAAATAAATAATTTAAGGTCAGCCAGGGCGCCATGCCCAGTATACAGACAGATATTTCATGCTTTATCATCTCCGCTCAGCAGAAACATTACCCTCAGCTGAGTGCCAACGTGTGTTCTTCTTTCCCGGAGAACAAACACGAGCCTGGGGTTTTCAGACCCGCTCCCCGCAACAGACTTTCTATCACGCCCGCAGTTCCGATTGATTGTCTCGGCAATCAGCAATTAAGCCCTAGTGATCATAGTGGAAAAGAGGAGGCAGGGAAGGAAGGAAAGGGGAGGCGGGAGGTAGCCCACCACCCCACACTGCTCCTCTCTTGTCAGCCAAGGAAAGGCTTCACTCAGCTGGGGTGCGTTTGGCTGGGGGCTGGGCTCACTGGTGGAGGTTAACTCCAGCATAAATAAGCATCTTTGGACTCATTACAGGGATTAG
Organism: Lophius americanus; assembly: GCA_037951165.1. Classification (NCBI taxonomy): domain Eukaryota; kingdom Metazoa; phylum Chordata; class Actinopteri; order Lophiiformes; family Lophiidae; genus Lophius; species Lophius americanus. The sequence continues at coordinate 10,585,078 of JBBDHG010000011.1, read as the reverse complement.
AGAGTAATTCGCCTGCGAGGAAGGAGACGACTGCCAGGGTTTTGGTACAGTTTACTACGTTCTTATAGGGGCGAGGGCCCTGGAGATTACAGAGGGAGAGAGAGGGAAAGGCAGTAAAAGAGAGAAAGGCCCAGGGAGAAGAGAGGCTGGTTGTCAAGTGCATGTGTGTGTACGCCGGAGTCAATCCAAGCCCCCGGCTGCCCTCTTGATCTTGAGCATGTTGGGGTGCTGTGAAAACGGATAATGGGAGTTAGAACTGCCGAGCCTGTCTAGAGAGAAGCGTGATGATTGTTATAACTTTCCCTCATCTCTCTCTTCTCTGCTAAATAAACACCCAAGAGGTAGCACTCTATCAATTTTAATTATGTTGAACTACAATTTAGGCACAAAATACACAACAAATGCTAATTTGGCCATGATGAGAGGAATCAGAAATTCCTCCCATTATTCATTCGGCTGACTTTCTGCATTTTTCATCAGAACAAATATTCCGATTTCAACGAACACGCACACAGTCATTATGCATTTTGAATCAACACATTCACATATCAAATATATGCCGTGTGGTTCTCTGCAGTCCGTTCAGTGCACCAAAAACAAATAGTTCTGTCCAAAGTCCAGCCAGAGAAACGGCCAGGGTGGAGGATTGTCAATATATGCACACATACATTAAACATGGCAGGTCGATGTGTTCAGAGGAGAAAGAGACATCATAAAGACTGCAGTCCGGTCATAAACTCATTCACGGCAAACATATGAATCCAAAAAAGAAAAACAGGGAAAAAAAGGATGCTCCCAGAACAGGGACCTAAAAGACATTAGGCTTCCTTCATATGACAGATGTATGAATTGTATCGTGGTATAATTTACATTGTGTCATAATTTATATTATCATTGAAATGTCAATAAGTCTCTTTAGATTCAGAATTTGCTTCACCTGCCAATAATGTCCACCTCCATATTGACTGGCACAGGCGGTCCTGCCTCTGTGCCACATTTGGGACAGGTGAGGTACGCGTCTGCAATGCTGTGACTCTTGATGCAGTAGTAACAGAAGACATGTTGGCAGCCAGCTGTGTGAGGCATGGTCGGCCACTCTCCGCAGAGCCCGCACTCTGTGAACACGCCCTGCCCCTCCGACGCCAACCCCCGATCTGATTTCTCTCCCCCGAAGACAACTGAGGACACTGTTGCCTTCAGTTTCCTTGTATTGATCAACGGTAACAGGAAGATGAGGAACTCGGAGAAGCCGTGCCACAGCAGCTCCCGGTTCATGTACTGGTAGGTGACGTCCCTGACTACATTTGGTTTGCTGAAAACTGCCCGAGTTGCCAAAATCCTTTCAGCCAGGGCAGGTTGGTGACCTTTCCGTAGGAACACAAGGAAGTTCAGGAGACTTGCAAGCTGGGTGACACTTGACAGAAGGGTCAGGCACTTGCGGAGACCTTGTTGTAGTGCACCATTGTCTCTTCCGGACAAGGGCCCTCCTGCATTGGAACCAAAGGACAGTAGCAGGCTGAGTGACCGTTCCTGAAGCCAGCGTACGCCTGTGCTGAGCACTGCCAGACCAACCTTCTGCCTGCGGGACAGAGGTCTGTAACGGGGAGATGAAAAACGAATGTTATGGTAGCGCAGGCTGAGTAAAGACTGGCCCACAGTCGTGCTGCTGGAATACAGCGTGAATCTCCACAGGAGGAGCTGGAGGAGAGCTTTCAATTCAGGCTCCAGCGGGGTGAGCAGGCCTGGGCGGCAGTTGTGGAAGCACTGAGAGAACTGGGTCCACAGCAGCTGCTCCAGGGCTGAGTCCAACTCCAGGGCATCGAGCTGGCTGATGCGTAATACGGGTGTCTGCGGGTCAACATCATCCTGTGGATCAGAAGCTCCATCCTTCCTTTTGCTGTCCTCGCTTTCTAAACCTGTCGGATTAAAAAAAAAAAGTAAATATTTTTTTATAATTATTTTGTGTTTCTAAAAGAGGAATACAAATTCTGCAGATAACAGATTGTGGCGATAGTTAACATTTCTATTCGGTAAAGTCTTCATTGCTTTTTTAAATTGTATTAACCAATTTAGCATTGGCAAAACAAACAGGGAAATTCCTGCAAAAGTGTACATTGGCACCAAAACGGGTGATTAAACAGATTTAAAATCAAAATAAAAGCAATCCCCAATGATGGCCAAAACCACAGTGAATAAACTGGGACAATACGATTTTAACGGAATAATCTATTGATTCATTTTCCCATTTGTTGATTAATCTATAGATTACTTTTTTTGATTAATCTAAAGATAATTGCCAAATATGTTGATTAATCATTTGGTGAACTTACCAACTAAAATAACTTTTCTGAAGCAGCTTCTCATGAAATACTTTTCGATTTTGCTATTGAGTCTGATTTAATTAAATGTCTAATGCCAATTGTAATTGGAAGCAATTAGTGTTATTTAAATTAGTAGATGTCTGCTTATACTAGCAGCAGAGTGTATATGTACATAAACTGCTTACAACATGCTCTGGAAAGCGGCGTTGCTATACTAGCTTTTAGCATCTGTCCAAGGAAGTCTTTGTTGGGTTCTTCTTTGAAATACAACAGATATGGACGCAACGCCAATTTTACATGTTTTGCTCTGTATAAAAGATTCCACCCACTGGATGACTGAGTACGTTCTCTGGGATAAAGTTTCATTTACGGCATGCCCATGAGCAGGCACTGCCACCCTCATTGGGGAAGGACGTACGTAGCCCAACACATTGTTGCATTCAGCAAAAATGAATGTATTTAGTTAGCAGATGTAATTGATGATGCGACGCATCATTGCAGCCCTAAAGTGCAGCCCACTAGGGCGTCGACCATGCATTGATTTATTTGCTTTATACGGCGTTGACCCGATGCAGCAGCCGTTTGAATTTTTTTCTGCTATTTGTGATGATGATGTGTTTGTGAGCGTGTGTATGAATAATTTTTTTAAGGGCATTCTACAACAGATTTGTTGTACTGATCTTGTGCAATGACAAAAAGTTCTGAAAAATTTCTGAACACTACAAAAAAATATAGTTGTCAAAAAAAAAAACGCTGTTTTTTTTCATTTTCCACAAAAACCCAAAGATCATAATGAAATCTGCTCTTAGGTCATGTCTTACAATTTACATCATTAAACATGTTAAAAATGTTTGGCAGCATCCGACATGATTTATTGAAGTCCTGACCGGGAATAAAAAACACACAAAAGCACAACTATTAAAAGGACAGCTTGGAGGTTGAGATGAATGAGGCCCAGGGTGAGGACCATCCTGTTAGCAGGGATATTTTCTCTTTATACATAGGAGCGGAAATCACTTTTCACATGTAAAATCCATCCTTAATGCAACCTTTGAGCTGTGCAATGCAGAGGAGCAGGGGGTCTTAGACTACTTTCTCCTGTATATAAACACACACACACACACACACACACACACACAGAGGCATAGACACACACGCAGAGGAAACGAAGCCCAGGGGCTCTTGGTGCCTGCTCCCTCTGGAGATAGGGGTGTGTGTACAAATCACATCACTAGGGATTAAGCTGACGGCACAGTCTCTGGTACACCGTAAACATTTGCCAAATGTGGAACAATTTTACTCCCCCTAGAGTCGACTCCATATGGGATCCCGCCATTGTGAAGTTTGGGCTATTTTGCGCTGCATACGGTTCCAAAGTACTCACAGTTCCCCCCAGTTTTATCTGCCCTTTCCTCAAATGAAAGGCTTAAGAAGTGGGAGACTAACTAACACAAGGAGAGACAGAGCAAGGGGCCCGTAGTGAGAGAGAGAGAGAGACAGAGAGGCCTTTTTTGACAGTGGCTTTTGTGTCTCGCTGAACAGGATTTGTCACAAGGCTTTAAAAGAGATTTCAGCCGGGTAAATATGGCAGTTTTGACAGAGAGAGAGAGAGACAGATGATGGTCACTTTAGACGTTTCTCGAGGAGGTGGAAAAAAACATTCTAATATACGCGGCGATGCTTGGGTTTACTGAGGTGTGCGGGACCATCTGTGTATTCACGGTGTTTCAATAGAGACGGGATACACTGTCCAACTAAGTTAGAATTAGCAAATGAATGAAAAAAGAGTGGATTCACGGTGGAAGTAAGCAGGTGTGACAAATTGACTCAGCTGCATTTAAAATGCTGGCATGTTTAGTGACTATAGCCTCTCCTGCGATGGAAGTAGAGTTTGGATTAAATTTAAAAAAAAGAAAAAACAGTTTCTATGTGTATGGTAACCACTAAGTTCTCTCCATTTGTTTAGCTTAATCTGAAAGTTTTTCCTTGATGGAAGAAAATGTGCAGATTATGTCATTCTGCGTGTGTGTGTTTATGTGTGGGGAGACAGTGTGAGTGTCAAGGGGGTAGACTTGATCTACGCAGAGCCCTAATACAAAGTTAAAGGAATCTATCAGTCTATAGTTACACACACACAGACACACACACACAGACACACACACACACACACACACACACACACACACACACACACACACACACACAGGTGTTGAGTGTGTTTATGTCACAGCAGCAGCTCTCTTGGGAAAGTAAACCCGGTTGGTCCAATATTCTTTTCAAAGCCTTTTATTGAGCAGTTCACAAGTTATGAATGAATATGTTTTATTTGGGGAAACACAGTATTGACAGCCACCTATCAATAGTAATGTGACTATTGTCAAGGGTCTGTCAATATTAATGTAATTATGATGTAGAGGGATCAGAGGGAAGCCGGAGTCGGGGGCCAAGTAACATCTCCTGCCCACTGCCATATCAATAGCTGGGATTGCTATTGACAGCTTCCCTTCAGACTTGCAGCACTTGCCAAATATATAACCAGCAGACACTTTAGTCAATGCCGGCCTGCCTATAAAAATTAAGCATTTGAATTTACAGGGCTTTTACCGTGGACAGCTGGAAATCCATGTTCCTTATGTAATAGTCAAAAGTCACAGTCAATGCCAGTGTTTACAGAGCACTGGTGCGGTGTGTGTGTGTGTGTGTGTGTGAGAAGACGGACAGAGTGTACACAGACACTAGCAGACAGTCTCTCTCTCACTGATGTACTCACTCGCACACACAAACACCTGATGAGATATATTGACTTTATGATTCTCTTGTGGGTCAGCCAACCAACCGACCCACAGACAAAAAAAGAGTCAGCGGCTAACGACCGACATGAGCAGGCAGGCTAGAGGTGTTCACTGAAAATCAACAGAAAATGGCCTGGAACGTCCGGTGTCTCGCTTTTTCTCTTAGAGCTGTATGAAAAACCGCTTCCTGGGAATATTAAAGGATATTTTGATTCGGGTCAGATGTGATTTTTTCTTCCTTCCCCGGTTCTCTTTGCTTGTGCATCTTGTTCAGACAAAGATAGGCCACTGACTCAAGGCTGAGTGCCACAGCTTACAGAGAACAACAACAACACAACAATGTCCAATCTAAGAGGGAACACACTACAACATCGCTTCAAGGCAAAAGGGGCCATGACCAGTGCGAGGAAGGAAAGATGCAGCAACAAAAGCACTCATTGCATCAGACTTGATCATCAGTATCCTCTGAAAACTGGACAAGAGGCTTTAATGACAGCAAACGAAAGATGGTTAGACAAAAAACACAACGAAGAAAGAAAAAACACATCAGACATCATGTCAGGAAAATGCCAGTTGTGAGCTTTGAGCTACTTTCTCTTGATACAGTGAAGGGAAAGAAACGGGGGCAAAGATAGCTAAGGAAAAAATGAGGGAGGGGTAAAACAGATAAGCACAAACCTCTACCTGGGAGCTGACCTTCAGACTGGCAGTCACAATAAAGGAGTAGGGAACATTCCTCCAGCATACCTGGCACAGCTATACTGAGCAGTGGGCATCCAGGGAATAGCCTATGGACAAACGGAGGTTTCTGTTTGACCTTGGCTTTGGTATCCAGGGAGGGGATGAGTAGTGTTTACGGCAGGGGACTACAGACTAAAGGCTGCTGAGATGCTGGAATATCTCTAGCGGGAGTGTGTTTTGCCTGTTTCTGCAGCAAACAACTTGTCTGAAGGTGCACACTGGGTTATCACTCAATGCCGGTTGGAAACTGTGGGTCCGAAGTCTCGATTTAGCTCCTGGCGTAGCGTAGAGCTCAAATTCCTAAGCACTTAGCTATGGTTGTTAACATAATATATTTCCTGAAATAATGCATAAACGTTTACTTGGCTTTCTATGATGCTTGTAGCGAGAAATAGGCTATGCACTGGCAAAGCATGCTGGATTACAACTTTACATTTTCTTCTCTCACTCATGTAAATTAATTTGTGTAAAAGCTCTGGTGAATAAAACCTATTTCTGTAAGCACTCCCGTCTTGCCCCCCCGCCCCTTCTCTCTCTCTAGCTTCCTCACTTTATTGCCCTTCTTTTGCCAGGAATGAGTGCGGACTTATTAGCCGTGGCCTGCTAATGTCCTCAATATGAAAACGGATGAGAATGTCAGATTTAGAACTTTTAAGAGAGTGATGTCATACAGCAGACTGCTGGCATTACAGGGGCCTTAGATTGCCCAGGCGGTAACCAGACTAATTGTTATGAGCCTGTTTCATGAAAAATGAATGTGTGCAAATGCACAGAGGGGTCTTCAGGCCGTACGTGTGTGTGTGTGTGTGTGTGTGTGTCACACACTAATGTTTTATCAAGGCTCTCCTCTGTCTCTAATCACCCAAGACTCCTCCGAGCCATGGGGTGAAGGCCAAGTTAATGCCTGAACACAAAAAAATACACATACACGGAACAACCCATCTGACACATAAAAATGTGCTCTGCTTAATCGGGATTGCTTCGAAGGTAAATTATTTAAGAGAATTAATTGATTTCATGAGTACGAAGGTTACTATGCTAAGGCGGCAAGAATAATAAGTACAAGGCTTTGCAGAAAACAACTTACACAGTAATAAAACATTTAGAGGGCAGAAAAGCACAATGGATGTGGAGGAAAACGTGGAAGAGCTAATAAAAGGGAAAATTGAAGTGGTGTCTGTGTTAGAGGCAAAAGAGAGATCACTGGGGGCTCACCTCATGCAGAGAGAATGTGTTATGCGTGGGGAAATTTTATTAGCACATTTTTTAACTTCTCATTGCATGACAAACATAGGAATAATATATGATACAACATTTGTCTGTTTTTAATCTGTGCAGCAATTAAAATGTCTGTCAGAGTGGAAAATTCAAAAAGGAAAGGAAGCTGCCTGTTGTGTCCAATAAAGTCTATCAGACGGTGAAGGTCAGCGAAGGATGAGTAGCATACAATAAACAATCCCACTGCACAGTTACCGGTGATAGAAACTCATCTGTGATGTGCATCGGTGAATTATTTCAGCAAATTGGATTGCTGCCTTCTCAAAATGTACCCTTAATGAAATATAGACAACTTATAGCTTCATCTAAATTGGGAAGTGCATTTCAAATATAAGAAAACATGTTTTAAACAACAGAATATAATGTATCCTTTTAATTTAGCTTTGCTAAATAAATCATCTTTAAAATATGTCTTGCATATCGGTCAGTTCCTGTTAGTTTACATAAAACTGATGTGGATTCTAGAGTAACCATCAAAATTAAAAGCAGACAGAAAACTAAAAAAAGCACTCGGAGAATACAAACCCCCACAAAGGCTCAGCGGTACCTTAGTTAGACATGAGTGTGATCATAATCAATTTGATCACTTTATTTGGGTCAATTTCATATTTCATTCTCATGCGTATTCCACTTCTTTGTCTCTGCTCAGCGCAGAGAGAGCAATGTGCCACGAGGTAACGTCACTGATTCAGACAAGCTTCTCCTCCCTTTGCAGATGTAATCAATTGATGGTAAATTTGATAATCAATTCCAAAATATAATTTATTTAAATGAATATGACCATGAAACATGTTGAAAAAAGACTTCTAAAAATAGACACCTGAAACTGAAAACCCATCGCAGTGTTGGAGGGAAAATATCCACTGTGTATGTCAAGTATAGTGTTTTGTTGTGTTAAATCATTAAAATTAAGCAGATAATCCATGTAATCCGTAGGATGGAATGAGTGCACGGATAAACCCTTTATCACTGGGTTTTGATGAAAACCGCATTAAAAAATGACCTAGTAAGGCCACAGTTTATTTGTGTGGTTTTGTCTAGACGTTGGTAAAATGACTGTTTATCCATAATTTCAAACATCGGTTTGTTGACTGTGATGAAAAGAATGCTCTCTGTAAAATTTCTCTCATATGTAATATTACAAAGTAATGAAGTTGTTGCTAGATGTTGAAGACTATGTATTGCATGCACAGATGAAGGAGTGTAGCAAGACATTGTGTCTTTTGAGATTGCACAAACAACCTATATAATGTAATATAAGATATAAAAACGTGAGTATCTGTCAAGGGTGTAAAGTTTGTAAAAGTAGTGGCCAAGATGATGAGCTACACTTTCTCTTTTTCTGTTCTGCATAAAATTTAGAGCAAAATATTTACCTATTTATAACAATAATATTGTACACTCTACTAATTACAACAATTCTATACGCATTCAATATTTCTGTACACTCCACTGTGCAAAATATGTTAAAGAGGTTATTTATGTTATTGTAATGTTGTTTTTTTATTATTGTAATATGGATTATCTCTATTCCCAATGTTATTTGATGTTTCATGTCGGTTTTGTTAATATGTATGCCCCTTCTTTCTTTTGTGCATGAGCCAATGGCCTAAAAAATGAAACAAACTTTACCATAACCCCAAAGTGAGATCATAGCCAATTTAACTTCTGTGATTCCTATAGAAATGCACTTTTCACACTAAGTGTTTAGCTCCATGGGCGCATATGTACACTTTATTCTCATGCAGCCAGTCGCTCCACATTCACTTCATAACAACATTATCATAGTTTTTTAAAGCCCATGCCGACAATAACAACAAAACTCAAATCTGCTCCATTTTGATAATAAGGCAAGTGCATTATGTGATAATCACATTGAGGATTAGGTTTCGGCAGAGAGTGTGAGAGCCTCGCAGTCAAAGCCACCTTTAAAAGAGAGATATCACCAAGAGGCAGATAAGAGAGTGAGCAGTTATGATTGGAATGAGAGAAATGAGGTGAGTAGTCTCTTGAAAATCAATAAGATCAACTTTGCCATGAATCTCAATGTGGCAGGTTTTGATCTCTGACATGGATTATTTAGAGGAATAATGGCATTGTGTATTGAGCAACAGAATACTGCCTTTAAGAGGACACTCTTATTATTGTTAATAATAATAATAATTTTTGAAAGATTGGTCTGCCAATATTTGAGGACATCACCCATGCAAACTCACAATAGCTGTTTGCATTATCAGACGTGGATAGTAACTAAATGCATTTACTCTAGTACTGTACTTATGTACAAATCTGAGGCACTTGTGTTCTTACTTGATTATTTCCATTTGATCTACTTCACACTTCTACTCCACTACAATTTTTTCGAAAGCTCTTGTAACATTTTAGATTACACATTTTCATAGCCTTCCTGTCCATTTGAAACCAAATTCAGGCAACTGTATTGATTTTTTTGAATGTTTGTGACGAACAAAAAGATTGTGTTTTCTTCATGGCTTGAGAGAAATCTCCTATATCTCAAGATAACTGAATTATTTTGAAAAAACAACTTTGATTATGTGGAGAAAAAAAAGCTGAAAACAGGATGATCTATAAAAAGTTAGACTACCTCAAACTCTAACATCTACAGTGGTAAAGGGCTTTAAATTTAAATATAAAAACGTCTTATAGGAGACAAAAAAAATACTGAGTGGGACAAATCTTTATAAGAACAGTTTACGAGTAAATTGTGTTGATAATACTTTAAGATTTTGAATACAGGTCTTTATCAGGTGTTATTCAGTATTCGATCAGTGTGGTATTAATACTTTAACTCAAGTTGGTGATCTTACTACTTCAAACACCACAGCACACACATCGATATACGTTTGCCAATAAAATATTTTCTTTTAGAGGCTAAACCAACAGTTAGCAGCAGCAGCAGGTCGGAGGTGATTATTTGTCTCTTCTTCCATTCGAAGAAGCCGACATGCTGCATTTAGGCTGCACGGGGTTTTGTAGAACACATTATGGACTGGAATTTCCGTAGACAACGCAATTAAAACATATTTACCCATTTGTTTTCAGGTGAACGGGGAATTCGACGTACAACCGTCCTACGAATATGAGAAACAATCGGTACTTCCGCGTTGTAGAAATAAACGCCGCCTCCTTAGAAGGATTGACCAATAGTGTTTAGATGTGTCATTTCAAGAGGCGGGTCCTCAAAATTAGCCAATCACATCCAATAGCGCCAACATAGCGGCAAAACATAGAGGGAAGCCTCAATCTGAGTGGAAATAAATTATTACAGTCCTCAGTTGTAGTAACGGCACATGGCGACCAAGTTGCTGGTGAAGCGACGGTAATTCAAACAAGTACACACAGATAATGATTTTGAAATGCCAAGCAATGACACAATTCGCTCTGTAGCTGTCGAAATTTTAAAACTGCATATGTAAGGCTGTGCAAAGATTAGAAAGTGGTGATGACCAGTGTTTATTATCAGCTTTTTCGCGTTTCAAGCATGTGGTTCGTTTTTTTAAACAGAACTGAAATACAACTTCAACGAATACAACTTCAACAACCATGAGCCAAGAGGCAATAACAACAGAATTTAGAAGCAACAGCTCCACGCTGTCTGTTCAGGGAAGTGATGCTTTAAACGCGGCCTATCGTCCTGAAGACAAAAAGGTGAAAGTTAGCATCCAGGGATGTGGGACTGAGACAAACATCATCAAGCAGCTTCTAAACGAGTTCAGAGGACTCCATGAGCAGAGGCTGAGATGCTTGCAGGTGGACACCAATTTGACCAGAGAGGAACTGCTGCAGGTGAGTGGATTATATTTCATAGTCCTAATGTAATAAAACGTCTTCTACAATGTTGTAAGAGATAGGGCCGTTTTATAAATAAGATGCATCCCAAAAAACTGAAAATAAAATGAAATAAGCTGATCCATGTCTGAAGTTTCCATTGAAATTTCACTCCTCTCTCATGTTGTGTATTTTTAAAGAAATGCATCACATTTTTAAAGAGACATGATCCCTACATTCATTTATATCTTATAGTGGCTACATTAAAGTAAAGTTTTTGTTCATTTTACGCGGCACACAAGGTAACCACCCAGTGTTTGGGAGTTTGGATTGTAAATCCATTGGGCCAGACATCATAAGTAGATTTTTATAAACAGCACTATTGAGGACCCCATTCAGGGCCAAAGTCTGCACATGATTCTTCTGCTCTCATCTCATTAGGATATCCTCCATCCGATACATATCAAAGAGCATCCTGTCTATGACTCGGCATCAGAAGATGACCTCCGTCCTGTCAGACAAATGACAGTAGGAAGCGCAGGGGTGCTTTCATAAAGCCGCAGCACTTGTAACAGGTGGCAAATTGCATTATGTTTCCATCCGAGCAGCAGAGATCGGGAACACAGATCCACACTCATATTTAAAAAAGAGAGGTTTCTAATCATCAGGATTGTCATGTGACATCATTTAGCTACAGAATGTAGCCTGTGTGAGCTGGGCTGTGCATCAAAGCAAGTGTAACAAGGTTTCCGAGATGGGTTTCGGTCAGCCTGGCCCAGTCGCGGGCCTCCTTAACAAGGTTATGTGTTTAGAACCCAGGAGCTCCAAGTCCTAAAGGTTAATGTGGACAGTTAATCATAAAACTGGTCCATTGAACACACAATGCCCACTCATCCATGAATTTATTGTAGGTTTATAATGTTTGCTTAAATGTGAAAATACTTAGACCATCTCCTATCTAAAGAAATAAAATTTTTAAGGGAGCTCCAGTTTGCGTTGGAGCTGCTTTAATGCTTTTCCTGCGGGGATTGATAAAGTTCTTTCCATTCTATGCTATTCCATTCTATTCTTTCTTTTTTAGGGCAGTGATCTTCAGATGTGACTCAAAGCTGAAAAACATTAAATCAGCAGTTGAGTTTTATATAATGGATGTTTTTTGGTTCAAAACCTTAAAATACAGAATGTTATCTTTGATTAAGTCACATTTAGCATATTTGTGAAGTTACTTTCGCCCTGAGCTACATATCAGTGTAATATTATTCGTCAGGGGAAGTAAAATATGTTTTGGCTGTAGGCGCCAGACATTTATGGGCACAGATGTAAAGGTGCTTCACCAATGCTTAAGAATTCCTCAATTAATTCTGTCCATTTTATCATAGCGGCAGTGTTGGTGTGTGAGCACAATCTTCTTATCTTTACAATCCCTTCAAAGAAGCAGTTTTTTAACCGACATGAAAGACTGGCTTGAGAGACCGTTGAGCATGTTTTGGTGCCCTGAATTTTAAATGAATTTATTCCTGGACCGACACAAAGCACCGACAGAGAATCGCGTGTTTCTAAGCCAGCCTAACCCATGACCATCTATGCACTCTTGTTGACTCTTAAAACACGCCTTTCTAATAACACAGCTCAGAGGCCGTCAGCTGTGTATTTTAGGTGTGCTGCTGGATGAAAGCCGACAGTATCAGACCTCCCACACTGCAGCGATAGTTTTAGAGGTTTTTGGTACCTGCAAAGGAAAATTAAAATGGTTTAAATTTCTAAACCAATTCCATGCCTCACATGATTGTGATGCTCCATGATGAAAGTCGGATATTAATTTAGAGGGGAACTTAAGTCCAACTATAAAGTCCAAATCCGAACAAGCTCATGATTAAGATTTTACCTGCAGTTTAAAACTACATTTTTCACCAGTCCTCCCACACTGCTGAACAGGATAAGCAGTTCTGGTAGCAAAAACTTTTTTTGAAAAAAAAAATGGAAAAAAAATATTATCTTGATATCTTCTGGGATTTTGCCAATAACGCTAATTAAACGATATTTGGCATCCTTTAAAAGTGTTTTTAAAAAAGTATTGTATTATACTAGATCACTCTTGTTAACAGGACCTTAACCGTTGCTTCCTAATGATAGTAGTAAAAACATATTAAAGGAAAGCAACTCTTATTTATTTACTTCAAACTGAAGCATTCAAGTATAAATAATCCCAAACAAATGTCATTACCAGTGCAAATATTCCCCTTAATGTAAACAAGACGTGACTAAACAGAAATAAAACACTAATAATTGCACATTAAAACAGGAGCTTTGGGTACAAAAATGAGAATCAGGATAAACATTCGTTGCTGTAAGGTGAAGTTTATAACACTTCAACTTTTGTCAAATATGTCAATATAAAATATGTGAAATAAAAAACAAAATCAATTATAGATTAATTATAGAACAATTATAAAACAATTATAGCATGTGTAAAAACCTCTCAGAAGGTTTTCTTGAGGCAGGGATACACAGGTACTTTTTCGCAGGTTTCCCCGGTTTGGGGAAATGTATTTCTTGTGTTTTCCACCAGTTGAATGGATTTATGTCACTGTCCACCTCAGGTGTTGTCAGGTAGGTCTTGCTCTCTTTTTCAGTTACAGTGTGCAGAGACTCAGCTCCCCTCAATTCCTGTGTTTTCTTGAAATAACTGCCAAAATACTTTTTGGTCATCTTTGCGGCCTCCCTTGTGTCATCTTCTGCTCCAACTTCTGCTGCCATAGCCTGAGCTGAAGAAGTTGTGGGGTCCGGGCTAGAGTTTTTCTTCCTCTCTCACCCTTGCCGTGACTTCTGTCACAGCTGCTGTCATAATGGCTTTGATCCAGTCATCGTCACTGTAGCGATTTTTTGAACCTGGGATCAAGTGTGGATGCCGAACTCAAAAGCTCATCTTTTTTTCCTTTTTTTTTTAAAGTAATAAACTATTAGAAGTTTTTCACCTGAAAGAGCATCCGTGAAGTCTACAAGAAAGCCCGGTGCTTTACTTACACGCTTCCAGCACCTCAACATCTTGCCATGTTGGGACAAGGTGTCTGTGCTTTCAGCCAACACATGATGAATGGCCTTTTCTTGCTCAATAAATATCTCTATCACGCGCTGCCTTGAACCCCATCTTGTTGGGGACTCTATGACCGGTTTGTTCTCGGGAAACTTAAGCTGCTCTTGTGCCTCAGTAAGTGCTCTTTTTTCCCCCCAGCTGGTTGAAACAGCTCTGCACACCTTTCTGCCAACTCCAATGGCTGTCTATTCTAGGATCCCATATGCTCCTCTATGGAAAACATTTAATAGAGACAGAAAAAAAGAGAGTCAACTAAATATTCAAAGTTTGCACGTATGTAATAATGACATCATAATATAATCTTATGTGCTATAACATGACTTAAAGGAATATACTATCTTTATATTACATTATATGTATTATATTGTCTTTTTCATATAATAACAGAGTAGTTTATTATCATTGATCTTTTTCGTATTTTTACAAATACAAGATCTATTTCACTTAAATTGCATTTCATAGGAGCACTTAAATTACTCACCAATGGCACCAGTTTTAGCCTGTGGCCAAAACAAAGAAGCGTCTTCAAATGTTGGTTGTGCACTGACAAAATTAAACCCGCTGTCTTTTGTCATGCAAACCATGCGGTCCGCTTGCAGCGACCATGACTTCAGAGCATCCTTCAGACCTTGGGCAATGATGTCGCCTGATGTTTGCAAACAGCAGCATTGTAGTTCCCAGACTTCGTCGATGAAATGTACTGTCAGGGAGAGATAAGGCCTCGGAGGTTCTGCTTGACCGTAAATCCGATTTGGGACGATTTCTGATTTTTTTCTTTGAAGTTTGAAAATAATAATGAGTAATGTATTTTAAGTGCTCTTACTTTGAAGGATTACTGTGGAAGTTACACGGCTGGTGGGCCTTGTGTAATGTACATGTATTCTGACCTGTTTAAATGAATTTACCCTCAGTCCTAAAACCAATTGTATGACATTTCAAAGTGAAAATAAAACTTTGTGAGTTTCGTTTAGTCCATTATATGTTGTGGTTTTGTTCGAGGACTTCAGGGTTTGTGGATGATTGTGAGCTCCCGCCAGCTTCAGCCGCTCTACTAACTGCAGCCTCTAAACTTGCTGTGGTCCGTGGGTGATTAATTTGGAATTGTGTGATTAAGTTTGTTGTGCGCTTTCGGGGTGGTTTTGTTGCAGCCGAAGTGGGCAGCTGTGTGTGGGGGGGGGTTAACTGCAGTGGGGGAGGGGGAGCTACTGCAATGGCACGGGGGTGGGGTGGGGTTTGATGCGGGGATGATGTCAGGACTGTCCCATTGTCTTCAAAACGACAGTAAAACTCATCGAGGCTGTTAGCGATGCGTGAGGCGTTGTAGGAGTGTCAGGCTCTTGGATTGTATTATTATTATTTGTTTATATGTCTGAGCCCTCATAGCCCTCGTATAGAAACGTATTTCTCCACCCTTTCTTCTTCTTCCTGTCTTTAACAGCAACCGATTTTCAACATTAAGGCATTTAAGCTGTTAAAGGAAAGTGCCTTGGATGTTTTTTTGTGAGTTTTTGTATCTATATATATAAAACCTTATCCAAGGAGAACCTGCAACAAAAGTGAACCTTCTTTGTGTCCAGGAAGCGTTCCCGTTTTGAATGTTTTCGATTTCCGACATAGTTTTCAGATTGCCATCTTCTGAGCAACATCCATCAATGCCAAACCATCTCCATGCTAGTGGAAGGTGATCCATGTGTAGCGGAGAAGATCCATCATGCCACCTACGCTGCACCTAAAAAAGCACCGGGCATCTGCATAGAATCCGGGACCGGAAAATGCTGGCTGAGAAAGTTCGGTGGCTTACAGTCCTGTCCGAGAACATCACTACCACCCTAAGACCAGCCCTGGTACACTGGTCCAACACCGTGAGAACTGCCCATTTCATTGAGCGGTCTGTGCCCTGGGAGGACGCTATCTATTAGGCCAATGAGAGGAACAGGCTGCGGTATTCAGATATGACAAATGATGCACAGCAGCAAGGCTGTATGGGCCTTGAGACAACATCTACCATCAGGCTTTTCAAATTGCCGGGGATCTTCGGCCAAACCCTGTGCTAGACAATCAATGAAATGGCGCTTACTGCCGAGCGTAGCAGACAGTGGCTTTGGATTATGAGGATATACCCCACCTGGGCCCCAGGATAATGAGACACACACCCAGGTCTGACCAGACTCTGGAAGGCCAGCCTCAGTAGAGGTTGTTTTGTGAATCAAAGGCCGAAACAACTGATCTGTCCTTAACATCTACTGGTGGTCCGTAATACCTGCCGGTGGTCTCTGTTATCTGCTGGTGGTTGGCAAACTACTGCAATCACAACTATCTATGGAAGGCCGTCATAAGGAAACATCAACATTTCGTCCAGTGATTTCAAATCAGCTGTGGTGATGTGATTTTGGGTTCTGGCATTTCTCTACTTCTCATGAAAAAGCTGTTGCTGTTCACATTTGTGGGATCTACATGGTTAAAAAGCACGGACTGCTAACTGCAACAGGAGATTTAACCATTAACATTTGAGTTCTAAGATACTGTATTTGTCAGAAAACCCAAAAAACCCCACTACTTGTTCTGTGTGGCTATGGATTCATCCTCCCCCCACGTCCCTCCTTGTTAAATTTACAATCACAATCTCAGTGGGATGGAAAACTCAAGGGTTAACCTAAACTAAATAATAAGAACTTTATTTTCAGGTTCTGTTATCCTGGCTGTCTGGGGTGTGCCATGTTTCCCTTGCGGCATCCTCATTGGAAGCACACACCCTATTTTTGTGTTCATCTAGTTATGTGTCAAAGTGATATCTGACATCACTTTAACGTTTGATGAATCTTTGGGAAGTTCTGCATCTCGTTTCTCTGATCTCTCCATTTCTAAAACCCTTATTTGGGGGGAAGTTCTACATTTATTGGTCAGTGAAGATGACAGATTTTCCACAATGTCTCTACAATGATCTACACTCATACAGCAACCAATTGCGGCAAGCAAATTATGTTCATAGCAACTTCAGGCCCGAATTGAGTTTGTGGATTGGCATTCTTCACCATTCTCATACTTTAGTTTAGTTTTTTGACAAAAACACATGAAAAAATTGCCAGTCGAGGTTTTGCAGAAATTTTCATTTGATGGTATGGCGGTAATTAAATTTGCCCTAGAACGAACAAAAACAAATAGAACGTGTGTATCTTCATCATCATTAAGAAAAAATGTTGAGTTTTGTTTGTAGTTGAGCGAAATGGTCCATTATAAAGCACAGATTTTTTTATTGAACTGGACTTTCAGGTTGTCATTAATTTGACACTAAAATACAACGATTTGGATTTTAACAATGATTGTTTCTACTGTTGGCTTGTTAAACAGACAAAAATGCATTCTGATCCTACTGTGTTGTTTTTATTGGTGCAGACGAAGGTGCTTTTCCTGTCGTCCTACGTGAATGACCTCACGGACCAGAACCAATTGCTGGTAGAGACCATTGACGATCTGCAGAAGGAACCTGACGACAACGTTTCCATCCCGTCGTTGAAGCGACACACCTCTGATCGTGGTTCAGAAGTAAGGTGTTACACATCATTTTATAGTAGATTAGTAAAGGAGATGAGTGAAGTAGTTGGCTTTGCAATATTTATTTATTTTTTTGGAATTTCTTCCAAAGAAAACTTTCTATAATCTACTTTAAACGTTACGGTATTTATTTCTTAACCCTCTGGATTCTAAGAACATGCCAGCACAACCGTAACCCTATTAGACACCAAACGTCGGCACACTTAACATTATTTTGATCGGGTTCATCGAGGCTTATGGTTAGGGTTAATATTCAGTGACCACTGACCAATCAGCCATAACATTATAACTACCTTCAGGTGAAGTGAATAACGTTATCTCGCTACAACGGCACCTATCAGTGGGTGGGATGTATTACGCAGCTAATAAATATTTTGTCCTGATGTGTAGTAAGTGTGTATGGATCTGAGCAAGACAAGGGCCAGATGGTCATGGCTAGATGACTGGATCAGAGCTTCTCCAGACTTGCAGGTCCTGTTGGGTGTTCCTGGTCTCCAATGGCTATTAACTACCAAAGTGGTCTAAGCAAAATGGGGAGTGAAAGCTGTGGTTAGTCCAATCTCACAAATTTGATACTGTTGTTTGGGATATTAAGCATCAGTTCAATCAGAGTGTCCATGTCCCTGATGAGTTTCCACCTCTGAACACACTTACAATGGCATCAGACCTGGACCACGGAGCAATGGATGTCCAAGGCCTATTTTGAAGACTCAGGTTTCTTTTACATTATGAGGATGGAAAAGTGTAAGTGCGTCACTTACCTGAGTGAGCGATGGCACCAGGATGAACTGTGGATTGAAGCCAAGATGTGGAAGGCTGCATGATGCTTTTGGTTCTTTTTGGCTCAAACACTTTGGGTCCTGCCATTAATGTGGATGCTCCTTTGACAGGTGGCACCAATCTAAACATTGTTCCAGACCCTGCAAACCTGTTCATGGAAATTATATTCTGATTAATCCAATTAAGCCTCTGGTGGCAGATTCCTCAGCACACCTTCAGAAGTCTTTGGGAGGTATTGGAAGCAAAGGGGGAACTAGATATACATTTTAAAATATAGAAAAGTATATAATATAAAATGAAACAGAGAGTTTTAATTCATTTGAGACTTTTTACAAAGTAAACACAAAATTACAAAAACGTGATTGTGATATTTAGATATCACAACCACGTTGTGATTTATTTGAAGAGTTTGCCTCGAAGCAGAAGATATTTGCAGATATTATAGATAGATATTTGGTTGTAACGATCAAGCCTTCTTCTTAACAAAGGGCATTTATTTGATATTTAATAAGTGGAGCAGCATGTATCACTCTAATACCATCCATACAAATACGAAGCGTAGATTAATAAAAAAAAAGGAAAACAAGAGAGAGGGAGTAAAAGAGATAGAATAACAACTCATGGGTTTCCTCTCCATTCTCCACTACCAAGATCTTGTGTTTGTGTTCACTCCGAAGCCAAGTTCTCTTTGACTTTATAGAATCCAATCAGTGACCATCACACGAAAAATTGTTCTTTGTTAAGTCCCTGAAAAAAAACCCTCTTTGTTTAGAAAGAAAACATCCTTATATGGAAAAATGGCAATATAGAAAAAGCAATTATGATTAGACCTGTTGTTAAAGATTCTGTAGGATTCTTCAGAATAAGCTGAATAAAGAATCAAGCAATAGGTCCTCTATTATTATCTTTTAAGTTTCTGACCTTAACTATGTTCTTGAGGAAACCACAAATAGTTGTTCTTTCTTAATTGACTGTAGGTCGGCATGCTTTTTATTTTCCCAGATTGCATCAACCGACCAGAGACAGGACTATAAAGACATGTCACCACTTGATGTAGTAACCTTAAGGTGTTTTTTTCTCTCTTTCATTTTCGCTTTTGGTCGTGCCCCCATCAACAGTCGCTCTTCTGTGCATTATACACACAGGAAAATAATTATGGTCTATTGTACATCAAAGTCCTTGTCTACTTGTGGAGAGAAGGTCAGAGATCCAGCTTTGTGTTCTCTGCACGCCGGTCAAAGAGATCAATGTCGTGCTTTGCATTTCTCAACGTTCACAGCTGTACATTTTAACTATCACCCATTTAAACCGTCATTTTCTTCACTGGCATCGCTTTAGCAAGAGAAAAATAACAGCGCCTTCACCATCTCTCTTCCACATGGGCTCAGATGCCTCTCTCACAAACTACATCACAGTACATGTCAGATTTCTGATCTTAGCGACAACTGCCTTTACTACTGCCAATCACCAGTACTTTTACTACTTCTACTTTTACTACCACTACTAATACTATGACAACTGATACATCCTATACTGCCAGCTCAATCATTACTTCTGCTACTGCATCCACCTCTTATATTACCTTACAACTGATACTTCTAGTACGACTATTTGCATCTTTATTTCCACCAACCAACCAACAACCATTACTACTACTTCTACTTCAACTACTACTAGTATTACCACTACTACCACTACCATTACAACTACTGTTACTACTACCACTACTGCTAGCACTACCACTACTTCCATTACTATTACTACTAATACTGCTATTACTTCTACCACTACTACCACCACTACTAATACTACTACAATAGCAACAACTATTACTGCTGCAGTCCAAAAACAGGTAATATAGGTGAATTGGTTACTCTAAATTGCGCGTAGGTGGGAAAGGTAATGGCCCTATGATGGAGGCATATTGTCAAGGTCTTACCATGCCTCTTGACTAATGTGATAGACTTCAGCCCTTCTACGACCCTGAACAGTATAAGCAGTTACATAAAATGGATATATTGATGTTTCTTGGAGCCTCCAATAAACAAGCAGCAGATAATCATAGTATTTATAAAGGTTTAAAGCAAACAAGGGATGAAGAGGACCTTGAAGTCAATTCTAGATGTAATAGAAATCTAAAACTGGACTGATGTGTTTTCTTCTCTTGGTTCTGGTTAATAGCCAAGTGAAGAGTTTTGAATAACCTGAGGCCTCTCAGTGGTAAACAGTAATCAAGTCAGCATGAAATAAAAAGAAGTCTCTTCTTCAGCATCTTCTTTTCATTTATGAATGGCTCTAGCTACATTTCAGAAATGAACATGGCTTTGTGAGTCTCAGATAACAGCAAGCCATGTAACCTCAGATTTTCACTCGACCTGTTGCACGCACAGGCTTGTGCAGTAGCACGGCTCCTCATCAGTGAAATAACTTGGTATTGGATACATTGAATAGGAAATAGATTGATTAATGGCTCTGCGTTTTTAGGGGTTGAGGTACTAAATAGAAGTCTTAGCATTTTGTGCTTAGGGATGCTTTTACATCTGAAAGCCCAGGAATACTAAACAAAAGATACTAAAAAACTTTTCTTGACATACCAACATCCTGTCATCATCATCCACATGGGCTGTCTCTACGTATGCTTAATGATTGATTGGCTTGCAGACCATCGTACACCTGAGTGTACGATGGTGCATAATCTTAGTTGGCACCAGATTATGCACCATCTAACAAGCAAAGGGAGTTGGACATACCAAATTAGCTTGGCAAGCACTTTAGATCATTCATGAGCAGGGACAGAAACGAGCACATCAGAGGGACAGCCCAGGTTTGACATTATGGAGCCGAAGGAAGGTTTAAATGGTTTGGACTAATGCCAAGGAGGGATAGGGGATATGTCGGTAGAAGGACGCTGGAGATAGAGCTACCAGGCAGGATAAAATGGGAAGACTTAAATAGAGGTTTTTTAATTTGATGAGAGAGGAACTGTAAACATGCAGTTGGTTGGTGTGACAGGGCAAGATGGAAAAAGATCAGCAACTGAGTGACTCTTAAAAGAACACTTGAAGGAAAAAGAAGACTGAAGATCTTTTAGGGTCCTTAAAGACCTCAGTCCTGAAATGTGTCAAATAATGGCAATAACTGTCATGTCAACCTTATATGCATGCCTTCAAACAAACTGGTATAAAAACATTACAGCTACAAAGCAATGGATGAAGAAATCTTTTTTTTTTTGCTTTTTTTTTACAGCTGATAAAAGGACATTTTGTAAGTTCTTTGTTTGCAAGAGTCCTTCAGTTCATGCAGTTACACAATTTGTTTTTTGTACGTGACAACAAAAGCTTCTTTCGGAGGCCATGGAAACACAGCTTGAGGGAACATAATAGTTTGTTACGGCGCTATCGACCAATCTTCTGAGTTTTTGAATCTCCATTTTCACCCGTCTCAAACGATGCTCTCACTGTCTGTTACTTTGGATGTTTTCTGGGTCTAGAATGGTAAACAAATACAAACAAATGGACTGCTTCACTCAACAGTCTATTAAGACAGCCAGGGGACAACAGTGTGTTTCTACTCTGACGTCCATAATGTGAAATCCAATCAAATGAAGAGCATTTAGAGGTACTTATGGACCGTTCCACCATGTAAACGATGCAATGAGCTCTGTAATAGGAGCTTGGCTAACGTCTGATTGAATCGTAGTGTATGGTCTTGTTGATGCACAATAGGGTTGAACAGTAATGGGCACTAAACAGAGTTTGTTTTGCGACCATAATATCATGAAATACAAACATCGTATTCTCTGTTCTAGACTGCTGCAATTAGCCTGTTGTCTATTTATCATCCAATGGCAAACGGATATGGCATCATTTACTCTACGCATACAACCATGAAGCAAATAGTACTTTTAGATCTGAATATCTCCAGCAACAATCTGTAAAAGAAAAATATTTCATTTTTCAAGCAGTTTGGTCTCTATTGACCTATGTTGTTGTGGATTTGAAAAAGATGTATAATTGGATGTCCCTGTGGCAATAGACTCAAAAACGGATTTTTTTCACTCAGAGAATCTATACTTCTCCCTGGATGTATACCTCCAGCCCTTGTGATGCCCTCGCTAGTATCAGTGTCTACCTTTTACAAACTTTCCAGATATTTCTGTAGTTGTAGTATAAAGTTAAGATACAGTGAAAAAGTAAATCCTTCACTCCCTCTTAAACCAAGCAGAGAGACTCTGGTCTCGCTGGCTTATGCTGGCATGGTTGTGGACAAGCGTTGAATTTATATGTTATGGCACTGCCAATCAATTCTTTTTGGACAGATTTCATTTCATTGAATTTCAGGACAACTATATCTTAGCATTTCTGTGTATCCTGTTGCTGGCCTATTAAAGAGCAAGTTGCTATAAATAAGGTAGAAATAAGACCTGAAGATGTTAAACTTGACTTTTTGGAAACAAAAACAGTGAATTTGTTAAACTGGAAGATTTGTAAGCCACAACGCTTGTCAAAAGAATTATGCTGAGAGGGATATTTTGTCTTTATCTGGATGAAACATCTGGACGAAATGAACAGTAACAGCAAATACAATGCAATTGGCGAGGCAGAAGCATCAAGATGGGAAGGATGTGCAGAAGGCAAGGGTGATTAAGGACGGAGATAGAAATGTACTAACAACTGAGGAGAGTGTGAGGGCAAGATGGAAAGAGTACTTTGGAGAACTACAGAATGAAAGAAGAGAGAGAGAGGATTGTGGAAGATGTGAGAACTGTTCATCAGGAAGTTACAAGGATCAGTAAGGGTGAAGTGAAAGCAGCTTTAAAGAGGATGAAGAATGGAAAGGCGGTTTCTCCTGATGACATAACGTTGCAGGTTTGGAGGGGTTTCGGAGAGAGGGCAGTGCAGTATTTACCGAGATAGTTCAACATTATCTTAGAGAATAAGAAAAGGCCTGAGGAATGGAGGAAAAGTGTACTGGTGTTGATTTTCCAGAACAAGGGTTATGTGCAGAGCTGTAACACAATGCATATATGGGAAAGAGTATTGGAAGCTAGGTTAAGAAAAGAGGTGACGATTTGTGAGCCATAACGCTTGGTTTCATGCCAAGAGTTACTACAGATGTGATGTTTGCTTTGAGAGCTGATGGAGAAGTACAGAGAAGGTCAGAAGGAATTGCCATGTGTGTTTTTGGGTCTAGAGAAAGCATACGATGGAGTGCCTAGGGAGGAAGTGTGGTATTGCATGAGGAAGTCTGGAGGTACAGAAAAGTATTTTAGAATGGTACAGGATATGTTTGGAGTACTATGTCAGCAGTGAGGTTTGCTGTAGCCGTGATGGATGCGTTCAAGGTGGAGGTGGGACTGCACCAAGCACCATCTCTGAGCCCCTTATTATTTGCTATGGTGATGGAAAGGCTGAAAGGTGAAGTCAGACAGAAGTTTCTTTCGACTATGATGTTTGCACACGACATTGGGATCTGCAGTGAGAGCAGGGAATACACAAAGGAAAACCTGGAAAGGTGGAAGTAAAACCTGTAGTGCCCTAGAAAGATGAGGAATGAAGGTCCGTCGTAGCAGGACAGAATACATGTGTGTGAATGAAAGGGTGGCAGGAGGAACGGTGAGGATGCAAGAAGTAGAAGTGAAGAAGGTGCATGGGGTCATTTGTTAAGAGCATGGAACATGGAGTGCAGGCAGGGTGGAGTGGATGGAAAAGAGTGTCAGGAGTTATCAGCGACAGAAGAGTAGCAGCAATAGTGAAGGGAGAAGTTTAAAAGAGGGTTGTTAGATAATCTCTGCTGTATGGTTTAGAGTCACTGACCTAAAGACACGAGGCAGAGGTGGCAGGTGAAAGAATTGAGGGATGTTAAGTTTTTCTTTGGAGTGAGAAGGATGGACAGGATAAGGATTGGTGGAAGGATGTCGAACATTGAAATGCCAGGCAGGAGATAAAAGGGAAGACCAAGGAGGAGGGTTCTGGATGTGGGTAAATAGGATATGAAGGAAGATGAAGGGGACTGGTGAAGATGGAAACGGATGATCCACTGTGGCAACCCCTAAAGGGAACAGCTAAAAAAAGAGGAAGTGCAATCCTGTCTCCCCTTATAGAGGTCATTGAGACCACAGGATGTCCCTCCACAATGTAATTTGTTTATGTGTAATACGTTCAATTTCGTTTTTGAAGTTTATGTGGTCGACTGTGTTTTTGGTTATTGTTTGTAGGTTTTCTGTTTTTTGAGTACAACTCACGCGAAACGTCATGAGTGCAAGTGACTTTTTTCTTGGAAACTTTCACTTTTAGGTCAAAGTCACGTCAAAGACAGAGAGAGGGGCAGGCGAGGAGTTAATACTGTCTTCACTGACACAAGTCGGCCCGATGGGGTTGCAAAATTTGGATTTCGATGACAGCTGTGGGATGAATGAAACTATTTGAGCCTAATCATACCCTATTTGAGTATGATGAGCAGAACATGACTTATTATAATATGTCAGAGTATGGGAGTTAATGGAATCAAATTTTTTGCCAAGCTGCAGATGTTAGAAGGTTGATTGGTGGGTATGTTCAACTCTTTTGACCAAAACTAGAGTTTGTCACATGTGTTTTTAAGATTTTCTCTGACAATTATTACAATAATTGGATACACACAATTTCTCCTTCCCGGTAGAATCCCTACATTTGTCAAAATGTGACTGTTTCCGTGTCAGATCTGAAGATTGAAAGTCCATAATTAGATATCTTGTTAATTAGATAGTCCCCTCATCAAAGTCTCTCCGCTATTCTTGTGAATTCTACGGCTAAAATTTGATTTTATATAATTTGATATATTTTCTTTATTGTTCGGTCTTTTGGCTTGAATAATTCAATCACTCTCTGTGACCTGAACTGACAGAGAACTCTGGAGCAGAGCTCTAACAAAGAAAGATCTGAGGTTAGACTTGAATTCCAACTCACCCTACAATACTGAAAACAACGTCAAAATTAATGTATTTCTTAATGCGCTTATGCTTTTGGTTATTTTGGTCTCCGTGTTGAAGTCCATCATGTTTCTAATCAATCCTTGTATGAAATCTTTATTTTGTGCATCTTGTATTTTTGTATGCACAAGCAGTTAGTCTTGCGGGTTTGTTTGTTTTGTTTACCCCCAGAGTTTAGCCTTTGGCCTTCAGAGCCTTATAAGGGACTGCAAAGGCCTTTGGGAGATCACTGTAGATCAGAATAGATAATTAGGGATCATTTGGGATCAGTCTCTCTTTGCCCTCTCTTTGATCCACTCATCCTGTCATTTCACAATTCCCACAATGATTCACAAATTATTACCATATTAGGCATCGTCAAAACACCCACATACTGGTAAACACATTTGTGACTGTGTGTCAGAGCAGATGTGGAGATGTGGTATACATCCGTGCTTCTGTGGCTTAAATTCAAAGTCCTTATCGCTCTGGCGTTGGTAGCTGTTGTTACCATTTGATCCAAAAGAGGGTTAAAAAGGGAGACTAATTTATTTTGATTTATACGGATTGAAGAAACGTGGGTTCTAAGTGTTGACAACGAATTTTCCAAAAGAGTGCCTGTAATATCTCCATCTGTGAGGAGAATCTTCATTTCCTTTTTTGTGTCTCTTTCAGAAAGTGATTATTTATGCCGTTCTCCATAAATAACTGAGCAGGATATTTGAAAATCTGAAGTGACAGGAGTCAAATGCAAAAAGTGATGACAATGAAGAACCTAATTTTTCCCTTTATGTGCAATAGCCACCACAGTCGCACTCTTTAGACCCTTAGTGCATCCCTGATTGTAATGAAACGCGGCGTGATAGAAGAGAGTGCTGCAGGTTACCACACAGTCTGACAAAGGAGGAGTTTTTAATTCAATTACCAAAGAAGGCGAGAAGAGACCTGGAGACTGCAGTTTATGCAACACAGTCTCAGGACTCTCAGGTTTTCACTCGCCCCTAACTCTCTTCCCCAACCCTCACCCCAACCTAAGCGTAAGGGTTCTGAGGGGGTCCGGAGTCTGGGGTCATTTTTGGGTGTTCATGCAAGAGCAGCATCATAATTTATGCTACGGAAGTGAATTTATGATTTGGATATCCTATATAGCCTGGCTGACCTTATACATAGCACTGAGACTGAGAGTTGTCCATTTTATGTAGCTTAGAGCAAAAGTTTAGTCTTATAAAAGCAAAGTCTTTTTATTCTAGATATCAGAGATGAAGTCGGTCAAAGTTTGCAACCCTGTCATAGCAACGTTTTCACTGGAAATTTGGGAAAACCCTGTGTGACGACAAACGTTTGATAGGAAATCAACAGTTGAAGGCTTTATAGCCAAAGCTGCAACTTTATGTTTCACTTAAAAACTTAAAAACTTGGTCGGCTCAGGGTTTCGCACTATTGAAGAAGGACCAGGACCCTATCGAGTGATGTCAGAGCCTTCTTTTCTCATTGTGCCTGTGCGAAGTGGCTACAGAGCGTCTGAGTCGCCACGCCGACACAGCGTGTCATGTGAGTAGAAAATAACAATTAATCGAATTAGAAAGTGCAGCTTGTGGTTGTTAGCAGCTGCACAGCAGGGATGAAAAAGAAAGGTTCTAACTGTCAAACGGGTCTTAGCTATCGAGTTAACACTCTATACCAGGGGTGTCAAACTCAATCAAGGGGGGGGGGGGACTCCACAACGAGGGTCTAACAGCACACAAATAGGCCATGTAAATCCTTGGTATTATGACAATATATTATTTTATTTACTCATTTGATCGAATTCTGAAAAAACCAAGGAAGTAGAAAATAGTCAAACACACACACACACACACACACACACACACACACACACACACACACACACACACACACACACACACACACACACACACACACACACACACACACACACACACACACACACACACACACACACACAAAAACTCTACGTGCTTATTGAGAGAAAACATTTACTATCAGTGGGGAACCGTAGCCTGGGATAATGCACACAACCAGTCCCAATTTGAATTAATTCTATAATTTCAGCACGATCGGAACATGTTTGACAAAACTAGATGTCACCTCGGGTTTCCCATCATGCTTTGGGGAGCAGTTGCTCCAAACTTAGCTGAGCATGTGCAGTAGTGAACCTTCTGCTCAAGCCAATGAGTGAATGTGGAAAGTCAACTCAGGTCTGCATTAAAAACAGTCTCTGAACTGCATGACCTTCATAACCCCCATCTCTCTCAGGTACACACACACACATACACACCCACACACACACACACACACACACACACACACACACACACACACACGTAGCAGCCGTTTTCAGGGAGAGTGGGATTGAGAGCGAGAGCACCGGAGGTCAGGGGGTTGCTATGGTTGACTATGCTAATGTTGTTGTTAATGACTTTGCTGTGAGTGATAATTGATTGTCTTCATTACCATATTAACTTCACTGCACCCTCCCTTCCAAGGTTTCCGCACCCCCGTCACCAAGCCCCAGTCTGTCTCTCTCTCTGTCTCTCTCTCTCCATGCAGTGATGTATGCCCCCATTTGATCTTTCAAATAATGAACTAATTAGCTTAATTAAAATCAATAGAGGTGCCAATACTGGGTTAGACATTTCAGAAACGCCACCTCTATCTGCAGGGAAAGGAATTTTTAGAGTGAGGGGATGAGAGAGGATGGGCTTGCAGGAAGTAAGAGGAGCAAAGGATAAACTACAGGAAAGATGTAGTAAAGGAGGAAGATGAGTGAAAGCAATACGATTATGTAATGAAATGAGGAAGCTATTCAATGAAAAGAGAGAATAAGAACAAAAATATTGTGAAACTCAATCACAGACAGACAGAAGTAAAGGGCAATGGTGGGGAAAAAAAACTTTAAAGATAGTAAAATCAAAGAGGCACGATGTAAAAATGAGCAGACAAGGGCGAAGACACGAAAGCTTGAGAAATGGAGAACAGAAAATATCAGGGGAAAGGAGGAAAGCAATGAGAGGGGATACTAAACTAGAGCGAGTGAGGGCGAAAGAGGTTCCTAATGCAGATTTATGAGTGCTTGACGGTCGTTAACTGGAATAAATGGCTTGTAGGAGTGGCTGCAGCATTACTCCCTGTACAGGATACTAAGTGCATTGTAAGGTCAGCCATAAGGCCAAACTTACATATGTAGTGCTGTGCCCTTGTAAACCTTTGTTAATATATCAACCCCAGAATGGAACTGTCCGTCTGATACACCGGGATGACTGTGTGCCAACCTGTACGCAAGTGCTTTACATTTTATTTAGTCAACAGGAAAGTTGAGCTGGTTGAGCTTTTACAGTACGATACATCAGTGGTATTTAACAAGGGTTCCATATTCTGAAATCTGAAGATGATCTCATTGTTTGTGTCGGTGTGAAATCAATATCAGGTATGGACTTATGATGATGTCACCTTGAGCCCTGTCAAATTATGATTTTATTTTACACTGTTTTATCGCTGCAGATATACGATGACAAGTAAATATTTGAAAAAATGAATTGCAAATGTTGAAGCAGACATTGTATTTGCTGAGGGAGCTGCTCAAATCCCCCACAGAGTCCGAGGGCCGGACCAGGACAGCACCGGCCCTCCTCTCCAGCCTGGTGAGTCTTTTCCTCTGTGGTCCTCCACCCCAGCAGACTACAGGGAAGAAGATGGCTGATGCTGCTGCCAACGTGTTCACAGTGTTATACACACAGTTACGTACATAAATATATATGTATCTTACTGTGTACGAAATGTTTTTTTTTTAAAGCTGATGCTGCTACTAAAATCTGAAAAATGATGACTGTGGTAAAAGTCCGTTAACGACACAGGCTCGCGACGATGTCGTAAATGTGACTTCTATTCTGCAGCCTGCACAGACAAAATGCGTGCATGTTCAGAATCTCCTCACTGATTGCATTTTGACGCACTATAGAGTCTTTGTGGCACAAAAAAAACAACCTTAGTGTAAGGTGGTGCATCTCCCAGTTCTTCCTGTGGGTCATCCCCATTGTTTCACACTTGCATCAAGCAAGTGTGAAACACACTGGGCAAAATTGAAGATATTTCTGTTGTGATCTAGTGAATCACGCTTACGCATTCGCGCTTTTGTGGTTTTTTTTCGTTCTCTTTTTTCTTTCAGTTGACCTAGCTCCAGACAAAAGCAGTGAAGAGGGTGGGAAAATGGAATGATTGCATAAAAGAGTAGTTATTTTCAGATATAAAGAAACCAGGAAAGGGAAAGTTAGGTTGGGGGGAAAAAAAGAACAGCGTAGCGAGCGAGCAGGGGTGGGTAAGGGGCGAGTGGAAGAGACGGGAGGAGATGATCGGATGTTTGCAAGTCAGGGAGAGATGGAGGGGAAAGGAAAACCAAAGCATAGTGACAGCAACTAATTCTGTCTTTTCCTATTAAAAGTTCTCTCTTTTTTCCTGGTAAGCTACCATTTCTACTATAATTCCTACTACTACTACAAGTCCTTCTACATCTACAGTACAGCTGCCACTACCACCTTCTCTCCTGGCCGTTGGTAGGAGTTAGTTTGATTATTTTCAACATTCTTGCCTCTTCCAGTCTAGACTGAGATCTGATGGAAATAGCAGTAATCCTTGTTTCAATGCTAAAAAAAAGAAAAAGCCATACAATATAAAAGATTCTTATTTAATATAATTAAGTTGTCTTATATTGAGCCAATAAAAAAAGACAGAAGAAACATGCCAATGTAGTTTAAGTTTAATTTTGTTGGGCTAAAATTTACCAAAACCCCATTGTACAACACTATTTTTATTTAAGCAGTTAAATTGTCTTGAGGAAGAAAAAAAAAGATTACATATATTTATTCATAAATACCGTGTATATGCAAATGACTTAAGGAAGTTCATGAAACCAGCTAGATTCTGAACGACCACATTTTGCCTAAAAACCTAAAAAAAAAAGCAAAAATCTAAGTAATTTAAGATAAAATCAATGTTCGAGCTGACTGTAAGAATTTTTGCATCATAGACCAGACGTGTGCTTCTCCTAAAACAAATGATGTGAAATGCGATGACAGTGAAGTAGATTAGATGAGGAACCTTTAATTAGTATCATTTAATAAGATTAGTAAGTTGAAAAAGGTTTCTGAGGCGATCTTTACCCTTAAAATAAAGAACAAATCGTCTGCCTCTGCTAGGATACTATGCAAACCAGTTTGGAACCTTGTTACTGGTTTAAAATTCTACAATATTGGCGGGAATATCTTATGAAGACATAAGATATCTTATGAAGACAAAGATATATATATATATATATATATATATATATATATATATATATATATATATATATATATATATATATATATATATATATATATATATATATATATATATATATATATAAAAAAGGATTTACTTTCTAGGAATCCTTTTTTTTATCCTTTTTGTTTCGGGGGGCATCATCTATAAGAATGCATTATATTAATGCCTCTTCTGTTTGTCTTCAAAAAACTGAGTGAGAGAACTAAGTGATAAGATGCAACCTCCATGTAATGGTCCTGTTTCTCTCTCAGTCTGGTACGTTCTCTCTCTCTCTCTCTCTCTCTCACTCATGCACTATGCTGATTTTGACCATTACTTTAATAGTATATTTCCTTACCATTCTTTAATGGCACAACCGCACACACACACACAGACACACACACACATACTCCCTCTAACAAATTAGTTTACCATGGTCATAACCTTCACAGGCCTCATTATCATAGATTGCGGGCCTTTTCATAAAGCTGAGACCACTGGTGACAGATTACTAACGGGATGGACACCCACACACCCACACGCACAAACACACACACGCACACACACACACACACACACACACGCACACACTGTGATCTGTAATGAGACCTTATTCCGGACACCTCACCCAGCTGCCTGTAAATTGCAGCCGCCACTCAGCCATACATACTTAATCAGCTAATGTTGTTTCATTGCTTATTATTAATTTTCTACCATTTCTGATTTATCTAAAGCGCTCTGCATCACACCAATATTTTGTCTCCTTTACAGTTCAAAGAGGCGGCGAGAGAAAGAGAGAGAGAGAGAGAGAGAGAGTAGTCCACAGGCTTATTTGTGTACTTAGCGGATTGCATCTGTAATGAATGGACTTGGTGTTTAGGCATACATAATGCAGCATACTACTCACCTTAATAATGTAAGCAGGTCGTAACTCCTGCTAACCCAAGGGTATGTAAAGCACGCAAGCACACACACACACACATATATTGACCCTCTCGAACACACACAACTGTATTAGCCACTGACCTCTTCACATGCCAAGACTCTCATTGTCACACTGCAGCTCTAGTGGATTATGGATGTTTTGTCATTGGGGCAGATCGAGGCATTGGTTTGTGTCTTTGTGTGTGTGTGTTGTTCTGGAGGCACACGGCCAAGCCCAACTTATTTCTATATTTTTCTAAACATGCTAGAAACAAAAAAAAAAGCCTGCATAAAGCCAATAAGTTGATACAGATATTGTCATTGAACTAGGCATCAAGAATGACACGGTCCATTCTCTGTCATTATCTGCGTTTAAATTGGCGTCCTCTTGGCTAACGGACAGATCGCCTGAATCCCACATCAAATATTAATGTCACATATTAAGAAGTAAAGTCAAGTACACCCACACACGTACACGCACACGCACATGTACACCCACACACGTACACGCACACACTCATGCACACACACACACACACACACATAGCTTTGTGTTGACCTGTGAGTCATTGCTGTCAGCATTGATTTCCTTTTCCCAGAGTGACCCGTGTCACCACAGCGATAGAGTGGCCGATATTTCACCGGTACCGCTGGTTCTCCCGTTCTCTGAAGGTCCACATCACTCTCTCTTTCTCCAACTCAGACTTTCTGTGCACTTACATTCCCCCCCGCACCACCAATGTCTCCAGGGATTGGCTCCGGGAGACATTCGTCACTCGGCCAATCCTAGCAGACATTGACCACAGGTGGGGTACGTAAGTTGCCAGTCCAACACAGGACCAACACATAGAGACATTTGACACTTCCATTTACACAGAGTCAACAATTCAGCTATATGTCATGGTTTGGGGCTTTTTTGGAGAACATGCAAACTCCACAAAAAAAGAGGTAGGAACTCAGGGCCCACTTATTATGTTTATATAGAACATTAGAGACTTTATGTGACTTAAGAGTTTTAAGTACCTGTCAATTGAACTTTTAAAGCAGTAGTTACATCATTTGGAAAAATGCTTGTATTAAGCTACAGTAACTGTACTGAGTTTTATAAATACAAGAAAAAAAAGATGTTACTGGTGCTCAAACTTTTGAACAAGGTCTTTGCTGTCATTCCTCACAGCAAAGGTCCTGGAAAAGTCCCCAACCCCTGCTTCGCACAAGCGACCCACGTGATTTAACTCCTGAAATTAAATGTGAAGTTATGTGGAAAAAAATCAGTGTTATTCATAGAAAAACACTCTCCTAGCGAGTAAAATATGAACTCATTCATTCATTCATTCATTCACTCACTCACTCACTCACTCACTCACTCACTCACTCACTCACTCACTCACTCACTCACTCACTCACTCACTCACTCACTCACTCACTCATTCATTCATTCATTATCCATAAACACCTATCCTGGTCGTTGTCATGGGAGCTGGAGCTGTCTACGATGAATAAAAGATAGACATCGTCGAGGTGATTGTGTGCAACGAAATTTAGACTAAATTGAACCAATGGTTTAGAAAAATTATGGCCCAAAAACTTTTGGAGCTAAAGCCCCCTCTAGTGTTGTGAATATACAACTGACCGGTCTCAAAATCAGTCCAGTTCTTCCCTTCACAAAGGTGTATGTGGCTGTAAAGTTTGACAAATAGAAATAGTTTTTGAGTAATATTGTAAACACATAAGATCTGTTGCGGACGCGGCGGCAACGATGAAGATTCCATAATATTCCCGACTTTTCAGGAATGTAATTAGAAGAAATTTGAAAAAAAACTTTTAAGTTTTACGTTTTCAAACATATTCCAATTAGTTATTTCGGCATTTCAGTTCTCAGTGTCTTTGAATGTACGACTTCAAATACCAGTTACATCATAAAAGTCAGTGTTACTTGAAAATTGTGA
This sequence comes from Lophius americanus, assembly GCA_037951165.1. NCBI lineage: Eukaryota > Metazoa > Chordata > Actinopteri > Lophiiformes > Lophiidae > Lophius > Lophius americanus. The sequence continues at coordinate 10,551,590 of JBBDHG010000011.1, read as the reverse complement.
TTTCTATAAACAAAGTATATAAAGTTAGTAGAAATTCTAATCAAAAAAGAAATTTCCACTGCTCGATCTAATCCATTAATTTGAGCATTAGAGGTTACTGTTTCTAATATCTGGTTGTTGCTTCTCATACTTTGAACTTTCTACAAATTTCCCTTTCTCCTGTTTCCATGGAAATGTTTTTTTTTTTTTAACGGTGACTTTGAAAGGTTGTAAACTTTTTCAGAGCATATCTCTCAAATTGTATTCTCGCTTCACTAAACGTCGTACATAAACGAACCACGATAAGTAGTTATACCTTTTAATATTTAGATTCTTCTACGAAATTTCTACCTTTAGAAAACAGCAAACAAGTTATAATAACATTGGTTATCTCGTAACAACGGCGCCTGTAAGTGAGTGGGATGTATAAGAAAGCAAGGGAGCATTTTGTCTGACAAAGTAAATGTTTTTGGAAGCAGGAAACATGGGCTGGGTCAGAGCCCCTACAGAACTGCAGGTCATGTTGGGTGTTTTCTGGTCTGCAGTGGTTAGAACCGGTAAACTGGTGAAACTCGGGGATTGAAGACTAGCCTGTGGTTTTTGATCCGAGGGTTTGGGTTAAAACTTCTGCAGCACAAATGACTGATGGCAGAGGTTTCAGCACACAAAGTGCTTTACGGGAGTTTTTTTGTGGAAAATGGCACCTAAACAATATTAGGCAGGATTGTTGACACATGCATAATAAATCACTTATAATAATTTATCATTGAATATAAAGGTCTTAACATCTTGATTAATAACCTTATTGTAACTCGTTCGTAAATCCATTATAGGGCCTTGTCGGAAAGTTTTATTTATTACGTGCAGTTTGTCCTGAGTTGAAATGAGCAAAGCAGAAAGCAGACGCGAGTATTTTTTAATTTTCTTTTCCGCATGACAGCAAGGTCATCCAGATGCCGATTCCAAGCCACTATTTAAGGACTCAGTCTGCTCTACAAAACTCCTGCTCCTGTGGAGTTAAGTGAGTCCCTGACTGAGAAAACAACTTTCTAGAGAGTTATTTCTTTTTATTGGAGGGTGTCTTTAAATTAATACAAGATAAGTTGGTATTATGGTGAAAACGGGAGTCATTATATTCAATATGCAAGTTAGTTCTGTGTCACAAAAGCTGATATACCAAACCACTATGTAACATACAGTCTGCTTATAAATGAATAAGTAAACAATCAGTTATCAATAATAGTAATAACAGAAATAAAACATATGAATACCATTCTTCCAGGTGCCTGGAGCCGATCCGGATGAGCTCCCTGGACCTGCAGCTCAGATCCCACACAGGTATGAATAACCAGACATGTCGTACAGCCGTCTTCTAATAATTAGAAGACGGCTCATCTGGTAGGCGTTTTGTCCTCATGAAAATTTATTCTAAACCTAAAACGACTAATAACTTCTTCTGATAACTTGAGAACATCACACACATGCTGCTACCCGGGCCCCTCAGTGGAGAGAGGTAAGAGAGTTGGCCTCGAGGACTCTGTCTGTCCTTTGGTAGCTTGAGCTCTTCAGGGAGACACTGCAACACCAGTATCCCCATGGCAATATGCAAATCCCTATATAATATTTCCCACCATGCCGTTCTTCAGGGCCCCTTAAGACTTATTCTGTTTCTGCTTTAGACATTTTTGGTAAGACATACTTTTACCTTGAGGTTCATACAATTTGATAAAAAAGGAAAATGCAATAGGGATTTTTACATCTGGATCTTCATGTTCATAAATACGGTTCTTTGTTTGTTGTTGAGTTTATATCCAGTCATATATGCAGACTACGCACTTGCTTATGGCATCAGGGCCATCGAGTACCATTTATGAACAATTATTTATTTCTTGCTTTTCATACAATGTCTGCACCCTTCTGAATTTTAAACAACTGAATTATTTTTGCTCTATGCAAAAAAAATACTTCCAAGGGCCATCATCATGTCTCACATCTGGTCATCATGGAACTATGCTGCCGATTCACTGAAATAAAACGTTTTGATCGTGAGCCGTAGCTATTCAGAACTATTCGATTCCACTCTAATCTGGAAAATCCGAATGACATTCAGCTCTAAGTCTCTGCGTGATTTATTCTGCGTGATTTATTCTGCATGGTTTATTCTGCGTGATTTATTCTGTGTGGTTTATTCTGTGTGGTTTATTCTGTGTGATTTATTCTGCGTGATTTATTCTGTGGTCAATTCTTTCATAATATAAGAAATGTAGAGGCCTCTTGGATGAGAGGTTAAACGTCTTCAACCTGAAACGTCTTCAAGCCGAAACAGAAGTCCAGAACATGGTTTAGTTGTTTGCATGTGATTTATCCCGGAGGAGTAGTTGACCGCCCCTGTGAAGTGCCCGGGGTGCAAATTAGGGTTCAGGACCATTTTCTTGGTCTCACTGCAGGGGCAGTTGCTCGTAGGAGTGAGTCGCTCTCTATGTGTCAGCCCTTTGATGAACTGGCGACTCCTCCAGGGTGTACCCCGCCTCTCGCCTGGGATAGGCCCCCGCGACTGAACTGGACAGTAACTATCTTCTTTAGGGTTGAGGTCGAAGTGATACGCTGAAAATAAATCAATGAAATAAAAATGAAATATATAATTCAAAAAATGTTTAAAAATATTTTTGATATTTTTAACCTTAGTTAACGTTACTTTGTGTAATCCCCAGAGGGAGTAGGTCTTCATGCAAACATGCTGCCATGTTAGATTACCACAAACCGAACGCTGGCCCTGGAGAGAGATGTTTGTGTTTGCAATCTATTGTTAGATAACTATTTAGTGTTTAACTCGTTGAACCGTTTAGAGGCGAGGTCTGCGCGGTCTACCTTGAAGATTCAACCCGACAGGTGGTCCACAGTCTCACAGTGCAGATTTCTTGCTCCCCCGTTGGTCACATTTCTTCCGTGGTGGTACAAGTCGAGTTTCTGCGGATGGGCCTATAAGAAACTTGCGGGAAAGGAAGCACGATGGCGGCTTTGCTAACAACTTTACAGTCCCCCTGTCCTTGCCTGGACCTTGCTTGCTTGAGTGCTTTCATCGATGTCCCTCCTCTCAGCAAACGATCACCCCAGCATCAACTCATCAGTTCAGCTCAGAATTCATAATGACATCATTTGGACCACAGAGTCTTGGATAAGGAGGCGTGATCTGAAAAACGTAGCAAACTGGAACATAATTGTTAAATGCCACTAAATTTTAAGAACTTCACCTTTAAACATATATGGTTGTATATTTTTGCGGTTATAAGCCATGCTAGAGGTTGACATTGTGATGTGGGATAACATCAAATAAAATCAACTGGTTTCCAAACATGTGGATCATTTTCCAGTCAGAGTTTGTTCTCTGAGTGGCTGGCAGTAAGAACGTCCAAATATGGTCTGAAGTAACCAGTCAGCAGTTTGACAGCCTGCAGTGCAGCCAATTAAAACAGCCAGCCATGCAGGAACCAGCGGTCTAGCACAATGTGGCACAACTTGAGTGTGTGTGGCTGTACGGGGTTTCTTTTCCTTTTTCCTGTGAAAGTGGCTGATGGGCGTGATGGATCCTCAGTCAGCGCGCTCGCTGTCGGAGACCTGGGGATTTGCATCGCACCTTGAGCATTTTAAATGGCTGCACATATAATAAAAAAATGAAATAAATGAAATGAGTAAATCAGGTCTCATGAAATGAAATGACAGGCAGGTTGAAACAGCGGGTGAGTGTGTGTGTTTCTTGCCACTAGCGTCAACATTAAACACATCAGATTGAAGCCACCCTCCAGGGTAGCATCACTCAGCCAGGTGTGTGTGTCTGTGTGTGTGTGTGTGTGTGCAAATGTGTACGTGTTCATGGTGATACCTAAGTCTTTTATCTACTTTTCCATTTTCTCTGGTATTTTTTTGTTTATCTACAGATTTATTTATATATTTCTGCTGAAATGGTGTACACAACACACACGCACTCGCATTGATCCATCGATGTATTGATGTGTGAGCGAGTGTCAGGTTTTTTCTTTCTCTCCCGTCTCCCTCCAGTTTTTTAATTATTTTCCCTTAGTATAATCTCCTGCTGAGTTTTGTCTGGTTTTTTTTTTACACTTGAGTTAACTTGAGTGCTGTTTTCTTTTGCCAAAAGCAGTCAAACGCTGAAAGTTAGTTAGGGAAAAGGAGGCTTTGACAGAATATCCCGATTCTCATTTGGGAAAGGTAGGAACTTAACTTATTTCACACTCCGGCAGTATCCCTTGGTGGAATTGTTCTAATTCAAACTGCAAACTTTTCTTTGTTAACAAAAGTAATAAGATATTTAGTCTCAGGAGACCGGAGGCTCGTGATTATTTTCTCTCAATGCTTTGCCAGCTTTTCTGTTGTCCAGCAAGGACAGCAGTAGATGCACATTCCTCTCCGTCTGTGTCTGTCCCTCCCTCCCTCTCGCCAGCGCTTGTCTCTCAGGACAGGGGGGATATGTCTCTTTTTCTCCATATTGACTTTCCCAGGTCAGGCTTCTCTTTTCCTATTAGGACAAGCTAAATGATCAATACCCCGGGCCTGGTGGGCTTCTCTGTGGACATGCAGACCGGCACACACGCGGTCGCGGAAGCCCAGTCCAAGTGCCACGCTCATTAACACACACACATTCCTCTGAGAAAGAAAGAAAGAGAGAGAAGGATGTCTATGTTTGTATGTCTACACACTGGCATTAACATGTACATATAATACAGTACGCTACATGTAACTGATCATTTCTTTATTCACTACAATCTGTGTTACAAAGCAACTAATGACTAAATCAACCAAGCAGTCAATCAATCAATCAATCAATCATGCATGAATCCATCAATTCCCATCCAGATGGTCGTGTCTCCGTCACATGGAGAAGCAGACACTTCTCCCCCTCTCCCCCGCTGTTTCCCCAGATGGTGAGTTGTGACATCTGCAGCGCTGCGACATGGATAAGCACCTGCCAGAGATGTAGAGGAGGGGAGGGGAGGGGAGGAAGGAGAAGTGGTGGTGGTGGTGGGGGGGCACTGGAGGGATGGAAAGTGACGATGCAGGGAAGACGTGAGAAGGAAGGGGCTGCCTAGGGGAGGGGTTGAGGGGTACAGAAAAACCATCCAGCAGTCAGGTGTGCAGCAGGGGGAGACAGGACTGTCTGTGCATGTGCATAAAATGTGTGTATGTGTGTATGTTTGAATGCACTGTGTGTGTGCACATGTGTTTGTGTGTGCATGGCAGCATGCCAGCCAGTGCCATCTGGCTCCTTGACAGCGCTCTTCTCATTAACAGCGAGGTTAATTGCTGTGGCAGCACCCAGGCTGTGTCAAACATCACCCTTGGGACACGGCGGCAACAGACTATCTACATGTTTGCGAGGACGTGTGCTCAAAATTATGGACGTTCAAAAACACAATTCTTGGCGGTGGGAAACTTTTTACTCAATATTTGAATGTTTAACAGGGCATGTTCGGGGGGCGGTGTAGGGTCAGACACGTGTCCTGTGTGTGTGTGTGTGTGTGCGTGAATGCTAGGCTACATGCATGTTTGTATTTGTCTCATCAATTATGTCTTGTTGCTGTAATGATGTAGAAAGAATTTGGTTTACAGAGTCAATGTCAATAGCCCTTAGGGCAAACACACATATGTGCTCACACCAACACACGCACATACATACACTCACACACACATGCGCACACACAGGGGGGAAGGGGCGGCAATTTGCATGTTATTACTGCATATTCATGACTAATTTTGTTAGCCTTGCCTAATAGGCCTGAGTGACAGCTTGAGATATCGAGAGTCTGCTTTAATATCACACACACTCTCGGTGATACACACACACACGCGCACACACACTCCTCAGTCATTGCCCTGCTCTCCCTGTCCACACAGTAATCATAACAACACTTAAGGCCCTAAATAAGAATTCCCCATTCATCTGTTGGTGTGACATGGTGCCATCTGTTTAGTGCAACCACTGTATGGTGTCTAACAATGCAGTAAATCATATAACCTAATTCGTTTCACGCATAATCACCCCCTAACGTGCATTGACATCCACGTGCACACACACATACCTCAAGTGGCATGAATATATTTGCATTTTGACTTGTTGCAGATCTGAATGTGGTTTATTTAATTGGCCAAAAGTAGCAAATAGGGGAAAAAAACAAAATAAATTTATAACTATTTTCAAGTCTGTTGCAACCATAAGACATGTAGAAAATACAATTGTATTAAGTAAAATGAACAATTCTTTGTGTTTTTTGGATGAATATGACTTTGGATATGGTCGCCGCTTTGACTCCTCATCCCATGATTAGAACCCAGGGTCCTGGTGGGGGTAAACGCGATGCATTTATTTCAGTTGGAAAAAGTTAGAAAAGGAAAAAAGGGTCCGTGTGCATCTAACAGAACTTTTTTTGTGTGTCTTTTTTGGGGACATTGAAATATTATTCCACCAACCTGACTTTATTAAAACGCTAAAAAATAGACCAAACTTTCCCCCCCTCAATCTAATACATCCTAAAACAATAAGAAAATGACATTAAATGCATTGTAGATGTCAGAAATGTGCCTTTGGTAAAAAGTTGGGCATATCTTCATGCATATCTTTAGGGAAAGCTTGTCTTCTTGTCCTACACGTCTGCATAAGAAGGCTTCTGTTCATGCTTACGTTTTCACTATTTCTTTGTGAAATGCTCATAAATTCAGAATTCATGCAAAATGAACATTAAAAAGTGAATTTGCAACATACCTCTCCGTTGTCTTCTAGAGACAAAAACAGACATTAATCTAAAGACCGTTTCCTCTGTGGCTTTTTCACTTCATTGAAAAGTTTTTTCTCTCCCTCTTGCTGAAGTGAAAGATTTAATTCTCAGTGCTCTCTATCACTTACATGTCACTTTTGTCAAATCTCACTTCTCCCTCGCCGCCACCATCTAGACGCGCTTGATCAAATGTGAGTTTAACATTTTTAATCTGTGTAAAGTTTCATCAGAATAACTCATCTCACGAGGCCGCCGGTAAATATGAAATTCGATGCATGTGTGTGCGTGAGTGAGTTTGTGAAGAGTGCTGCACAGCGCGGTGTGATCTGTTGGGTGTGTGACAGCTGTCACTAGTGACTCAGAGAGGTGTCTGGGCAGAGTTAGCGAAATTCCACTGCTGAGAAAGACACACACACACACACACACACACACACACACACACACACACACACACACACACACACACACACACACACACACACACACACACACACACACACACACACACACACACACAGACACACACACACACACACACACACACACACACACACACACAATCAGCTGCAGCTGCTGTCACCTTAGACAAATTTCACCAGGCTCAGCATCTCCTAAAGCTTCTGAATTAACTGCTTCCTTTTTAAACAAAAAAAACAGGATTCTCACCGCATACTTTTCCAAATACTGCATTTTTCCGTATTATTTTCCGTTTGAAAGATTTACACAGATTACCAGCCGTCAATATTCACTCGTGGATTTGGATGGGTATGTGAGGTGATACTTTTCTGTCATTTCCACTACACCGTTAAAACCGCTCTTAAAACATTTAGCCCCTCATTAAATTGTGTCTTCGTGTCTTGTTTCCCTTTGTAATTATTGTATTTGGAACATATAATGATTATTAGACTTTTATCTCCGTAATTAAAATCTAACTGTAATTGTAATCACTGCACACTGTGTTAAATTCCATTCTGTGTGTTGCAGTATTACCTTATTAAGGACACAAAAAATAAAAAGAGTTTTTTCCTATAATTCATACGTCGTCGTCTCCCTCCCTTCTGACATAGGCTTGGGTCCTTGGTCCGGATTCCATCTGATCTAGGAGACCGGAAAATGTGTCTGCAAACCCAGGATATGGTCTATAATCTGGAGAAGGAGCTGGGAGAGGATCCCCCGCAGAAACAAGGGGTAAACAACTCAACATTTAAATATGTTGTGAAAGGAGGAAGACTCTGCACCTAATTAAGAATTTTTAATAATTACAAAATAAACACATACAATAATGGATGGATGAATGAATGAATAAATAACTAAATGTATAGTCAAATAGTAATAATAAATACAACTGTAATGATAATTAAACTATTTATATATTCTATTTAAATATTATTAATTAAATAAACAAAGTAAACTCATGAACTCATAAGCGTAGACATTAAAGCTATATTTAAAAATAATAAATAAATAGATATATAATTATAAATTATAAATAAAACAAATATTTAAAAGAAATAAATACACATTAAAATTGTAATAATAATAATAATAGATAAAATAGTTGTTTCAAATAATAAATACATATATAAATAATAATGGCACTATATACATATTCGTTTAAAAAGAAAGAAAGAAAGAAAGAGATTATATGATAATAAAAAATAAAACAATATTTAGAAATAAGAATAATATTTTTAAACATACTGTTTTTGATGTCGTTTAATCACATAGAGTTTTTCATACACTTTTATTTATATTAACTTCCATTATTTCGGCGTGTTCTTGCAGAATTTTTTCCGGCACAGCTTTGACACAGATTACGCAATTAAATGACTTGTTAAAATGTTTTTTTTTGTTTTTTTTCTTTTTGCAGCTTCCTTGTTATGTTGAGAAGTCTGTTTGGGAGGCGGGGAAGTATTCTTTATTTTACGATATTAGTTGGGCTGCTGTGCTAGAAGCGCTCCATGTGCAGCCAGGTTTAACAGGAAGCCCAGACATGTGTGATGAATTACCAGCATATCTGAGAGCCCTGGGTAACAAATATGGCGTCGCTGGCCGAGATTAAAAGGGAGAGTTTTTTATGGCCTTCCCACACCTTCTTAAAGGGTGTCACTAAATTATACCCACTGCTGTTTAACTGTCTTCTGTGGCTTATGGTTAAGACACACATAAACACACTCAGACTTGCAGAAATGCGCACACAAATGCCAGATTTGTGGATGCAGATTTGTAGATTTGTACTTGTGGTAAACCGGAGCTCGTCGGTTGTTTATGTGAGTGTTGGCTGGTTACGGCCTGTTTATGTTGACTCATTTGCACTGCTGCTAATTAGTGGTTTTTGTGATTATAGAGCCTTAGAGGAACACATTGACTGGCTTGAAGTGGAGCTTGTTCTGTTGATCACATTTTCAGCAACTGTTGATATAGTTTTTCAGTCTGTTTGTGTTTCTGTTTAACGGGAGCGTCTGCGATGCAGATGCATGAACAGATCCGCTGGCAAACATTCTCATACACACACAGATTTGATGAATTTGATTGCATCCATGTTTTAAGCAATAAGCAAGTTTTTTTTTTGTTGTTTTTTTTGTGACCGAAAAAAGTTCCCACAATTGTATTCCTTAGTTTTTATTCCTTTATTCTTAATTCTTTTATTTTTATCCTATCTTATCTTATCTTATCTTGGCCTGGTCACCCTTGGAAAAGAGATTTGTAATCCCAAAAAGGACTTTATCTGGTTTAAAAAGATTAAAAACACATCTCCTTCTTCTTAAAAAGAAAAAAATATATATGTACCTATATATATTTTAATGCGCTCTTAAAAAATGTATCCTTAATATAAACACAAACAATAAATAGCATAAATATCTTGTCATTTGTGCAAGTGTAGAGGAGTCTTTATCTTTAATAATAAACGATAAACGATATTTATTGTCCGTAACACTATAACTTTTAAATAATTACAAAAAATAGATACAATCTCTTCTCTTACTTGAAGATTATTAAATATGAAAATGTAATTAACCGTACTGAAGGCAGATGATAAATCCATGATAACAAACAAATTTATATTTAAATGAGATATTAATACTTGATACAAAATGACGTATGAACTGCTCCTGTTGTTTTTAAATCTGGTGAAAAGGTCCTTTCTGAAAACTCTTTTCTGAAGCTAATCATACAGATAAGCACATTTAGAGGAAATAACCTTCTAACTTTTGAGAGAATAAGTAACATTAAAACTCTGTCTTGGCTCAGGCTGCAGTCCAGGTGTTGGAAAGCAGCGAGAGACTTTTGCCACTACGGCGCGAGCGCTCCTGTCTGCAGCAGATCCAGGAAGACAACTTGAAGGAGATGGCTGAGAAAGACGTTCGCATCACCGAACTACAAGCTCACGTGCGACTGCTGCAACAGGAGGGTGCCCCCACCCATGCTCAGGTAGGCAGAGACTCATGGGGGATGAGAAGAAAAACACTGACATAACATAGAATGTGAGAATGCTGCATTTAAATCCTACTGAAACGTTGGGTCTGTAAGATTTAAGGGGTATTTAATGGTATCCCCTTTAATTAATGGAATATAAAATGTATTACTAATCATTTTTGGTGTACTTTCAGTAGAAAGTAAAACTATTCTTTTGAATATTTGTTTAGAAAACGTCCTTTTTCTTAACTCCATAGAGCAGGTCCTCATTTCTGGTATGGAGGCCAGCATGTGGGTACAGTCAGAGAGGGATTTCGCATTTTAAGTTATTACTGTGTTTTGTGTTTTGACAAATTGAGGGTGATACTTATTATTTGGAACAGATATAAAACCAAAAGAGCGCTAAGCCTCGTCGTCAGAGCAAACTTGAAGACTCATGAAACATTTAGAGGTAGAATCCTCCGGCGGTCCATAGGATTCAACTCGGCTCGGCCGTTAGCCTTCTTCCAAGAAGCAGCTTAGGCAAAGGCGCTGGCAGCTGAGCCGAGATGAATCCTTCATCAGCCGGGAGAATTTAACTGGGCTGGGCTGCCAGACTGCAGGAGAATTCCACTCGACTTAAAGGATGGCCTGCACCGCCCTCCCCAGGCAAAATTTAACACACTGGACCTTTAAGTAAAATTTAACACACTGGACCTTTAAGTAAAACATGTTTTGCTACCCAAAGATATTCATCCCCCTGAAAATAATATCTCGTTCCTCGTTTATAATTAACCATTTGAAATGATTAGATTGATTCTAACAATATATAGAATGTTAGCCTGCTGCGTAGTTTACCCCACACACTGACAGCTGCCATTGTAACGAAACAATCAACCCTATTCTGACTTCACCTAATAGTGGTTATAATTTTATGGCTGACTGGTGAAAAAACATTTTTATACCAGTATGTCGTGGAGTATAAGTATATTGTGGCATTAATACAAATATGGAAACGACCAAATATATTCTCTGCTCAGTTTGATTTCCTGTTTGAACTCCTGTGCTTCCATATGCTCAGTCGACGGAGAAACGATGTCTGATAATGTAAACATAAATGCAGTGTCTGGCTGCCAATCACACTCTTCAAACATCTCCTTTTAACCTTCTCCCTCCTTAGCCGTCTCACAGGATGAAGTCTAGCAGCGGGCTCTTGATGTTTTAGATTAGTGTTCAGATGAAGTGACTGGTAGCTCATGCGTTTGAGATGCGGCTGCCTGAACGTTTCTCCGGCTCCTCTGTCTGGATGTAGCTTTCTGTAAGCCGAGTGTGAGAGTGAGGATGTTTTCAGGAGGGGATGAGAGGGGGAAGAGGCGGAAGGGAGGCAAAGGAACAGAGACTGACAAATTAAAAAAAAAAAAAAAAGGAGCAAAAAAACGAGTGGAGCGGATGAGGAGAGTGGAGGAGGAGAAGTAGAATGATGACGAGTGGAAGAGGAGAGAGTTGTAGAAGTTAGACAGTGGGCTTAGAAAACAGCTAAGCTCATGTCACCAGATCAGTTATTATACAAGCAAATTCATTAGTCTTTAGAAATAATATATTTTTTGAATGGTAGCCTCAAAATGCAATATTTTTAAATCCAAGGGGATGTTAAAGACTAGATTCTATCAAACCCACTGAATCATATAGACATAGTATGACATAGTGGCACTCATATCTTGTGAGACGTTTTCTCCACGGAGCTGTTTTTTTAACAGTGCTGAATGCCACATATTTGCAACCGTGCAAGTAAGTCACACAGACTCATCAAAAACAACAAAACACTTCACCTTAATTCAGACCTCAAACGCTCTCTCCTCTCCTCCACCTCCCTCCGTGCTTCCATCCTTCCATCTCGCCACAACCGCTCCAAATTAATCTGCAAAATATTGATTTGAGGAGCAAGGGGGTTGGTGGAAGGGGGGGGGGGCACACGATTGCGGCCGCATATTAATACGAACGGGCCGCTCTTCGTCTCTCCTCTATACTTTAAGATCCTCATATCTTCATAATTGATTAATGTTCCTTTGTGAAGTGGGGATGAATAATACATTAGCGGGACTGCTGCACCCGCAGGCTGATGAGAAAATGTTTAATTTCTGTAAATGTAGCACTCCCTCTCTCTCTCTCTTTCATTTTCCCCCTCTCTGCTTATTTGTGAGTGTCGGGTTGTGTGTGTTTGTGAGTTTTCACTCCGCGAGCGGAGCGCTGTTGATTTACTTTTTTCGTGTTTGCTGTCAGCTCGCGTCGCATGTCGAACATCACAAACAAAAGGCGCCGACCGCATTTGCAAACATGAATGAATAAATTGGGGAAATGAGTTCAGCTTTGTTTCAATACTTTACATACATCTGCTGGAGCTGCGTCACCTTAGCGGCTTAAAAAAAACCCACCCCATTTGGACGTGTGCTCGCAGACCTCAACTGCTACCTCGACCAGCAGCAATCAGCGAAGACATGCCAGTGTGCCACAAAACCACCTGATGGGGCGCAGATATCCTCTTCAACCGCCTGGAAAGGTGCCGGAGTGGTGACATATGTTAGCTGCTGTGACTCGCACAGCCTGTCACTTAGCTTATGCTAATTATGCTAAACAGGAGCCTAATGTGGCGATTAGATATTGAGCTGCAGTATGGCAAGATTGGCAGAGTAGGACAGGGGTGGGCTGAGGGTGGGGGGGTTCCTGGCACCTGACGGTGAGCATCTGTGTCTCAATGGTCTTTATTCATGTCTGCTGAGCTTTGCTTGATTCTCATTTGAACTTGTGCCAGTAATGAAGCAGATCCATCCGCACGCACAGCTTCATGCATTACACTGTGACTGCTAATTGAATAAATAACACTTATCTGTTAACAACTATCATAATTAGTTCTGCTAATCAGCCTAGATAACCCAATTAACCTCATAGAGTGCGGCGGGGACGCCTCCTCTTTCTGCTCATATGTGGGTGTTGATTTATCTGCCTGAAAGCATATCAGAGGCACTTAAGAAACACATTTGCCTAATTAGTTTTCAATGACGTAGACAAGCATTTATGCTTTTTTCATGTTCTTATTTTTCCGCCTTTGAATGTGAGGTAATGGGCTTTCCCCACTGAGGAAATAAGTCGTATAGAACTCACGTAAACAGCGATCCTGTTTCTCCACGTGTGAAATGTGAGAATTTATGCATTCACGCTGCCATGTGTCAGTCTGTCTCTCGCTCAGATCCACACGGACATGTATATTTTTACAACTATTATGGTAGTTTAGACAGAGTGTGTATTTATTCAGAGAATGTCTGCCTGCTCCATTAGTTTATGTCCTTGAAAATACAATTTGGCCTCAAGTTCTCTCCGTATGTTTAAAACCTTCAGTCAGCATTCCCATCCTAATAGTGAGCTGTGTTTCCTCTCGTTTAGCTTCACCACTCATTATCCCGACCATGTGGAAGAGACAGTGTTTAGATTGGAGCGAGCGAGAGAGAGAGAGAGAGAGAGTTGAGGACGGACGGCGAGCGAGAGAGATAGAGAGGGAGCGAGCGGGGGAAAGGGGACAAAGGGAGAGTTAGTGGATGAGCGACTGAAAGAGAGAAAGTCTGCCATCTTGGTTTCTTCTCCTTTTTGTGTATTTTATACCAAGTGGTGTCTGATCTTCAAACTAAAAGGGAAATAAAACATAATCAACACAAGACCATAGTCAACACACCCAGACCTGATTACTACCAGCCCTGCTCAATCCCATCAGCTTAAATAGCCTCTTTTTGGAAGCACGAAGGTGATTGAAATCATCAGTCAGAGAAGGGTTCCCAAGCTACGCCTCCAGTTCTGCCATTTCCCACAAAACATCATTTACAAATGGAAAAGAATTGAAACAATAGTGAGCCTCACAGTGACCTGCCTTCCAAAATTCCAAACAGAGGACTGCAAAGATTCATTCAGGGGGTCGCAGAAGAAGGCGTGTCTGACCTCAATAATAGTCAGAGTTCATGGCTCCACAATTCCAAAGACACTGGGCAAAAAAAATGACATCGACAGAGTAAGGAGGCAAAAGTTACCACTAACCCAGAAGAACATCATGGCTTGTCTGGATTTTACTACATCCGCCTTCATGGCCCTCAGAGCTTTAGGGAGAATATTGTATGGGCTGATGGATTGATGGGTCAACTGTTTGAAAGACAGGGGTCCTGTTGTATCTGGTGTAAACCTAGTGTGACGTTGGGACACTTTGCTGCTTCAGGGCCAGGATGACTGGCTATAATTGTGGGAAACACAAGTTCTGCTCTCTAACAGAAAATGAGAACGGAGAATGTCAGGTCATCGAGTTTGAGAGATGGGGAATACAATGATCCCAAGCGGACGAGTAAATCCACCTCTGAATGGCTCAAAAGAGATTCAATCAAAATTTTGTAGTGGCCTAGTCAAAGTCTGGAACAGTGGGACCTGAAAAGAGCAGTTTGTTCTCATAAAACTTCCAGTGTGGCTGCATTAAGCAGTCCTGCAACGGAGAGTGGGCTAAAATTCCACCATAGCCACTCCAGAGTCCGATCAGAGACAATTTGATTGCAGCTGATGCTGCTAAAGGGAAGCCCAGCTAGCTAAGAAGATGAATACTATTTCACACTTATGATTGTTGGGATTGATCTCCATTTTTTTTTTGCCTCATTTAATAAAGTTATTATTCAAAACTCGTATTCTGTCCGCACTCAGCTTTCCTTAGTTTCTCCGTTTAACATTTCAAGAATCCAACTCAGTTTAGTCCGAGGAACACACAAAAACAGAAGACGTCAGGAGGAGGTTCAATACTTTTTCACAGCACTATAGATTTTCTTTGAACCGGACCACTGCTTCCTCTGCTTCTAATGAATTTTGAGGAGAAAGAAGGGATTGAGAGAACCAAACAAGACTGTCTTTGTTGCACCCGGGCAAGAGAGAGAAAATAACGCAGCGGATTTATGTCTTACAGCGAGCCTCATAGATCTGTGGCACCGTAGCCCCTTTGACGCAGCTGCATGCTCTGGCTCTTAATTAATAGTCACTTAAAGTTTCTCTCTGTGTATCAAATAATCTTATATGTGGGTGCAACTGTTTGCTTCTGTGGCCTGTGTTTCGGGACACGCAGCTGTAGTTTGGAATAGGCTTTGACAAAATAACAGTGATAGGCCCCTCTGGTCCGGTCTGTGCGGCTGACAGTGGGAGCGCCGCAGTTAAAACACACTCCGAATCATCTGACATGATAAGAAGACTATTGCGTCTTGGAGCTGAGGCAAGTTTCCAGAAACATTTTCTGCACAGATATTATCTCATCTTAAAGCATGCAACCGCGCTCTAAGAAGTAAAACATCACATTTACTCCTCTTAATTCTGTCCGGCGGACCCACCAAACTAGGTCGGATACATGAGAGGAAAAAGATTAGAAAAGTAAATAGGTCCCCAAACCTGCTAAAATAAAGCGCTATATTGTACAGTTGTGTTGAATGTAATAGACAAAGTGACCTTTTATTAAACACTTTTATGTGATCCCCCAATCCTTTTTCTATTACATAAAATGTGTTTTACATTGTTTTAATTGGCAATTGTACAGCAATTGAATTATTTCAAAAATGAAAAGTCATGTAATGCAAACAACATGTACATTTCATTTTTAAGAGTGCCACAGTTTGTTGTTAATCATCTAAACTGTTTAAGCTCTCAGAATTCACCTCACATGTTTCTACAAAAAAAAAAAACATGTGACATTAAATGCTGCACATTAGCAAGAGGCCATGGCACTTTTGCTAAAGTGCTAATGTGCTAATGTGATTAACTAGCCTCCAAAGCCTGCACTTCTCAAATGAGTGGACCAAAAACCCGGATGACTCTCTCTCTGTGCATTGGCGGGATGCTAATATTAGCCCGTGCTCACATCAGCTGAGTCATCGCCTCTGTGCCCTTTGCTCATTAGCTCATTTTAGACTGATTAGATCAGCCTTGCTCAAGAATGCGTCGTCGCACATGCACGCCAAATTTGAATATCAAAATGGAATTGCTCGACCAGTGGAAACTAGATTAAATTCAACATGTTTGCATTAAGGTGTAGGTAAAAAACGATGACGATGCATATTCTTTTAATGCACCTTGCTACATTTAGAGCCATTTATGAAATTATCTAACGCTCATGTTATGCAAATGCCTTTTGTAAGTCAAAGTCACTTATGGTGAGCATAGTTGATAGTCCTCTCCGCCTTGATTGGACTTCACGAGATCATCGCTGTAGATATTGATTGTTTTCATGGAGTTTTAAAAGCTGCACACTTTCTCTATAATAAGGCGCCACACTAACAAAGTAATGATGTTACTGCGGTGCAATAATATGCAATGCATGGTTTTCATCATACGTAGACATGTTGAATGTCCGACATGCTGACGGGACTTAGGTAAGAGATTAAAACTGTTTTTCCACCATGTTCTTGTTCACCCCTTTGTTATTTCAGCTTTCAAGTCGTTAAAGCGTGTCTTCGTAGCTTTGTCAGGGTTATGTAAACACATCGGCCATAGCGCTGCTCCCAACAAATACCACAGATACTTTCTCTTCCCTCTAAACCTCCAGGAACTGTCAAGAGTTTACACTTTTGCTACCAGGTCAAATCCCCCTGACAGCAACACATTGGGCGATGCAAGTTTGCCCTAGAAACCTCCCAACCTCCTTTTTTTTTTTCTTTTAATAAATCATTTCTATCATGTCATTGTTGCAGCTGATGCGAGAACCCGTTGCACTCTTCCTCTTTGAATGCTCACTTCTACTGTGAGCTATTTGATCAGCAGAGAACACCAAGCTGCTCCTTCAGATGTTACGGTAAACAAGAGAAAGTTGTTTTGTTGTCTGTTAGAGTTTGAAAGCAGAGTGTCTATTTCACTTAGTGCTTTTCATGTCAGATGTAAGGTAGTGAAGAGCACTCAGCCGATGTAAATCTGAACGCTTGTGTTTGCTCATGCGAAGGATTGAGCGTTTCTCCCCTCTCTCTCTCTCTCTCTCTCTCTCTCTCTCTCTCTCTCTCTCTCTCTCTCTCTGTGTCTATGTGACAGATTCCTCTCAAGATGTTAATTCCTCTCCTCCCTGTTGTTGTCATGCTTGCACCAGCAGCAGACTCTGCACCAGGGGGGAAGAAGACATATTGGTGTTAATGAAAAGCCCTCCTAAACTCTCCTCCCCACATGAATGTTTAAGCATGCTTGTCATAACATTCATTCGCTCACACATGACAGCTAGCATCTGCAGCTGCCTCGCTCGGCCTCAATATTTTATCAAACCATCTCCCCTAACCCCGCTGCAGCACAATGGCTGTGTGTTAGCAAACGGAATCACAATGACTCAAAACAGGCCGTGTTCAGACTCACTGCCAGCAGAGGCCATGCATAATGGATTCACCAACACCACAGGTCTCATAATGGTACAATTAGTCAATCTTACATATGCATGGAAGAGGAAAAAGGGACAAATGAACAAAATGTGGTTAAGGGGAATGAAAACAGGAAGAGAAGGAGATGAGATGCAGAAAGACAGAGGGGTGAAGGAGCGGACGAAAAAGCAAGGGGGCGTGTATAAAGCATGAAAGGAAAAGGGAAAGAAAAAAGGATTTAAAAAAAATCCCATCAAAAATAGCAAAGAGAGAAATCCTCATGTCCATATACAGTATGTTGTATGGAAGCTCCGTAACACTGCGGGTCAGCAGTTGTGACCTTGGTGGGTTTGACAGAAGTGCTTCACCATGGCAACGGTTGTTTTGCAGCCCTCAGAACAACCCCGCACCCCTCGTCACTCCCCAACCCTCCTTGCCTCCTTGCCAACTTGATTGGACACACGATTGAAATGTCATGTGTCAGAAACACACATGCAAACGCACTACATCTGCCAAACCGAGAAACAGCAAAACAAAAGAAACAGGGCAGGATTGAGCAAGTCGTAACGAGCGAAACCGGAGACTTAAAGAGAGTAGAACGGTTTTGGTTTAGCTCAATATCAAGGTGGGGCTTTAGAAAAGTGGGGTTAACGTTGTGTGGAGGGAAGGAGATCCAGACACGGCATGAAAGCAGAGGGACTTGTCATACCCGCTGAATACAGAATCAAATGAATATTAATGCGGAACCAATTACCTTGGGGACATGTTGTCTGTAGGTTAGCCTTGCTAACGCGTGTGTCTCACCTTTAGCAAAATGAAAACAGTGGGTGGGGGATGTGCGGGCGTAGGAGGGGTGCATTCATTTTCTTCCAAACAAGCTTGTCCTTTCCTTGTTAAATAGAACTGTCCACGACACTACATCTCTTCCCCTCCCTCCTCTTAGTCACGTATGTGTAAAAAGCAATTTTTTTTAATGAGTAATGAAGAGAATATTTGATACAACTCTTCAGCCATGCCTCTGGTTTCACAGGACTCAATACGGGTGCCATTCCTCATTACATCATTAGCAAGGATTTGATAATCAGCAAAGATATCGTTTAGAAATGTTCCCTAACTCTCAGACTAACAACCCTGTTGACCAGATTCTCTCATTGTCCCCATATTGCAAAGGCTTAAGCTCAATTATGTATAACAATACACACAATATCATCTCTGACTCATTACAAATGATTAGGAGTTGTTGGGACCCAGGAGAGGATGGTAATAGGACGAATCCTCCCCTTGTTCAAGACATAACTTCATACAACGTAAGATTGTCTTAAAACACATCTGACCAAGGCTAGACCAGCAAACAGTTCCCAACAGACAGCAAATGATATACATGTGTTCTGGTCCTGACCCAAACTCAAGACATTTTGGACCAACATTTTCACACTAAGCCGCCACACAATGACATAACTCCTAAGCTGCTAAGTGCCTTACTTGGATGAACTCCTGAAACTCTCTTCCTGAAAGGAGGAGGCCCCAAAATATAGCGTTTACCTCGGGCCACCTTCGTACGATGGATTCAAAACACTATGCATGTTTGAAAACTAAAACAATCAGACACACCCTCAGAGGTTCCACGCTAAACTACACAAATGTTTGGACCACTTTTTTAGAGTACTATGAAAGCATACAAATGTCAACGAGATGCTGATGGTGCCGGAGTAAGGCAGCGGATAAAGAAGCGAAAATCTTTCAAAATAGTTCAAAATAAAAGTTTTTATTATTATTAAACATAAACGTAATCAAAGAAATGATAAAATAAGGGCTTTAAAGTCTCTTAGAAACATATTTTTCATGATCATGTTCTTGTTGCACTTTTCATCAGCAGTGCCAATAACCACAAAAGTCGCCCATCTTTTCCTCGTATTCACCGGTGTCGAGGCTCTGTGGTGACGACATGTATGCAGTTTAGTTGTGCGAGCAGCTTAGCCTTATGCACCAGTGATCTGTGCAGGTCACTAACCGATCTGCATAAGTGACTGTGCCAGCCTTAAAGCCGCTGGCTCCTTAAAGCCCCTTCTAAATCAGTGTTAAAGCCTTGATAATAGACCTCACTGACCAATTGATTGGCCTTCATATGTTTACAGCTCACTTTAATTGCCTCAAAAATACCATTTATCAGCCATGTGTGTCCATGTATTCATGCCTGTGTGCGTGCAGGCGTGCCTGTCCATCGACAAAAAGGCCTATTGATTTATCAGCATCGGGATTTGTCCTGTTCGCCGTACATAAAACCCTTGCGTATGTGCTGTTCAAAATGGGAAATGGCCCCATCGATTTCCTTAAGTTGGAGCCCAAATGCTAAAGATTTTTGGATAAGCTTTCTCATTATTTAAGCTGAAATCAATAGGGGAGAGCATGGGTCTAATGAATGAACGGGCCACAGATCAGATGGGGTGTGCTCATCCCTGGCCTGTCCTGGTCGATCTGAGTGTGTGTGAGAGAGAGAGAGAGAGAGAAAGACAGACAGAGAGAGACAGCAAGTGAGACGGACTGGAGAAACCAGATTATTTGTACATCAAAAAAGCTTTTTCTTTGGCACTCACAGAAATTGAGTCTGGTAGCGGTCACAGCAAACGAATAAATGCTAAACCGGGTCCTCCCAAGTCTTTATTTCTGTCTGTTCTTTGGAACCAGTGTTGTTTCTTTAATTACGTTTCACACTCTCGTTAAAAGTCAACTAGAGGAAATGTGGAGGCAGAGAACAGGGAGCCGTCATATTCTCACCAGAGGGAGACCAAAACACACAAAGAAAAAAAGTTCACAAAGCTCACTAACAATGGTTTTCACCGCGGCATCACAACTAGAAAAAGATCAGGCTTCGAATTCAACCCGCAAAACCATGTCAATTTGACTTTAGCTTTATTGGCATGACCGGGGACATGTACAGACGTTCCAAACCGTTATAGGAGAGAAAACACAGCATACCTGTATATAAACACTAGAACAATGGTAAGTGACATATGGATGAGTTCAGTTCTAACACTAGAGAAGGAATCAGGGTCAGTCAACTCCGACTGTGCTGCTAAAACCCACCTCTCCCTCATTTCTCCCACCAGAAAAGGCAGTTTGTCAGTGCTGGACAGGAAAAAGAATTCAAGTAATTTTTGAGAAGAATTTCACGCAGGTGTTTTGAAGTTTTCACAATCTGTTTAAAAATGCAGCTCCCTGCACAGTGTGTGCACACTCTGAGTTACAGAGGCCCGTCTCAGAGGTCCGGCTGTGTTCACCCCAGTCTGTACATAGCTAAAGCCTTCCTCTGTCACTCTCTGCTGTCTGTTTGGAGCCAAATAGTACAGGAATTTGTTTGGATTTTTGTGGTAGAGTTCATGAAATTTCTCTCTCTTTCTCAATAATGTGTTTAGTTCAGATTGTATGAGGGCCGTCTGGACGCCTGGAGCTGTCAGAGGTGAACCACCGGATACTCTGGCTTCCTTACACACTCAAGCAGTAGACAATCTATGGAAACGGGTGACTTTTGAATTGTTGCCCTGTGATGAACTGGTGATATATCCAGGATGTGTCCTCTTTGGTTCCTTCTATTCTCTTTCATCGTTTTTATCCAATGTATTTCTTTTTAGTTGATCTTAGCCTTGGGACTTATTCATTTGTATTGCTTCAATGTCTTTATTACCTTTTTTATATTTATTGGCGGTTATTTTGACTTCCTCTCATCCCTATTTTCATGTTTTTTAAACACTTTTGCTTTTGTTTGCTCTGATGGTTTTGTGCTTCCACCTCACATGTCCTGTCATGTTGCGAGACTCCTGTTTTTACAGGTGTATTTAGGTGCATTAATGGATGCAATGATGCCTTTATGTGCGTTACCATTGTCCATGCATTCATTTAGATGACCCCACTCACCCTTAGCTTGGAAATGTACCCCACAGCCACTAAAGAAAACATTTATAAATTGGGATACATCAAAATTCATCAATGGGTCTCATCTGGTCTCGGCCTCATTTCTTCGTGGGGATCAGTGGAGTGGGATCTTTTCTTCTTTTTGCCAAATAGACCACATCAAAGAGGAAATGAATTACACAATGAAATGTATTCACGTATAGCCAGAACACAGAACCCACTGTTATGTTTATGATTGCAAGAATAAAAATGACTCCTGAAACTACACCTTAGTTTTGATCAAACATAAACCTGTGTGGGAAAATAATATAGAGCGCAAGTGTCAGCTGGAGAAAGCAAAACACATTCAGCCGGGGTCACACACATACACACTTCCACATTGACACAACTGCCCCTCTTCAAAGCAATTCCATTTTGCTGACTTTTTTGTTTTTTCCCACTGTCTATTCTCTCCACACTTGTGAAGTATGAAAATGGTTGGTGCGTTTCTAGGAAATGGTGTTTGGCTGAGTGTGCAGACGCTGCCTTTCAGATTCCATTCACCAGACTGCTCAGTCTTCAACTTGTGGGATTTATTATGATAATTAAGTACAGCTGATACTCGCAGACAGTTGTCGTGACGGGAAGCCTTTAGAGTTAGAAAGTTGATATTAAATTTGATTATGTGAATTATGTCTACTGGGGAACTTTTAAGTGTATTTCACTGCTGTGGCTTCTCGTAAGGAGAACAATATCAACAAAGGCCAGACTTTAAGGTGCAAATATCACTAACCAGACCAATTTTCAGATCGTAGACTCCCCGTCTCTTCCCTTTCCTCCTGTCTTAGGTGTCCCATTTCTTCAACTCATAAATATTGAAGGCGTAATATGATGAGATTCACGGACAGGAAAAGAATCAGAATCTATTGTTGCGTGTCCTTTTGCCCCGCTGAAAGTTTGGATTAAATGTCACACATTAGCATGTGAACTTTTAAATGAGCTTGTTTGCTCTCCGCGGCGCGGGCCATGTAAATAACCATCTTGACATCGGTGTGGGGGTTGCTTTGGAAGGTTGCTGTGTCCTCACCAGATCCAGGGACATATTTGAGC
The DNA here is from genome assembly GCA_037951165.1 of Lophius americanus. Taxonomy (NCBI): domain Eukaryota; kingdom Metazoa; phylum Chordata; class Actinopteri; order Lophiiformes; family Lophiidae; genus Lophius; species Lophius americanus. The sequence goes on along the minus strand of JBBDHG010000011.1, from coordinate 10,529,035 downwards.
GTTGCACTTGCAATTAGGCTGCAGCGATGGACTGGAGTACCAAACAGCTCTATTGACTGGTTTCATGTGACTTGTGTTCCACACCTAAAGTGGCAAATAGTGACAGATGGGAGAACTCCCTGATGGCTGTTTCTGGTGAATTGAGGGAAGGAGAGGATTGACAGGCGTTCCCAAAATGAGATGATTGACGTGTACTGTCAGAATAAATCTACTCGAGGGCCGATTCAGTTCTGAGTGGAAAGAAAGGTGTGTGCTGATATTTTAGGAGTGTAACCCCTCGATATCGACCAACATTTCAGATATGTGTTGAATAAGTTTTAATGTTTTACTCCACCATTTGAGATGTAAACATTATGTGTTCAACAGGGAGTCAGACAGAATGGCTAATGATTGCGAGCTCACGGTGTGTGTGCGTGCTGCATGAACTGCTGTAACCAGCGGCTGTTCCACACAAGCATTTTTTCATAGACTGTGATCCTCCTTGTTTTAAAATGTACGGCTCCTTATTTATGGACATCATTTCCTCTCAGTGAAGGGCCTGTGTCTGTAAAACACATTAAAATCATAATGCAATCTTTGCTAACCCAGGAGCAACGTTATTGTTCTATTATACTCGGCCAACAACACCATCCCGTTCTGTTTATCAATCCAATATCTCATAATGTGCTCTCTGCCGCCCGGTCATTCTGAATAGAAAGAGATCTCATACTGTTATTATACCATGCTATATATATGTCCTATATTTAGTATTAATCTCATGTTTTGACACAGATCTGACATATCCAATATGATATTTGATTAGTTGTTGTTGTTTTTCTTGTTTGTTTATTTGAAAGTCTCCAGTTTATATTGGATACATGTGTGGAGCCGGCATTATGTGGGCTATTTCATGTGAGTATAAAAATGATTTAGTGTGCTCTGTGTGCGGTGTCATTGACTAGCTTTAATTTCACTGCAATGGGGGGGCTTTATTACTCTGCTGCTACTCTCAGAGTGTGTCAGAGAGAGAGAAAGAAAGAGAGAGAGTGACAGAGAATGGATCTTTCTGAGCATGAACTTTACATTTGTGTTCTTTTGCTGTTGCAGATGACACACATGCGTTTTACGTACCTGCACTGCTATTTAGCAATACGGTTCTGCAATGAAACCGTAAACTGGTTTTGCACCGGTACATGGTATGAAGTAGTATCTATTGCTTTCCTTTTCACGTAAATCATTACTTTCGGAAAACTTTCGGTTTTAAACTCTATAACTTTTGGATTTGCCTGAAAGTCCCGCCTCTGTCGCATCAGTTTGTCCCAGAAGTCAAGTTTTCCTGCATCAAACCTAAGACGGTAGATTTCCCCTTCCACAGCATTTATTAGGAGTTTGGTCACGTTTTGGTCAAAGAAGGTCTCTAAAGATGGTGCAGTTGAGAGCAGTTTACAAAACTTTAAAGTCGTCGCACGCCGCCTGGAAAACGTTGTCAGTCATCGTCAGGAAACAGGAAACAGTTCTCTGAAGTAAAGACACTAACAAATGTAAGATGAGACCAGGATAAGTTTGACATATGTAGAATTATGTTAGTAAACAAGTACTTAGACCCCAAAGATGTAAAAATAAACATCTGTGAAGTTAAATTATTGAATAGATACACAATTTAATATTAATTATTTCTTGAAACAGATTTTTTTCTGTTAAAACAAATAATTAAAAATCACCATTGTTGTAATTATTTTGACAAATTACTCATTAATTTTAATTAGTAAACTCATGCATTTCCTACATTTTTGGGGCCTTTGATGTCAAATATCACAAGATATCGCAATATATTGCAAAACAAAACAAAAATCATTGCAATACCCAATCTAGTATTCTCAACATAGAATTACGATTCAGTGGAAGAATCAACTGAGACCAACATGTGGACCTAACATGTGGATCTCACGGGGGCCAAACCAGTGGTCCCAAGGCCAGAAGTAAAGTGCTCTACCTTGCTGTGACAAACCTTACTTCTGATCAAATGCTACAGAGCCATAATCATGTTTGTGCCACTGAATTCTTTAACCTTTCCATGACCCCAGTGAATGCCAGCGGCCCAATCATAGAACTTAATTGAATCTGCTCCGCGGCACCCCCCTCCGACTGATGAAAAAATAAAATTGGAGGTGAAAAATGAATACCGCAGAAGAGAAAGAGACTAAAAGGGAGGTGATAGTGATCATAGTGGTGGTGGTGGGGGGTTGCAGTGTAGTTTTATAAATACACAGATGTGATCACGTACACACAGTCACACCTTTTTCAATCCCATGCGAGGGGAGAGTGAGAAATGACAGGGAAGCAGGGAGAGAGAGAGGGAGACTGGCCCCAGGTTTCTCATTACCCCTTCGGCCCATTCGGAGGATATTCCTATACGATAATCTGATTTATTTGCAATTTTCCTTTAAGCGGCTTAGTGTTTACCTCCAAGATTAATATATTTCTGTGTTATTAATATCAGACTGTAATTAGGAGTGATGTGTCTCGTTCGGCTCGGTTCCGTGGCCGCCAGGCAGCTCGCCGGATGAAACTCTCTCATGGTTGCAACTCTGTGATCCTCTTTCTCAAGACAAAAAAACCGGGAAAAAATATGGAAGTTTTTAAAAGGGAGAAAGAAGCTGCGGGCTAAAGATGCGGAATTACAAACGCGGGATACCTGTCTTTGTGTGTAATGGCGTATGTGTGTGTGTGTGTTTGGCTGCGGGACCATAGGAATATATGCGCATGTGTGACAGTGTGATGGTCGCCTCTGATTGATAAGGTGTCTGCCCCGGCTGCAGATTGCTCCTGCTGATTGCTCCTGAGAGCTCCAGCTGATTTATAATCAGAGCAGGATGAAGGATTGAGCCGTGAATTGCTTATCTGTTTAGCCCCCTCACAACATAAACTGACAAATTATCATGTTGAACACACGCACACACACACACACACACACACACACACACACACACACAAGCACGTGAATGAAAAAATGTAATGGTAGACCTCTTATTAAACACACACAGACCCACTATAACATAAATGTAATTTTTGCAGACCAACACACACACACACTCACTCTTTGGCCACGCAGAACAAAAACAGGTTTATTTATCTTTGACGTTTACCCCGTTGCCCGGACGAGTGTAATCACTCTCATTTGTTTTTCTGTCAGCTTTAGATGTATGTAAGTCAACCTGGAGTTGTAATTAACTTGTTTGATGCGCTTAGAGTTCTGATTTGCCCAATATTGAAGAATTATTTATAAAGATTCTACACGAAAGATCGTTTTGGGGTTTTTTAGTTTGGCACACTCCTCCTTGCTGCCTGGTTTTCCCAGATTCCGCTCTTCTCTATCCATCATTCTGATCTGCATAGTAGGAAATGTGGCAAGACAGGCATAAAGTCCTTCCATTTTATTTCGATGACTACCTTCCTACCTTTGAATCTGTTTACTTACCAACCTAACTATTTACCTGAGTATCTACCTACCTGCTCATGAACATGCGTACCTACCTATAGACCTACAGACATACTTACCCACTTACCTTCATACGTAACTACCTATGAACATACATACCTGCCCACCTACCTACCTATACCTTATCACCTATCACTATACCTTATTTTAACTACCTACCTACTTATAGCTTCCAACTAATAACTACCTACCTGCCTTCCTACCTACCTATACCTTCCTCTAACTACCTACCTACCTACTGAACTACCTACCTTTACCTTCCTCTAACTACCTACCTACCTACCTACCTACTGAACTACCTACCTATGCCTTCCTCTAACTACCTACCTACCTACTGAACTACCTACCTTTACCTTCCTACCCACCTACGTACCCACAACACATAACACACTTGTATCATACCAGCTGATGAAATTACAATTGAATTAAACTGTGTTTTTCCCCGTCGTTTAGCTAAAGAGGCTGGTTGTTGCTTTTGATAAAAAAAGCCTGACTATTATGTTTGACTAAATCCACTAGGCGAGCCAGAGTAGAAGCCAGCAGCTTTAAATTCTGAGAGTATACATGCCCTATGGCACTGTGACAGTTGTCTCTCTTTGGGAATTTCTGCATCCTCTCTCTCTCGCTCTCTTCCCCTTTTATTTTTTTACTTTACTGTCTGATCAAATGCACAAAAGTGGCACAAAAACACAAAGTACAGGTGCACTTTCTTCCACACACACACACACACACACACACACACACACACACACACACACACACACACACACACACACACACACACACTGATGAATGGCAGCAATTAGATGGGGAAACCAAGCATGTGAGGATAGAGGAGCGCTGAGGGGCTGCAGCCGCTGCAACGTGTGTGTGCGTGTTTGTGTGTATCTGAAAGGTTTGTATCCTTCTAATGCACCATCTGTCTGTCTCAATATCAACACTGTCTCATATGTCCCCGGACAGCGGCTGTGACGAGGTCCGCAGGAATGTCGACCATTGAAATGGGAAATTAAGGAAATGTGGATTCACATTCACACTTAGCAAAAGCCAATTTGGAAGCATTCATAATTCTGTGGTTTCTGTTTTCTCTTTGTCTGGTTCCATGTCAGCCCACTGAGATGTTTAACCCGTTAACACGGAGACCTTGAGCTTTCTCAGCCCTCCCTGTTGAAGGAATGACCTTCGTCCTTCAGTCAGAGTAACTGTTGCCTCTCATCTTCCCTTTTAATGTGATAATACAGCTTTTTAAAGACATTCCACACCAAAGCCTCTGTTAATCAAAGCCATGTATATCTATTCCAGTTACATTGTAACAACACACATATGTCCTGCCATAGTTCTCCATCTTTCCAAGGGGTTCCCTGATTTTCTTGAATATTTAAATATTCTTTTACGTAGACATTGTGTAAAACGTGTCGTAGAGGTAATACAGTGCTGCTTCTTAATCCTTTGGTTGCACATCCTGTATGTATTTATTAGATCACACCTGACTGTATACAATCTGTACAACAGAAAAACCTCTTCACATCACTTTTGCACCAAATTTCGATGTATCGGAAAATCCATTAGTGTGAGAGCGTGACCTTGAGAGAAAAACAGAGACAAACAGCGTCTGCAAATGTAGCTTTTCAAAACTTTAGGAAGACAGTAGCACGTCTGTTGAGTTCTCCCCCAACGAATGATTGAAGAGACATTTTATACCTGCTACTGTTAGTGTTTCTTTCTGGTTTATCTTTATTATTTGCTGCATACATATCGCTAATTTGATAAATATACGGTAAGGTTGTCTTTTCTTTCGTGGAAATTGCGGGGCATTAAGTACATTAAAAACACACTTGAATTGTCTTGAAACTTCAAAGAAAGAAAGTAGATTTTACATGAAGATATATTGAAACTGAACACCTCTGTTCTCCTCTGCAAAACAATCGATTGAAGACTATTTTCCTTCATTTAAACCTGATCATAATAATTATGATCAATAAAAATCTTTATCAGTTGATCTACGTTCCGACCTTCACCTGTGGACATGACACAAAAGTCACCCCCTCTAGGTGGTGTACAAACAAATGAGGTCAAGGATAGAAGCGGCTGAAATGAGCTTCTTTCTTTGGGGGACTGGCCTCAGACATCGTTTGGGCATCTGACCTGATCAGGATGCCTACGAAACGTCTCCCTTCAGAAGTTTTCAAGGCACGTCTAACTTAGAGGAGACACCTGTGTTTAGACCCAAAACTCACTGGAGGAATTATATACCTCATCCGTCCTGGGAATGCCTCAGGATCCCCCAGGATGAGCTGGAGATTGTTGAGGGGAGAGGGACGACGAGCCTTCGTAGACTGTTACCACTGGGACCTGACCCCAAATAAGCTGAAAATAAAGGAACGGAAAAGGAACATTTATCTCATTTATTAGTGGAATATGCTTGTGCAAACTTTGAACTTATGATACCATCTTGGATGATGTTAGCATAGCATTAGCTTTAGCTAAAAGTTACCGACGTAGCATTTATTGTGTGACTTGCTTTATTGTTCATTTTATATTTTACTATGTCTGAAACAATATTAATGGTATATGGATTGCAGCATATCTGTGGGGGAAAGTAATAGAATCCAAGTATACGATTTTGGAATATGAAGAATGACAGACATTACCTTTGCAGAGCAGAAGTCCCAGGTACCATTATGAGTTCAAATGAAAACTCCATCGTTGAACACACATAATTTGATTACATTATGTGGTTGCACAAAACAGATGTATCTAAATCCAATGTTTGACTTGAGTTTAGTTCTATTTTAAAGTTGAATCCACTTAATATATTTGGGTTCCATATTAAACTAGATTTATAATGGAGCCTCCATCCAGAGTCATTAGTCCAGCAGCATGTTTCTGTGCTTTAGGAAATAGCCAGAGTAACCTGAAGAAAAGCCACATAAACACGGGAAGGACACGCACACACCGCACAGGAAGGTCTCACGCTGGAATTCAAACCCACTACCTTCCATCTATGAGGTGACATTGCTAACCGCCACTCCATCATGCTGACAAGCTTCTAAGCAGAAAAAAGTTCTGGCATCTCGGCTGGACTGTCTGCGGAAATTAAATTGGTCCTATTACTTCCTCATTAGTTTTAATGGAGAGAATTTAACTTGTTTTAAACAAGGCCAGTATGTTTTAAAATTAATTAAAAGGTGTAGGATTCAATAATGTGTTAAAATCAATTCAGTAAGTAAGATAAATACTTCTACTAGAAATTACTTGGGGACAGTTTCAGTCTCAGTGCAGGATATTAATATTTAATATTAATATTGTTTATTACATTAGTCCCAGATGAGATAGCAATGAGCAGCAACTGTACATGTGGAAAGTGAAAAGATGTTTTACATGTACAAGTTAAAACAACCACATATCCACAGCAACAGTGACTTGCTGCCCAGATTGCACAGATGTGTGGAATCTGCACAGATTCCAGTTTTCCGACACATATAATATGTGCTTCAGATTCTGTTTTATTCCAGGTATGTGTGGAGGGCGTAATCTGTGTGAGAGCACATTTGTGTGCCTTTGCGTTATTAATGGTTTTACAGCTCCATGCCAACTTTTGGTTTGTCTCATTTATTCTCCACTCAGTCAGATTGTGCAGGTTTTACAAGCAGGTGTGTGTGTGTGTGTGTGTGTGGCTGAGTGGATTTGTATTTATGACCAGAAATGTGTGTCTCTGACACAGCCACTGATGAATTACCTCACTTCTGATTACTTACATCACAAATCATCCCCGTATTATAACCCTTCTTATGCAAATACACACAGTTATGTGTGCGTGTGTGTGAGTGTGTGTGTATTTGTGTCTTTGCATGTGGAAAGAGTGAGAAAGCATTAATACGTATGTCTGCAAAATAATGCAAGCTTTTATTTACATTTGAACTAAATGAGCACTGTGAGTACATGTAGCCCACAAATAGTGTCCAATTCTGTGTGTGTGTGTGTGTGTGTGTGTGTGTGTTGGTGTGGTAACCCTGTATCGCTGGTGAGCTCATTTCTCTCAGAAATCAAAGTTAAATGGGTCATCTATCATGAGAATATGTGACTGGGACACTTGTCTTTGCCACGTGCATGTGTGTGAGCAAATTTGCACACAATTGCACGGTGTGTGGTGCAAGGGCAATGTGTGTGTGCATCTGCAGCTGTGTGCAGTCTTTTTTGTCCGCGAGTGTGTATGTGCGTATGATGCCGCCACTTGTCTCTGCCTGCACTATGATTAATGGTTTACATTGGGCTGTTCAGCCATGCATGTTTCTTGGTTTATCGTTTTATGCTGTCTCCAATTAAAGCTCCATAACGTGAGTGATGGTTTCACGCCAGTGTCCATCAATACAGGCCATCAGCGACCTCATGCATTCAGGATATGGAAGCCACACACTAACTAATATCCTCTTGTGTCAGAGCTGGTGGGCAAACCGTGTGTGTGTGTGTGTGTGTGTGTGTGTGTGTGTGTGTGTGTGTGTGTGTGTGTGTGTGTGTGTGTGTGTGTGTGTGTGACGATACAAATGTGTGTGTTATCTTATCCGCCCAATGATCCTCTCAATTAATTCTTATTTCACGCCTTGAAATCTTTTTAACAAATAAAATAAATTGTCAAATGGATGGATTAATATCACTATTTTTTTCCCCCCACAATTTTGTCAATGTCAATCATTAAATCAATGAATCTTCCTCATCGTTCTTCATTTCTTAGCCCTTATTTTTGGCGTTTTAATAACAGCAAAATGTAAAGTATTTATTTAGGGTTTAGTCATGTGACCTTTTTGCATTGCAAGCATGCAGGCTGAATCCTGCATTGTTTCCTCGTGTGTGTGCGTGTGTGTGTGTGTGTGCTGAGGCTTGTTTGTGCCAGGAAAGCGGTGATACATACATCAGGACATATGAGCTTGCTCATGTGTGCACCACACATGCATGCATGCACGCGCAGCGCAATATCATTTCACGCAATATTATTTCTCATATAGCTGTAATGACATTAGGCCGATATGTTGATTATACTGTCGTCAAACAGCAGCCTGCTGATTGGGTTAGCATATTACCTTATATCACGTTTCTCCATTCATCCCTGTGTTTTTTTTTTTATTGCCCTCATTTTTCCAAATCACTTCCCACTTCCTCAGCTTCCTGGGCGAGGTTGCAGGCTATCCATGCAGGTAGAGTAATACGATGAGAGGAAGGCACGCCGCGGCAAAAGATAAAACCCGAGAGTTGTTACGCAGATGCGAGACAAAGCATTATTGGGAGAGAAAATTGTTAACTTGCAAATACATTTCTTAATAAATATTTAATCACACGGACATAAAAACACAAATGAGCACACACAGATTTCGCTTGAGATGATTTCGGGCCGGCATGTGTTTGGAATTAAAGTGGGGTGTGCAGATTGGTAGGGAAAAATGGGGTTTGATTTAATGGAGATCCAGAATAAGGATGGGGGTAGGGAGGCAGCTGGCAGAGATATTTCAGAGTGGGCAACTCAAATTGTTAGAGAGGTTGCATTTGCAGCTGGGACACTGAGTGAGTACATCAGTGGCGTGTGATTGTCTGTTTGGGCCAAGGTAAGTCCATACTATAATGAGTGAGTATAGAGTACAGACACAAACAACGTTTGAAATACAAATACACACATATATATATATATACATATATATATATATATATGTATATATATATATATATATATTTATGTGTTGTTAGCTCTCAGGATGCTTGTGGGTTCTCCTGTGTGTGTCAGTTACCTCTTTAACATCCACCTCTAACTGACAAAATCACTAGAAAGCATATCAAAACCTTATGGATTCACTTCTCTTGTCCTCCCTGGCCAACTTGAACACAATCAATCACCTACACTCAGATATCAGCAACAAAACTGTACACAAAATGCCAAAGGCGACAACAAAGATTTTTGGCCAAGAGCATGTTTAACTGTGAAAATTTCACCGCAAATTACTATCAGGGTTTATTCGATATTTGTGCCCAACGCGCAGATAATGATTTATCCATGCATACTGTATAGTTGGACACACAGGCAGCAAATGGAAAAAAGATAACAATAACAATAACTCACACCAGGCAAATACATAGGCTGCTTAAACCATGTTAGGGGTATGTGACACTTAGAGAAAAATGAAGTGTGGTTATCTGGAAATTAAAAAAAAAAGGGGGGGACTGATTTAATATTCACAATGGCTGGGGGGGGCAAAGGGGGATGGGAGAGTAGGTGGACCAGTGGGTGGGGGAGGGGCAGAGGCGACGTATGTGGAGGAAATTAATCAGTGGGATCATCTCCATGGGAGTTTAGCTAACCACTGACCTCAGCGCTTTATCAGCCTGTGATGGAGTTTCTGCTGTCGCTGCTGCCATAACAAACCAAACCCACCAAATCACCGTGCACATGAGAGATTACACACCTGAATCACTGGCCCTCCCCCCACAGACAAGCCCCGGGCCTGTATCCCCAATCTGCTGTCTCCATGTTTTTAAACATAAATTATGCCAGTATGTACAGAAGGTTCTGTACAGAAGGTTCTGTACGTACGTAGTGCGTTCTATTCAACAATAGGTCTGATGTGTTCAGAGTTTTTCCTCTCTTGTTGATTATTTCAGATAAAATCCCTCTTAAGTGTTCTCCTTTTGTATTATACAAATCTTAGCCATCTTTATGCCGCAGCTTTGCCTACAGCCTATAACCATGAATAAAGGTGAACTATCAACTGTTTTCCAGGCCCAGGCCAAAATGGAGTCTTTGGGGGCCTCCTTTGACAGAAGACTGGAGGAGAAGGAGACGAGCATCGGCCAACTAAGTGACGAATTGAACAGATTGAGACAAAAGGTAAAAGTGTCAGTTATGGCTGCAAGATTATTCCCAAAAGGAAAATTGGTCCGCATTCTCATTGGTCAGCGGCTGCAGGAATGTCCCGGTTAGCTATGAGATCCCTTTCTGTTTCCCCTCCATGTTCGGCAGACAGCAGGTATTGAACCTTAAGAAAAACCTTTTCCCTTCACATCTCACGCTGGACATATCTTTGATCAAATGGTATTTAATATAATTGATGATATCAGCGTGTGTGTGTGAGTCCGGGTCACTGTTATGGATATCTGAGTTGATGGTTCACATAAGCAGCGGTTTCTTGGCATACATGCATTCATCATTGCTGCCATCTGTGTGTGCATGTTGGTTTCACTTCTTTACGGCATGGACACAAGCTTCCTATGCTTATGATTTATTTCTGTTCAACAAGAATTCTTAACCGAGAATATATTTATATTTATTTTTTGTTGGGACCATGTTGTATATATAGCTCCCCCTAGTGAACATAGCTGGTATTTTGAGGACAAAATCCCGCCTCTCGCCCAATGTCAGTGGGGTTGGGTCCAGCCCCCTGAGCAGGATAAGCAGTTATGGATAATGAACGAATGAATGGTTATCCAACTGTGCCAAATGGAGATTCCTCCTGCTGCTATTCCACAAAGACTGTGTGGAATAACATGAGTTTTGTGGGGTTTCTATCAAATTTGATGCAGTAGCAATCAAGGAGGTTCTGAGCAAATTCATTGATGGTTTTGTTTAACGGCGTAACTGTAATATCATGTTATAAAAATAATTCAGTCCGGGATGGAAATAATGGTATTTTTTATATTCAATCACAGATCACTCACATGTTGTAACAGGTACAATGTCTTACCCGTCCATAGACACGAAGGTTAATCACATACACTTACAGGTAGTTGTGGAGCAATTTAAAGCTTATTTTGGGTATGTAATTCAGGCAAGGCCTAACTTCAAATAAACCAATGAGCAGAAGAGGTAAAATCTGAAATAAACTGCCTGACAACGGATGTTGATCCTTTACTCCTCCAGACATATAATCTTCTTTACAACCTTAAGCTATCCTCCCTACTAATTTTGACTGCATCCAGGAAATATTTGCACTGGGAACACACCGCAGTGTTGACTTTTCAAAGTCAATATCGCTCAAAATTTAATCGTCGGAAGCAAAAACTGTGATGGAGATTAATCGCAATTAATCGTATCGCCGGTGAACACAAACACATGCTTCAACAGCTTCCACTGCTTGTTCCAGCTTCTAAAATGAGCCGCTCTACGCCAATTCATGTATAATACTGAAAATCTTTGGTACAAATTAAAAAATTGCATTGCATTGTCAAGTGGTTGGCCTCTGGGATTCAGTTAGTTAATAAAAAGATAATATCATCCAGCATCAAACAGTTTTCCACCCACTCATTTTGCACCCTTTCAATTAACCAGATTACCAAATGCGGCTCCAGCTTACTGATTCAAAGGCAACACATCGAGGCAGGCACACTGACAGGAACACACACACACACACACAAACACAAGTACACACCACTTGATCTACATATCATTATGCTTTTGATAGAGTGCCAAGGTTTGGCTGAGGAAGACGGAGTCAACTGGAACGAACATGTACACAACACCTGTAGGATTTGCGTGTGTGTGTGTGTGTGTGTGTGTGTGTGTGTGTGTGTGTGTGTGTGTGTGTGTGTGTGTGTGTGTGTGTGTTTGAGTGTGAAAGACAGCTGTAAAATCTGCACCTGTTTAATTGAATTAGCCATCTTAATGAATTCACACTGCCTGCCAAAAAGCGAGGATTTAACGAGCTCATTAGACCAATTAGTTAATTAATTGTGTGTATAGCAGAGGCTTCCCAAACAGCTGTGTCTTCATTATCTGATGGCTGCCGCCTGTTGGATCACTGGAGGACAGTTCATAATGCTTAATGTGTCATACATGCGCACACACCAGTTTGTTTGTGCGCTTGGATTCTTTTTCGGGGTGTGCATAAGTGCAAAGACGCTGGTACATGCGTGGATTCTTGTGTGTATGTGCTTGTTTGTGTTTGAGTGGTATGCTCAGTCAGAATATGGCGGCCAATATCATTGTGCATATTGCAGTGAAAGGTTATGCGGGGGCCATTACTCCCACAGGTAAAGACACAGCGGTCCTCCTCGACACTTTATAATCTCTCTTTTATTAGAAGTTAATATCTTGCCTGTTCTTTCTCACTCAACACTCCCACCTGCTTAGAAATGGCCCGCTCCATCTTTTTAATTCAATTATATTGGCCACCCTCACTCTCTCATTCTCTCTCTCATTTCCCTCTCTCCCTCTCTCCCCGTCTCCCTCTCTCTCTCTGTCTCTGTCTCTCTCTCGGCCCAGAACTCATACCCCTCTCTCTCACACTCCGTTTCTTTTCCCTTCTGTCTGTTCCCATCTCAGCCCTCCTTTCTTTGTCCTCAAATGTTCCATTTCTATTCGTAATCCTAGATGGAAGATAGACTTTGGTCAATCAAGGATTTGTGAAAGCCGCTCTCCCCTGTTCTCCTCTCCTCCACCTTGGTGGCAAAAACATATGATGGAGATGAGGACAGAATAAAGGAGAGGAGACAAGAGGAGGAGAAGGCAAAGACGCCAGCAGGCGGGAGTTATGGGGAAGACCCCAAGGGTGAAACTTTGATTGCAAAAGCAATGAGACTTGATCAGATTGAGGTCTCTCTCTCAATAGGGACTCTACTAATATGAAAGTCCAGGGCTTAAGCTCTAATTTGAAATAAAATCACAAATCTTATATTCTTTTCTGCGGACTTCGAGCCTAGCTCTTTTACTCCCCGACTGAAGAAGACTTAACACGCTCCTCATGGGACTCCTTTAATATCTTTGATGGTAGTGGATTTAGAGGTGAGAAAAACCACTATATTGTATTAATTATGTAACAATATGAGTGAATTCTGAAAGTCACTGCTGTGAAGACCTTGGCCTAAAGTAAGGATCTGGACAGACTTCTTTACATCTTCATCATGGACAAATTTAAACTGTCCATGCCATTTGATTGTATACAATTCAGGATAGAGTCAAGTTTCGGGTTAATAAATAATAGAAATTAGTGACAAAATGGAAATATTTAGATTTGAAAACTAGCAATTATTAGAAGGACTTGTGTTTTTGGTGGGAAAAGCGTACTTGTAGAAGTACACAGACAGCCATAACATTATAAACACTGACAGGTGAAGTCAGAAGAACTTCTCATCTCATGAAATGTGGAATAAACTGTCCTTATGTAGCACTTTCTTGGTCTGCTGGACCACCCACAGCTCTTCACAGGCGGAGTCAGCTCTCACTCCTTCACACATTCAAACATTCATACAGTGGTGCTATTGGTCTCCATGACCAAATGACCTCTGATGTTTCAAAAAGCTGAAGCTGAAAAATTATTATTTAAATACTTCTTTCACTATTTCTCTTGTCTTCACATGTACAGCAGTTGAAATAAATCACACGCTAACAAACTTACCACATGCCCAAGTATTTGCACTCACTGACCTAAGAAATGGTTGTTAGTATATTTTGCTATTTATTTTATTATTATTAAATGAATAAAATGTGGATAAACTACAGGAAATATCCAGCATACCTAATAGCTTTAGCCGAAATCCTAATTGCAGTAAAACAGGGACCTGATTTTTTGTCATTAACGATGGAAGGAATAATATTTAAGACACACATTAAATGTTATTTTGCTCCATAATCATTTTTCACACAGAATAGTTAACTCTAGAAAATATGTCGAGCTCAGCTGAGATATGAATCTTGAATCTTGAATCTTGAATATGATTGTCTCGGTTTTGTAAAACTTTCTTTATTTCCCAGTAGTCATAGAGATAAAAGAGTAATTTAATTCAGCGCAGATTACATTTGAACACATCTGTGTATGTCAATATGTCATCTGTCAATCCATGTGCTGATGACAGCCAGGTTACCCGGCTCTCCTGCTGATGTCAGAGCTAAACATTTGTTTGATTTGTTGTTCACACTTTTGCATTGTCAGAGTCCCTAGTCATTTTTATAAAATGAAATGTTAGGGTTTGAACAGTCGTGTGACAAAGAGTGAGCTCACTCACACACACACACTCACCCGAGACTTCTTGCCTCTGTCAGTCCCTGACTCCGGGGCTGGCCTCTGTGATGCCTTTTCTATATGACACCAAAAACATCCTTAAGCACTTAATTCCTTTATTATGAAGACCTTCAATTGCCCTTGGGAGTGAATGGAAGCGTGGATGGTTGTCTGTCCCTCAATTGGTCGGATGATATACGGAATACGTGGGATAGTCTGGAAAGCTGAAGCAGGCAAAGGTTGGACTGGGTTCGTGCCAAGTCCAGAACCAGGAGGTGAGGAGAAATCAAAGTTCAAAGTGTTAGTTTTGATTAAAAAGCAAATCACGATTTAGGTCACCGATACCTAAGTCACAATTACGAAAAAGTAATAAAATCAAGCTGTTCAACATTTAGCAGTTACAAGAAATGTATTTTTAGCATCATTACAGTTGAATTTGGTTAATTTTTTTGGGTGATCTGCTTTAGTGAAGCCGCATTAGAGGGCTTGTGAGCATGAACCTCTTTTTTACCAGGTTCCACCAGTTTCTCACTGGGGTTCAGGTCTAGACTTTGAATGTCTAGACCTGAGTATTTTTATAATACTCCTCAGGGATGGGTCAAATGTGGAGGACATACCTCAAAATGCTCATTAGTCTTTAAAACATTCACCCAAATTCTCTGAGCATCATCACAAAGTTCTTTGGCAAAACATTTAGATGAGCTTTAATTTTCTTCTGGTTTATCAAAGGACTCACAACTATCATATATGAGTTTTGAGTACTAGAACATTACATTAACATTTTACTAGATTGCAATATTCTTGGCAGATCAACGTTTTTTACAAAGTCTGACCAGCCGATACCGATTTTGGCCAATTACGATTTTTTTCCATAAAGTTTAAAAATCATAATGAGTGATGTATTTTAAGTTTTAAGTGCTCTTATTTTGAAGGATTAAAGTGGAAGTGACGAGGCTGGTCGGCCAGGTGTTATGTGTATTTATTGTAACCTGTTGAAATGAATGTACCGTCCGTCCTCCTCGCCGTGCGTTCCTTTAACCAATTTTATGATTTGATGGTTCAGTCCATTGTATGTTGACATTTGTTCAAGGAATTCAGGCCTTGTGGCCAACTCTGAGCTCCCACTTATTAATCCCCGACTCATTGAGCCGAACGCTTTCAGGGTCTTCCCACCGCAGCTTCCTTTGTAGTTAAGTTTTAAAACCATAAATGACAGCACAGACGCATACATACACGCATATTAAACACAAACACATCGCCCCCGGTCTTCATTCCCTTCATTGGCTTCCCATCTCCACCAGGATTGATTATAAGATCTCTCTCTCACTCACCAGTGCTTCCATTGTAACGCACCCCCTACCTAAAAGAACTACTCACCCCACTGACCTCGACACGATCCCTCCGTTCTACCCACTCATACCGCCTCCTCCTTCCCCGGACTAAGCTCAGCACCATGGGTGATCGGGCCTTCTGTTCTGCTGCCCCTCGTCTGTGGAATGCCCTCCCTGAACATCTGAGGGCTCCACAGACGACTGACACATTTAAAAAAGGACTTAAAACTTTCCTTTTTAGCAGAACCTATAACTTTAATTAACATTGCTGCTTTTTGGTCATATTTTTATAATATTATCATTATATTTTTTTATTAATGCTTTTATCTGCATTTACCTTGTTTCACTTTGACATTTGATCCAGATGTAAAGTGCGTTATACATAAAATGTAGTATTATTATTATAAATTGGGCTTTTGGCTGGCTCTGAGTTTCCACTAGCTTTATCTGCTCTGCTAACGGTAGCTTAACTTGCTCTGTTCTTTGGGCTGAGTATACGATTAAAATCGTTGTGCCGAACGTTTTCGGGGTTGAGGAGATGCTTTATCCTTACTGGTGGTACAAATTCCAAGCTTTGTGTTTTCTGGTTTACCTGTGACATGTTCGGAGCCGTGGTAGCTCATGGTTGGTCTACGTGAGGCCGGCTCACTCATGCAACCAGCAACAAGTGAGATGGATCGGCCGGTTGCCGATAACAGCCAGCCACTCGATCCGCGCACCTCTAATAGACACTGACTCTAAATGAGGTGAACGATCGTCTTTGGTTCTTTTTAGGGCGGTGCGATTAATTGTAAAAAATAGTCCAAAGATTCTGCAGCATTTTAATTCATACCATAAGCTGCAGCATTGCCAGTGAGTTGTGTTACAACTGGCCCTCACGAGTCGGGCCTGGTTCTTCACGAGAGTGGCCTTATGGGTATCCTGGCTGTAAAGTTTAAAGCGCACATTTTCCTATTCAGGAGTTGGTGCGGATGGTAACTTCTAAACCCCTACTCAGGTCACTTAACTTTTAGTTTTTCTGTTTCTACCTCTTTATTTCTCTGTTGTTTCACGTAGGCTTTACATTTCTTTCTCGAAACTACATGGTACGCTCGCACAGCAGAGCTGCTGAGAGTTAAGAAACGATGCTGCGATTTAGCCATCCATCTATTGTCTCATAAAACTTAAATAATTCAAAATGCGTAAATGTGTTTATCATTGGTGTGTATATCTGTATATATACAGTGTCTGCCAGAATTATTGGCACCCTTTAAAATACGAGGTGCGAAAAATGATTGTCCACACCCACGATCTTTCATTTAAATTATTCACAGAAATGATGGATTTTGTATGTGGATGACAGCAGTGGCTGTTTCTTCCTGCCACCCTCCCAAACAGCTTGTGTTGGTGTAGGTGACATTTGATGGTGGTTAGGAAGGCTGTCTGTTTCCAAGATTCAACTGACCTCTGCGATCCTCTAAATGTAATCCTTGGAGATTATTTTCACCATTCAAACCATGACAAAAATAATAAATATGACTGGAAAACTGCTTCAGCCACCTTTAATCACACTTTTTCCTGGCACACGTTTTAGAGATAAATGTTTGTTTTATGTTAAGAATAAAATGTTTTTGTCAATTTTTTAAGAGAATAAAAGGTTGGGCTTTCGTGAGTAATTTCGCACTTTGAGATTTGATGCAAATGTAAAGTGCGTTATAAATTAAATGTATTATTATTAGTATTATTATTATTAATTTGAATTACAGAGCATGGGATTAGACAATAAAGACATTTTTGCATCTAATTTTCATAAAGGGTGCCAATAAGTGTGATTGCAATGGTGTTGAGTGCAGTGCCTACATATTAAGCTTACATAGTTCTCATTTGAAGTCTTAAGAGGTTGTGAACATATCTATAAGCCTTTTGTTTTGATGATCAAGAAAACCATAGTACTTGTGCGAACACATCCAAATACACTTTTTCAGCGCATTTCAACATTAAATTTGGTTTAACGCAACTGTAAACAAGCGTTACAGGCAGAATATCCTCCGTGATCAGTCACAACTGGTGCTCAAGAGCAATGTTTCTCAAACGGGAGTCAGTGTTCCCCTATGGGTACTTTGCGGTACTGCAGGAGGGGCATGAACCTTTTCTAAAAACTGTTAGTTTGAAGAAATATCAAATGTTAATGATGATTCCTAAAATAAATATACAATAATAAATCCAGTTTAGAAAAATGGAAATATACCTTATTTATGCCTATTTGTTTCTTCAGTATTATACATTTAAATGTATTAGAAAGGATTAGGGCCAGAGAAAAGAATTATTAAAAGAATCCTTAGAAGAATTCTTAATATATTCAGAATTCTCAATCTCGAATAGAACAATTATTTAAAAATATTTAAAATGGTTCTTAAAAGTTGATATATTTTTTTTAAATCTAGGAAGAGAATAAGGGAAATTAGGTAAACTTTTAAGGCAAAATTCTAACTATTTTTTAATGTCTTTAATTTCACACTTATTTTAATAATCTTAGAAATGTACCAATGAAGTTTTTTCTTGTTTGTTTTTTTATTTCAATTGTCCTTGTTGATTTACTTTATATTTCTTGAGAAGAAACTAAATCCATCACAATATCAGCCGTAACAGCTTCATTAAAAAATAACCAAATAGTCCAAATGTTATCTGAAAATAGTTGGTATCTAGTTCACAATTGAAATCAGTGCTGGCTTTCCTGCAGCGAAAAAAGCAGGTAACGCACACTTAATCTTCCGCACACACATATACATGCACACGCACACAGGAGAAGAATTGGGCAACCTTCTCTAAATCAAATCCAGTCAGGTACATTGGGGAATACTCCTCATTTTTTACTTCCTTCACAGTTAATCATCCGTCCTTCTTCCCCTCCTCCTCTGCCTTCCCTTCCTAGCCCTCTCTCCATATTTAATAACTCATCGCCACCATCTTGGCTCCACTGAGGGTGGTTGTACAATAAAGGAAAAAAAACACACCTCTGTATGAATACCACTTAGCCAAGAGCAGGATAGCGTGGGAAGGGGGGGGTTAAACAATAAATACATTGTTTCCCTATTTTGTCCAATTATTGCTCTTCCTTAGATCATTCTTTCTTTTTTTCTTGTCTTCTTCTCCCCCATCTCCTTTGTCCAGCCTCACCCTCGCCCCAGTGAGAACCAATGGGTAATGTATGGGAACATTAAAGAGTCATATGCATGATGAATGGAATGGCCTTTAGGTTTCTCTCTTTGTCCTTTCCTCTGTTTCACGTAATTCTCTCCCTCTCTCTCCCACCACTCTATTTCTTCCTCCTTCTTTTACATCGCCTCATTCCTTCCTAGGTATTTCAGAGTGGAGTGTGCCAAGAATCTGTTTTATGCTTAAATTCAACTATTTATTGTGACCTTGACCAAACCAAGTAATTAATTTCTGGTGTTTTAGTGGCGCGAAGGCCGACTCAAACGGAGTGCATTCAACATAAAAGCACGTTCGTGTTCACTTCAAATGCTCTCTTAGATGTCGACTTCATGCCCTTACAGTTGGGACACTAACCTGATTTCCTCCTTACCTTATTGACATCATTTGTTTATTCCGTGGGACGCCAGCAGTTTAAGTGCAGTTTAATTGTGTTAGATTTTAACAATTTCATCTTCAAGTGCCGAGGCTCTTTTGCATATGTTTAGTGTTACAGGATTGAATGTGGTTCAAAAAGGTCTCCTTCTCCATTTTCCTCCTAAAAGGCTGTTTATGCAGAATCTAATCAGGTCCATGCAAGAACTTATACAATACGGTAAATACTGTTATAAACCCGCTGTGCACAACTGACTTCACCGTGATGGACACAAGGAAACAGAGGGGAACCACTATTATTCTTTTACACACGGGTTATTGGGTTATTCTAAAGGACATGTTCCTGCATCCATTTCAAAGCACTACTCTGAAGAAATGTGTAGATGAGATTGGCACCAACCCAAACGGTGGGTCTTCCCATCCGGGTTGGGTTTGAGATGCTGCCTCAAGTAAATTAATTAAAGTATCCTGGTTCTCAAGTGATGGGAGAGTGGGCCGTGAGATGTGCAGGTGGATTGTTGTGGCATCAGCAGTAATGCGGATGTTTTGGTGAATCGAGGGCAGAGTCGTAAGTCACAGCTGCCAACTTACAAGTCAGTCTTTGTTGCAACTTCACCTCTGGTCATGAACTCTGGGTAGTGACAGAAAGAAAGAAGTGAAGGATCAAATGGAGCTTCCCTCTTGGGGTGAGTGAGCTCAGCCTTTGAGACGAGGTGCCGAGACCGGACATCCTGAGGGATCTCAGAGTTGAGACAGTTCTTCTTCGCGTCAAAAGGAGCCAGTTGAGGTGGTTGGAGCATCTGGTCAGGATGCCTCCAGGACGCCCCTCTCTGGAAGTTTTACAGGCATGTCCAGCTGGGAGGAGACCCTGGGGTAGACTCAGAACTTGCTTGTAGCCTAGTAACGCCTCAGGATCCCCAATAATGGGATGTCTAGATGTCTTCCCTTCTTAGTCTGCTGCCACCAAGAGCTCACACTTTATAAAGGAAGAAAAGACAAACGTGTAGAGCTGAAGCTAAACATCTAGAGTGAGACATTTTCATTTCATTTTGAAGAAATGCTGTTTTCCTTTTTACCCATGTTCAAACAAAAAGCACACTGCTTCTTGTGTCACAAGACTACTGTGGGCGTTTTCCCAAGGTTAAGGGAGAACTTGTCTACAGTGAGGGTCCCCGATTTGAGGGTTTATGTGTAGTCTGGCACTTTTATTGGCGCTCAGTCGGAGCTGAAACTGTAGCACAAAGACTTTATGAGGTTCCTTCTCACTGCTATGGAGACAGGAGTCGATGCAATTGGTTCACACATTCTCCTCATCGGGTCTGCCGGCCTCTGACGATCTTCTTCTCACAATTGGGCAAACTCTCGACTAAGTCCTCCTCTCTCCCTTCTCTCTATCTCTGCTCACTCATCAGTTGCAGACCAGCGACTATATGTTGAGTGATGTGAGTGAAAGGCTGGACCAGACCAAAACTGCCCAGAACACCGAGAGGCAGCAGCGGGAGCAGATCCAGGAGCAGCTGTGTCATGCCAACAAGGTGATGGAGGGTCTGCAGCAGGAGCTGACACACGTGCGTCACACCACTGAAAAGAAGGTGATTGGTTACCTCCTCAATGTCTTCACTGAAAGGATGTTTTTAAAATCTTGCTTGTCAAACTTTGTTACCCTAATCCCTGTGTGGACGTTCATATCAGCGGGTGCTGCTCAGAAACATCTTCTGGACAATGTGGGGTAAAAAAAACGGTGAAACTGAAGCAATGCAATTTCTATAGTGGCGATGATGAAATATAATATTAACTTTAATGTGAGACATTGTCTTTTGCAACAATGGGAGCTGATAAGAAGGGTCGCATAGGTGAGGGATTCATTTAAATATTCAATTTTCCAATTGTAATATTCACTGTGACAGGCATTGTCTATTTCCACAATGGGGGCTGATAATAAGGTTCTAGATAATGGTAATGGGTTGTTCTGATATTTAGAGCCTTATTAAAACACACATACCTTTGATGAAGGCGGACATGAAAGAAATTTGGAATGCTATTCTGCTGAAATGGGATTTTTTCCTTTTCCCACTACGGTAAATGTCAAAAATCACATGTTGATATGGAACGAGGCATTAAGGTTCCCTTTGATTCAACGGCCTTTCTGTGATATGCCAAATGCGTTATACTCGCGCTTAGCCGTTTGCATTTAACCTTCAGTGAAACAAGTTGGAAAGACATTGGGATTTGGGCTGTAAAATACCACCTATGTCCACCAGGGGGAGCTACATTTGCACATGCTACAACCTTTGCTTGTGACATTAAAATAAGGTTTTATGAAAATCTTAACATTGTGCACTAAGAAAATTGCGAACAAAACTAGGTACAAGCTCGATTGTGGGACTGCTGGGAAGAGCAGCTGTGTGACGTGAACAAAAGCAACACATTTGGGGTTTATTAGAAGACAAGGAACTATCATGTGATAAGGAGGGTTTTTTACTTCGTTATTTTGATGCTTTTAATCAACAACAGCTTGATGATAACTCAGGTTTACTCCTATAGGCACTAATTGAAGGAGAAGCTGAGAACCAGAATTATTTTTTCGGTACGTCAGTGGTGCTAGTCTGGCTAACATTAGCTAGCATTAAGTTATACAGCCAGGCTCTGTTTAGGCTACATTTAGCAGGAATGCTTCATTAACATCAATATAATCTGAAGTAGAGTTAACAACAAAAACTCTTCATCACGAAAACCCAGACCCACGCTACGCTCAGACACCTTCATCAGAAGTCTTCCTCCAATGACTTTATCCACTACTTCCAAAAAAGGAAGTTGATGTTTGTGATGCGCTTTTGCTGTCGCGAGCTTTCCCCATGTGAGTTTTCCAGCAGTTTTTCATTTGTCTGCCTCTTCGGTCTACCACGGCTCCTCACAGTTTTTCTTGGACTTGTTTCTAGACTTCATCGTTTCTCATTTTCCCACCATTGAACGTCATTCTCAGAGAGTTTGGATTCAAATGAAACCCTCTGCCTTGCTCCAGTTCATAATTGATAATGGAAGGCGCCATCTTGACGTCATCTAAGTTACAAGAAATGTTTTGTTCCATCGTTTATTACATGATACAATTGTTTTACTGATCAGTGTATGTAAAGGTTTAAAGAAAAAGCCCTCTTCAACCGAATGACATTCCAATCTGTGTTTATATGGAGTATTTTCATCGTTATTGAACTTTTAAATCGATTTGAATCAGAATATTGAGGTCCATGTAAACCCAGATACTAAGACTGTCGTCGGAAGTGTCTTCTTGTCAATGACGTTCACTTCCAAAACACCACACACTGAACAGGTCGCGTTATACCACAGCAAATAGGATTTAGTCACTTACTTAAAAATTACATTTCTGACTCTTGCTTAGTCAGTCCGCTGAAGTAGAAGCTTATTGGGTTGTCCTCCATGTAAGTCCTACACGACACACCGTTCTCAGATCATGTACGACCAACAGCTTGACTGTATATGTGTTATTTCAGTGCGTGTGAGATGGTGTCTGGTTTCCGCTCCACATCTGGCCCTGCTTTGTGCTGAAAATATGTTCCTACATCTATTACAAGCTCACGTACACACACACACACACACACACACACACACACACACACACACACACGCATGGACACACACTCAACAGCTTTTGCATTCACTCATACACACTTCACTCCGTCAATGTATGGGAAGTCGTGGTAGGTGTGTGTAAAAGACAGCGAGAGCGCCTCTCCCCCCTGAATGTGAGTGAAAGTGAGAAGACTCTGCGTTAAGCATTTTCCTCTCCAGCTCCAAATGTCCTAACATTAGCACAGCTGTACAAATACTGTCAACACTCTCTCGCTCATCGGAAAATCACGCCGCCGATTCTCTCTCAATCCTCCTCTCTTAGACTTTGTTTCTCAGAAGAATAGGATCGCAATTTGGCTTTTCTTTAGACGAAGAGTAGGCCATTCATTTCTTTTTTTTACTGACTCTGCAGGGAAGCGGGATGAAGGTAGAGGAAGCAGGGGTCTGGCGTGGGGGCTTGGGGTTATGAAGCCATCCTCTGTTCAACTCGGTTATGTCTGCGGGCATGAGTCGGCATTTTTTTCTTTAAATTTCTTTTAGGTCTGCACAGAAATGTTTGTTAAATCACTCTATAATTAGTTTCCCCAGACTGACTCAGAGAGCAAAGAAGTGCTACTTTCAAACTATGTAACACATTTATTTAAATGTATTGACTTAAATTTAATTGAATTAAATTACATTTGATTGAATTGAATTGAATTGAATTATCTGTTTTTATTATTTTTAATTTACCCTGGTTAAGAGTGCATCCTTTTTGTGAAATAGTTTATATATAAAATTATATGTTTTATTACATTTTGCAATGAATTAAAGAGGTCTAATTTTTTGAAATCATTTACGTTTTTCTTTCATCGGCAGTTTAAATAATTGAATACTTGGTATTAGGAACATATGTCATGGCCAGTTGTTAGTTGTTTTAATTTAACACTACCTTATGCATTTGGAAAAAAAAAACTCCATTTTCAAAACAGCTTTTTGTTTTTTTCAGAAAAAAAATCCCGCAGCTTAAGACTTTTTTGATGTGCTATTTCCTCCATTTCTTGTGTTTTATTTTTTGTGCAACTCACACTCATCATACAATGCACAGATGTTGCTGCAGTTCTAACATATGGTTCAAGTGTTTTACTGCCCCCAAACTCCCCCATGAAGAAAGTTGAAAGCACTGAAGCCATTAACATGACAAGAGGCTTTGTCTGGGAGATGATCTGCATCATCTTCTCAGAACCAAGAGTCGCTTTCACAGTTCTCTGGAGGCTCTTTATTTTTTAGATGTTCAGGTCATAGCTGTACACAGGAAGGAGTAAAAGAGGGAATGAGTTAGACAGATGGATGGATTTCTGTGAGAAACACGAATGGAGGAACGGAGGCTTTTAGGACGTAAGGAGGATGCAATGTTAGGGGAAAGGGCAACGCCGTCTGATTGAGCTGTGCTGTGAAATCTAGATCTGTTTTTGTCATGAGAAGGTCTTTTGATCAGATGGGTCGCTTTAACAATTTATCTGATTGGTCCTTTTTACACAGCAAAAAAAATGGTAATGTTGAGATTTCAGAGTGGCTTTTTATTCCCAAAAGTGTCATTTTAACACTTTCTGATTGTGTTAATGTGTTCACCCAACCCCAGATATACTTAAGCTCCAGGCACAGGAAAAATCATGGTGGAAAAAGTGAAGGTTTCACTGAGAAAAAGAGCTGGGATCCAAACAACTGAGCTAACTAACAGCTAGAAACTAAGGCTGTAACCACTGTTCTCTGAGTGGAAAGGGGATCTCTCCACCCAGATACATATTATTGACTAAGCAGCTGGGTGAGAAATGGCCTAAATGTGATGGAGAAATAGTTAATGGTGTTCTCCTGCTTTGGTTGGATCTTTAATATGGATTTTTCTGATTAAATATGTAGACATGTCTGGGGGAAAAAAAACAGGTGTTACCAATTGAATTGCCCAGTCTTTGAAATACGGTAACTGAAACTCCGCCTTAGTGATTCAGTAATTCTCTTTCCATTAACCTTAACTCTGTAGGGGGTGAATTCACGTAGTGTATTTTGCTGTTTAAACAGTTAATTCTAAATAAACTAGTGGGAGCGGAAGAATGACTGAAATCCACGAGTGACAGAATAAAAATAATGTATTAAGGTCAAAGTGGGATGTCCAGTCGTTTCATCTATTGTTAACATTCATCACCAGCTTCCTCCATACCATGCGGTCAAAAGAATTCCAAATGCATATTATTTCAGATGGACGGGGGCGCTCTGGGGAGTGTGAGAGCAAGCAGGAATAAAAGGATGAGAGGAAGAGCAGTGCGTTGGAAGGTGAGCAGTATTGTGGAAGGTTGTTCCAGCCTTCAAGGTTGGACAAACATTGGTCCTGCTCCCAATGATCTACCACCTTCAGAAAGCTCACTGACGTCTCTCTCTCTCTCTCTCTCTCTCTCTCTCTCTCTCTCTCTCTCTCTGTCTCTCTCTATCTCTCTCTCTCTCTCTCTCTCTCTCTCTCTCTCTCTCTCCCTATCTCTCTCCCTCTCTCTCTGTCCCTACTTTCTCTCTTCATCTTGCCTATGACTCGTTTCTTTTTCTTGCCATGCCACTTTTCCTTTTCAACACCCCCAACTGTTCAAATATTATTTCTCCCCCTTCTGCGGTCCTCCCCCCTTACTCTTTTCCCCCTCCTTCTCTTTATCTTGTCATTGCCTGTCAGTAGGGATTCAGTCTGTGCGGCGTGTTGTGTTCACGCGTATTTGTGAACACACTGAGACTGAGATACACTTAAGAGCTCAATGATTTAAAAATACCTTCGATATTGGAGGTCCCCTCATGCAGATCCGTTCAGAAGCCTCTCACACGCACGTAGACAGGCTGCAGACATAGATGGAGATACGCACCAATCAAAGCCCCACTCCAAAGTTTCTCCTTAAACTTTGTGATTGACCTAGTTAGTGTGTCGTTTTGACAAGTTGTCTGTTTTGACACGACATCCTCCGGTGTTTATCCACATCCATTCTGCCTATCACACTCTCACAGGGGGAATTCACACACACACATACAAAGAGAGATAAAGCTAGGATATAAACATTGACAGGAAGTGAGTGTTGTGTTTGCTCTAAATAAGTACAATGAAATAAAACAATAAGTGCCCCGGTCATATTTCTTTGCACCACCCTGGCTGCTAACTTTTCATATGGGTGTTTACATGAGCGCTCGTTGGTGATTAAGCTGCTCCGTGCAGGGCAGTGTGTGCAGGGTTGGCTCTGACAGCCAGAGGTGAAAGGTCAAAGAGCCAAGTTAACTCCATCAATCCCCCCGGACAGTTACAAACGAGCCCTCAACTGTGGTCAAAACAATCCCTGAATCATGCAGGACAGACCGGAGGCACGGCGGGAGAGAGAGAAAGTGAGCATTTGACTGGGTTTGGCGTGAGGGACCTACACGTATGTCTAAATCCAAAGTCAAACGTGTCTGATAGGTGCTCTATTTTGGAAAAGTAGAATAGTTTTTTTATTATGATTATTGTATTATGGTGATAAAAAAACTAGAGCATGTTTTTGATTAACACACTGGAGATGTGTCAATATTAAATGAGTTTATTATGTTGCTGCTCATTAAATGACTGAGGCGTGCACCAAAAACATGAACCAGTTAAAAGTCTGATTGATTGATTTTTTCTCTCAATGTCCATCCAAAGAAAATGAGGTCAATTCCACAAATGACCCTCGTGTGTGTAGCAGTCACTGCGTATGATCCCGGCCCCCCGCTGTCCCGTCGGTGCCACAAATGCAAAACGCCTTGGTAGATGGACACAAAATGTCAGGAACAATCACGTCCTGTCAATGGTGGGGCCAGGATTTCCCAAATTTTCTCTGCAATGGGAAAAAAATTCAAATCAATTACATCGGTGATGCAGGTCTGCGCTGCACCAGCTATTTCTGTTTTTGGGGTTTTTTGTATTGCGCATATATTGATTTTTTGCTTATTTATGTTTTTATTCAAATTATTTAATACCCAGGTATGGTTTGAATTGTAATAATTGGGTGTTTAAGTTGTCTTCTTGATTATCCACAGTTTGTCAAATCCAGTATTTAGTATTCTCAATAGAAATAAATGAATAAATAATATAGATTTATTTTTTTTTTTATTTTTTTTTTGTTGTTGCTGCATATAATGTATTCTATTGGACGATTTGTAATTATGAATCTGCCAGGCCGTTGGGAAGTAAATGCAACATTCCAAATTTCATAATAATGTTTATTGAGTGCTCATAAAACGTCTAAAAACATTTTTCAGTACATTTCTTATAATGTGTTTCTCTTGCGGATAACAAAGAATGATTAAAGTTAGAGAATCGGTCGTTTGTGGTCACAGACCATCAATCCCATGACTCAGTCAGAGTTAAGTGAAGGAAATAATTGGATGGAACACAAATAAGCAGACATTAAGTGCTTAGTTGAATGAAATTAAAAAATGGCAATAGTCCTTTTGCTGGTTTTGTGTAATCCGAATGCTCATAAATGTTATCAACAAAAACATCACACAAATAGAAAGTATTAGATTGACATTAGTAAAGTGTGTTTTTGTACCGATTGTTTGAATCCCTGTAAACTCAACTTAAATCAATTTGACTGGATAAACCGAGGACAATTATATAAAGTCCTTGAAGGTAAATAAGTTGGGTTTATATAGTGATATGATTTTCACCAACGAATGAACGTGATATATATATTTATTTATTTATTACATTCATCCACCGATCTTTTTTATCCTCCTTACAATTCTAAAAACATAAAGAAAACTCAAAGTTTCTGTGATACAAAAACTTTCCCAAATACATCAAAAACTCATTCACCCTAAACTTCACAGCTCATATTCTCTGACACCTGGTTGTCTGGACTGACCTCACAGAGAGAAAAACCTTCACCAGAGGCAGAGTCCATGAACGCAGAGGAGAATAAGTCCACACACACACAGACACACACACACTCACATGAACAGACACACACACACAGACAAACACACACTCACATGAACAGACACACACACACAGACAAACACACACAGACATACACAGACACACACACACTCTCATGAATAGACACACACAGACAAACACACGCAGACATACACAGACACACACACACTCTCATGAACAGACACACACACACAGACAAACACACACAGACATACACAGACACACACACACTCACATGAACAGACACACACACACAGACAAACACACACAGACATACACAGACACACACACACTCACATGAACAGACACACACACACGGATATTTAAAAATACTCACACACACGCACACATACACACTCGCACACACACACCCACATACACACACACAAACACTGACAAATACACACTCCCATGAACAGACACAGACATACAGACATTTAAAAATACTCACGCACACATAAGCACTCGCACACACAAACACACAAGCACACGCACACACCCGCATACACACACACACACAAACACTGACAAATACACACACACGTACACACGCACAGACACACATACAGACATTTAAAAATACTCACACACACACACTTGCACACACACCCACACAAACACACACGCACACAAGCTCACGCACACATCCACATAAACACACGAACACTGACAAATACACACAGGCACACATACACACAAACAGACACACACATACAGACATGCAAACATACTCACACACAAACAAACATACAAACTCGCTCACACACCCACACAAATACTCAAACACACACAAGCACACGCACACACTCCCTCATTCACACACACATACGTACACACAAACAAACACTGACACACACACCCACACAAACACATGCACGCACGCACACACTCACACACACACACACAAATACTCAAACACACGCAGCACACGCACACACGCACACACCCTCTCATTCACACACACATATATACACACAAACACACAGTGACAACCACACAAACACACACACCCACACAAACACATACAAACTCGGACACACACCCACACAAACACATGCACTTACACACATACACACATACACACACACACAAACACATACACACACACACACACACACACACACACACACACACACACACACACACACACACACACACACACACACACACACACGTTTGTCACAGAAGTTGAATGGGTCATTAGGAAGGTTACCAAGGACCCAGACAAACCCAAACAACTCACTGAATTCTCACAAGCAGCCAAAATAACCGTTTCTCTGTAGGTTCAGCCGCCCACCCTCCTCCCCAGCCGTTTCCCCCAACACAAATATGAAAACAAGACTAGAATATTTTATCTTCTGTAAAGAGCAACCAGAATTCACCTGTCTCCTGAGAGAGGTTCAGATTATTCAAGAATATACCAACCTGAACTTAATGTAATAACTTCTCAAAGGAGCACGTGTGATTTGAGGTTTAGAAAGTAATTATTCTGCATCGTTAAACAAGGAGAATTCTTTTTGGTTTCTGGCAGATTCAGAGGAGGGAGATGAAGATGTGTGCGCTGCTGAGGGAGCTCACAGAAAGTAAGAAGAATCACTCTGAATGTCAGAACGAGGTAAAAACAACAGTAGTTGAATTCTTCACTAAACTGTCGCGTGACTCTTGTTGCTAATTGGGTACAAGGTTGATTGTTCAGCTATCAGGTAAATATATTTCTGTTATATGTGTTCAAAAATGGAAATTGAGTGGGAATAAATGTAAATATGTCGAATGGGTTTTGTGATGCCTGGATAAATACCATTTTATTACTTTTGTATGCCCTGCTGTTATTTAAAGTTCATTTCAATCTGTTTCGTTGTTCCTAATGTGGGAGTTTGAGATCCCAGCACTGATTTTTGGGTTTCTCAGCTGCTCCAAAGAGAGACGGCTGTGGAAAAACTGTGCGAGGAGAGGGATGAGGTGAGAGCCAAAATGGAGGACCAGGGCAGAGAGTGTGTCGACCTCAGCCAGACCAAAGAAGGACTGGAGGCTGATTTGGCACTTTGCCATGAGAAACTCTGCACCTCACACCTGGAGGTCAGACTCTGAGCGTTCATGCATGTGCTCAGGTGTTCGTGTGTCGTTGCATGTGTGGGAGAGAGCCGTGCTGTCAAATCTGAAGTACTTACATAAATGAACATGATGGGTTTCAATCCGGCCATTTATTCTGCTTTTTTTTGCGTGTGTGTTTAGGTTCGGAGCAGAGATGAGTTAATTCTGCAGCTGAGAGATGAGATGAAGACGGATCAAGAAAAGCATCTGAGGACAAAGGAACAGGTTTGATATTTTGTTTGTGTCTGCAAGTTTGATTTTTGGGAATTTTCCTCTCTCATTTATACATTCATGCCCTTTTCAAGTTAGCTATCTGTTTTGAATTGAGGTTATAATAAAGCAATTTTTTAATAGACTTTGCTTAATTTATAAAAGACCAAACTTGTTCCTCTTTAATATTACACAAAATGTTGCTTATACCATATTTTTATTCAATTTAATTCTGTTTCAAGGGATTCAAATTTGTCTCAGGGCTGGAAATTAATTGTTGGCAGTTCTGCAGTATAAGATTTTCAATCCTGTCTTATATATTTAGTTTTTCCTTCTTTCGACTGAGCACCCACCCTTTTGTCTTTCTTCCAACGATGACCTGTTTCACACCCACTGAGTTGCACCCATCCACCCGAGGGAAGCACCCACAGCAGCAGCAGCCTTCGACTGTTGGCTGCTGGGTAGCTGCATGAGAGCAGTGGGAGGTGTAGCACCTTGCTCAAAGGCTCCTCAAAAGTTGGAGCTCAGAAAAGGGGATTTGTTAGTCATTTATTTGCGTTGCACCATTTTAGATTTTTTCACTCTGTGCCTCCATGCTCGCAATTTCAGATTCTTTTTTTGGGTTTGCACATATTTCCATTGCACATGTATAGAATCTTTACATTATAGGTGTAGATATTTTACATTACACATGTATAGAATCTTTACATTATAGGTGTAGATATTTTACATTGCACATGTACAGAATCTTTACATTATAGGTGTAGATATTTTACATTGCACATGTATGGAATCTTTACATTATAGGTGTAGATATTATACATTGCACATGTATAGAATCTTTACATTATAGGTGTAGATATTTTACATTACACATGTATAGAATCTTTACATTATAGGTGTAGATATTTTACATTACACATGTATAGAATCTTTACATTATAGGTGTAGATATTTTACATTACACATGTATAGAATCTTTACATTATAGGTGTAGATATTTTACATTACACATGTATAGAATCTTTACATTATTGGTGTAGATATTTTACATTACACATGTATAGAATCTTTACATTATAGGTGTAGATATTTTACATTACACATGTATAGAATCTTTACATTATAGGTGTAGATATTTTACATTACACATATATAGAATCTTTACATTATAGGTGTAGATATTTTACATTACACATGTATATAATCTTTACATTATAGGTGAAGATATTTTACATTACACATGTATATAATCTTTACATTATAGGTGTAGATATTTTACATTACACATGTATATAATCTTTACATTATAGGTGAAGATATTTTACATTACACATGTATAGAATCTTTACATTATAGGTGTAGATATTTTACATTACACATGTATAGAATCTTTACATTATAGGTGAAGATATTTTACATTACACATGTATAGAATCTTTACATTATAGGTGTAAATATTTCACATTACACATGTATAGAATCTTTACATTATAGGTGAAGATATTTTACATTGCACATATTTAGAATCTTTGCATTGCACATATTTAGATTTGTTGCATCACCAACAGTTCATCTGCGCGTCTCATGTATTGATTTTTTTTAATTGCGCATGATAGATTTTTTTTGACTTGGCCACAGTCTTCGCTATTTTACATATTTTGTTCTGAACTTCACTTAGAAAGAATTATACATCGCACAATAACGTTTGGCAGTTCTACAGTATACTTTTTAAACCTGTCTTATATACTTTTTGTTTCTTCTTTCTTTCATTCTAGATTGACTGAGCACCCACCCTTTTGTCCTTTTTCCAACAATGACCTGTTTCACACCCACTGAGTTGCACCCATTCACCCGAGGGAAGCACCCAAAGCAGCAGCAACCTTCTACGGTTGGCTGCTGGGTAGCTGCATGAGAGCAGTGGGAGGTGTAGCACCTTGCTCAAACGGCTCCTCAAAAGTTGGAGCTCAGAAAAGGGGATTTGTTAGTCATGTGTTTCTGCTGTGAGCACATTTTCCCAGCTGGACCTCAGACTAAACTGAGAAACTCTCTGACTCAAACATCACTCCCTCTCACTTTTAGACTGCTGCCTCCCCCTCGCTGCCTTTTCTGTCTGTGGGAGCTTTGCTTAGAAATAAGAAAAAGTGCCCTCTCTTTTTCCTCCTTCTTCTTCTTTCTCAGGTGGAAGCACTGGCTGGCGAGGTAAGAAACTTGAAACAAAAGGTCAGAAGACACCAAGGAGAGGCCTGTCAGTTGAGCGGAAAGGTCAAAGTTGCAGAGGGCCTTAAAGACCAGAAAGAGAAAGAACAACAGCAACTACACGATCAGCTCTGTACCAGTCAGCAACAGGTAAGGAACCATTTACACCTCTATTCTTCACCTGCGCTCTTGTCCTCCTCTCAGACAGGTTAAACCTATAGATCGGTTGAACTCCGACCCGGAAGCTGCATCACAAGACCGATGCAGAATGCCGGAGTATCCTTGTTCACGGAAGAATGAAGCCGAACATTTCTGAGCTCAGCTTACAGAGCAGGCTGAAAGATGGAGAGTCAGAGGTCACAGGGGTCAAGGACGGTTTAAGTCAGCCCCCACAACGCCCCGGAGAACTCTTAGACTTCTTCAGCTGTCAGTCATAAGTGCCGTGGGCCTCCAGTGACAACAATCTATACTGTTAAACCCAGTTCACACCCTAAACAAAAACTCAAACATACTGAATCATCAGAGTGCGAATAATCTAAATCAACGTCGCATGAAACTGAATAATAAATCATCAGTCAAACATTATTCATGTATCATTTCTCATATATTCAAAAGTAAAACAAAGTGCGTTACATGATGAAAACATTTCCCCTTAAACCCACGCCCCCACCAGCCCAATCCACACACAGGAGATAAACATTTGAATAAAAACCAAATCATCCAAAATCATGAATATAAAACCGGAACTGAATTGAAGAAGCACCATCACAAACATTCCAAAATGCAATGAAGACACACAAAAGATAGTGAAAACTATAAAAACATAAAAAAAGATGCTGTAAAAATACAAAATAATAATATTAATAAGAAACAATGGACACTGACTCACTAGCATGTAGCAACATTAAAGATTATAATTAATATCACTGCTCTCTAGCTGTCACCTTATGTCCTGCAGACAATTACTCACATCATCTAAACGAACAAACTACATGACCCGTCTGTTTGCAAACACTTCACATCCAATTGAACTTGAGTAGGAGCCCACAGAGGCGAAGACAGAAGGAGAGAAAGGAGAATAAAGTTATTATTAAACGAGGGTCAACGTGGGTAGTCATGTGACAGCCATAAATAGTGGAATGGCGGGCCAACTGAGGGTCAAAGCAATGTGTTTTCCATCATATTTAATGAGAGTTGTTTGTTTCCTCGAAGCATAAACTCCTGATTATGGTCACAAGAACGCCATGGTGTTCCCATTAAGCCTTGTTTCATGGGCTTTCAGAGAGAAACGCTGAATCCACCATTACTGTTTAGACGGTAGGCTAGTAGGGAACGCATCAAAAAGAAAGAAATACATGGAGGAAGTTAACACGTACAGATAGAACAGGTACGGACAGAATACAACAGCTTACTTTAGATTGTGTGTACGTGTGTGTGTGTGCGCGTGTGTGTGCGTTTCATAGCGAGATTTTACAACTAGTACCTTGGGTAACCTTGGATAAATCATTTCCCATCACATTCAAATAAAATACATAAACTGAGTCACTGCCTTAGAAGAGCACACACAGACACACGCACACACACACACACTCACACACACACACACCTATTCACCTGCACATGTTGTTTAGCTCCGAGTAGGGGTTGAATGTCGATGGTGCTCCTCCATCTTCCCTCTCTCTTCTCTTTCTTCCTTTGCAAGTTTTCTACTCAGTCATGCTAACTCGTACCCGGTGTTAGTCCTCGATGGGCCCGGCTAATCCCTGGTTAAACCAGGCCACGGCAAACTGCTGAAATCTAACTAGTTGGCTGTCATTAGCCATAAACCCATGTGTTCTGATCCAGATTACAGTGGGATTAACGTGGATGAAGTCAAGCTGAGGGTGAGAGCAGGTTTAACTTTCTCAACCTCTCTGCTTGAAAGGTGAGCTATGGTAGGATTCCATGTGTAACACCGGGATTAAGCCTGGTTTCACTTCCTGGCTTCCCCTTTCATTATGAGCGAGGTTACGGCAGAGCAGCAGACCATTTCACCAAACCAGAATACTGGTACGTCCTATTTTCCTATGCTCGTTTAATCATTATGAACCAATCAACTGCGCTTTTAATTTTAATTTGATTGAATAATGAGAATGATAGAACATTTTATCTATCCCTCTTTATGTGTCCATACGTGACATTACATATCCTATTTAAATTGTAACATTTTCACACTTGTGTGTGAGATACTCTCAGGAGCTCCTGAACGTGAAGGGAGTCCAAATACCGCTCTCCTTTAAAAACAATGTTCTAAAAAACCTCCAGGCTATAGCTGTTCCACTTAAATAAGAGAGATATGCTTAATTCTCAGCAACATTGCGCCTCTTTTTTGCTGCGTTTGCTTGCAGGTCGAGACATTTGAATTGAAGCTAAAGGCGCAGGAGGCTGAGGTGGAGCTTCTTCATCAGCAGCTTAAAGAAGCCATTGAGGAGCAGAAAGATGCCAATTTGCAGGCCCAGGGGCTTCAAGAGAGCAGAACCATTTATAAACAGAAGTACACAGCAGCAATAGAGAAGGTGCATCGAGTGCAAGGCGAAATGGGAGTTTTACAAGAGGAACTACAGTACTCACAGCAACAGGTAGGTCAAAGTTCACAGCAATGCTGTTCATTATTTCATGTCTTGCTCGCTCTGCATGTGTTCTACTGAGCATTAAAGCAAAGTCTAAAAGGCTTCCATTGTCTCATCAGCTCAGAGAGTCCTGCATAGCATCTGATTCTCTGAAGGAGGAGCTGGCTGAGATGGTGAAGCGGTACCAGAATAAGGCCCGACAATGGGAGAACTCACAGGAAGCCGTTGAGCAGTTGACAGATGAGCTCCAGGCTGGTCAGAATATACTAAGGGAGAGTCAGCAGAAGGAGGACCATTTCCGAGGCCTGATAGGATCCCTGCAGGAGCAGGTAGACAGCCTCACACAGCAGGTCCACACACCTTCAGCAGCATATGCAGAGGGTCCATGGTCCCTTCATAAGAGATCCTCATTTGTATTTTTATCAATCGTGATCACTAAATAAGGACTTATTTTTATTAATTACAAATGTTCCTTTTAACAACAACAATATGACCCTCTTCAATCACTTCTATTGCCAGGGACCATGTGTTCAGTGCAAAGAAAAGGTGAGCGGATACAGTTGCAGAAATAAAAATAAAACTTATTTGGAAAATGTTTGAAAAATCAGACTTAAAAATCTGAATTTAAAGAACTCTATGCTGTCATGCCGGACAGCAAGGGTATATAACCGAAAAGTCACCAGTCCCCTTTGTTGTACAAGCAATCCCCCCTGATTGAACCCCTCGAATTAAATGTGAAGTTATGTCCACAGTATCTTTATTTAAAAAAAATTGAAGCTCCTCAAATTGAGTTAAATATAGTTTAATATATACTATTTCATTAGAATATGGGTAAAACATGATATAAATGAGATAGATCTCCTCTAGACTATTTATAAACCCCAAATTTGGTCTAAATCAAACCAACATTCAGAAATGATATTCGAAAATCCTTTGTAGGTAAAGCTCCCCCTAGTGTTAGGAATATATAACTGACCTTTTCTAAAATTCCTATCAAAGGAAATTCAATCTGGACCACTATTCAGCGCACTGCGCCCGCCCCTAACCATTACGTCACTAACACCCTTCCATACACCTCAAACAATGAACGGCTGTCTGATGTTTACAGAAACGGATTCTCACAGTACCGTACTCTCCGCCGGTAGCCTGCTAACCCCTGGCATCGTGTTGCAGTCCGTGTTTTGCCAGCTACTCGTTGCAAACTGGGTCAGATCTCTACAAGGCGCTTTATAAATTTAAGTTATTATTGTAATTATTACAGGTCACCTCATCTCCTCTCACTAGTCATCTGCCGGAGCGGCGTCTCCTGGTGAACGGAGGTAAACGAGGGGGAAAACCTATCTTTGAGTGTGAACAGATGCTCTCTCTGCTTCAAATTTGGGGAGGTTAAAAAGTCAGACAAAGACTGACAGACTGTGATGGTGACTCTGGGGGTTGGTAAATGTGTTTTAAAGGTGATTCCTTGGATTCTGCTCTGTTGTAAACTCAGACATTAGGTGGGTTTACATGGCCCCCCCGATTCTGAATAAATGCTTCACGTAATCTCCCTTTCTCCAAATTAAAAGGCCCGGTCCAATTGAGATCTAGACCACAGCAGAGAGTTTGTATTTAATATAAATTCTCAGAAAAATAAATGAGACAGTAAGAAATAATGAACCCTAGAAACACGTCCAAGAAAAACCAACAGGAGCCGCGATAGACGGATGTTGGGAACCAATTAAAAAGCGCTGGAAAACATTGCAGATACTGAGGATACATCTAAGAACAAGAATTCTCATTTGTCGTTATAGCTGTTGACCGTTATTATTGCAATTCAAGCAAAAAACATGTTTTTTTTAAAACGGGGGAACAATTGGTCCGTTCAGTAGACCTGTCGTATTTTCTGTTTTCTGTACTACTATTCAACCTGAACAATCAAAAGGGATTTCATTTGTAAAAAATTGCAGGCTACGCAATATTTCTTATTCGATTACTCGATTTATCGCCAGAGTAATCGATAGAATACTCGCTAACTAAAGTAATCGATTACTGCAGCCCTGTTTCCGTGTATCACGTACTGCGGCAGCTGGGAGGATGATTAGTGGAAACATATTCAGGGATAGTCCTTCAGATTAAATAAATAAATATCGCTTCAGACTTCATGCTGATCGTATGTCATTTTCTTTTTTTTTACGGAAGCGGTTTTCATGAGGCCTCACCTCAGAGCCACATTCTCCCACTGAGCTCCAACCAGAAGATTTGGATTTCATGCATCAGTGTTTAGGCCCTTCTCTGTGTCCCAGGTGCTTGTCAGCTCCATTTACATTGTGTGAGTGCATATTCCTGTGTGCCCGTGTCATTGTGCATGTGTGTGTGTGTGTGTGTGTGTGTGTGTGTGTGTGTCTGCACCAGTGTGCATGTGTGCACTGGTGTGTCACTTCATCTTTTCTCCCATTTCGTTCTGTTTTATATTTACTATGTCAGGCAACAAATGAATCATCTTTATTACTAAGGAATTTAATTTGGATGAACTTAACTGCAGCCGCCAAGGTCAGACGGGCAGAATGTCATTTTAATCCAATCAACTTTAATCTGTTGGTTATAAAAGAGTTAGGCCGTTGAAGAATGGCTGTATCTCAGGCCCTTTATTACGCCGGCTAATGACTTTGATTGTGAAGCGCCTATCGAGAGGTTAGGAGTTCTTACGGAGCTTCGTGTCCTGCTAATTCTCCACCTCATGTCACTGTTTGCCCGAGCTAACCCTCACCGATGTTGACATTCTCCAACAAAAAGGCTCAATCCTAAAATGTTGAACTGATTTTTAAATAAAATACTATTAAATCATGTTAAATACGCCAGAAAAAAACAAATGGCTGGCCTGAGTAGCAGTATCTTAATACTATCTCTCTTCTGGTCCATTTGTATTCTGACTATAGAATGTTTCTACCCTCGCCCTAAAGAATGTCTACTCTTGAATTAGTCACATAATTTGCCTATAGAAAGGACGGAAACTCAAAGTCTAAGATTGAGGGTGAAGATACATTTAGAAAAACACAATGAGGGACATGTTCATGTAATTAAGAGAGAAATGTGAAGTTCTGTGGCCTATTGTAGTTTCTGATTGTAGATTCACGTGGTCATGTGACTGACATTGGGGCTTTTTGTCTGCCCTTGAAACACGGAGACCAAGAATTTGCAACAAAATCAATGTACAAATAGTCAAACACAAAAGTAATTATTATCCTCAAATGGTGCAGAAATGGTGGAAAGCAAATTAGCTTTTTTACAACTTTTTGCCTGTTTTCATTTTGTTGCATGATCAGTGCAGGACTGTTTGAAATCAAACACAGAAAAAGGAAAAACGATACCTATGTTTTTACTCTTGTCTACTTTTTTCTGTCTTTTGCTCACAGAAGCTGATATCGGAGTGTGATTTACGCCTCTATCGACAGAGTCATTCTCACTCCGACGGGGAGTATCACAGTCTGCTGAGAAGGAGGCGGCAGCTGCAGAGGGTACGCGCCGCTCATTAGATGCACATCAGTGTTTTCACGTTTTCTTCACGCTGCAGACAGTTTGCATGCAGAGAAATTAAAGTATTGTATGACAAAATAAAACATCTGAATACAGATTTTAGGTTTGTACCATATTTAATATGGACATTTTTCTATCTGCATGCATGCGTGTGTGCGTGTGTGTGTGTGTGTGTGTGTTTCAGAGCTGCTCCGAGCAGGTGGAGCGCCTCGCAGAGTGTGAAAAGGCTATTCTTCAGATGAAGTCAGAGCTGGAGAGACAGTAATAACCGAGTCTATAAAACTCTCATTCTCCTCTGCTGATCCTGGTTCCTGTCCTTGTCTCTCCTTTCCTGCCCTCCCTGTCTGCCTCCACCCCAGACTATCTCTCATTCTCTTAACTGTGGCAAGTGCTCTTGCCAAATGGCTCCGAGTAGCAGGCTATAACTCACGTGAGCCCAGGAAGTTTAAATAATCCATATCTTTTATATGAATCTGCCTTCCTTTTCTTTTCTTTTTTATTTTGTGGTCCTCATTCAGCAAGTTTGCTCTTCTTTTTTTTTTTTCACCCTAGAACCCAGGAAAAATTGAGCCTGAAACAAAGCCTTGTGGAGTCCCACCATAAACGCACGGCCGATCGCAGCCAGATGGAACAGGAAGTGCTACTTCTGAGAAAGGAAATTACACGTTTAGAGCTTGAGCTGGCAGACGATCAAAAGGTATTTTAAGTTAACCGCCATCTCTTTCTTTCTTCCCTACTTTTGAGTTCATAATACCGAAGCTTCTGAAATATGCACATTTCAGGCTAAGAGCATGAGCTTCATTTGACTCCATTCAAGTTACCCAAGAGGAGCGCTCGCCAAACCTCCACCGGCGCCGCACACACGCCACTTACGCGATTGTCCTATGATTGCGCGGTATGAAACAAATTGCCGCGCCATTAATTAAAGCACCAAACGTGCCAAGGCTGGTGAAATTGACACCAATTAAGAGCTCAATGGGACACTAAATATTCAAATTATTCAAAGTGGTGACGGTAGCCTGGCAGAGTGCCAACACTGCTGGCAGTAATACACCCATAATATTTTTTTTGCGTGTGTGCGCGTGTGTTGAATGGAACCTGATTATTTTGAATATCATGTAGAGTCAGAATGTAGATTACCGTACAGATAGAGAACCATAAATTTACCTGTGACTGCTGTGATGGACTTTCTATACCGAAAGCCTTCTAAATGCCTGAACCAAGCC
Source organism: Lophius americanus (assembly GCA_037951165.1). Lineage (NCBI taxonomy): Eukaryota > Metazoa > Chordata > Actinopteri > Lophiiformes > Lophiidae > Lophius > Lophius americanus. Next base: position 10,489,287 of record JBBDHG010000011.1, on the reverse strand, counting down.
ATAACATTATAACCACCTACATAGGGATGTCTTGATTTGTCATTTTTGGGACAAATAAAGTTTCAAGTGGTCACTGCGCGACCATGTTGGTTATCCACTAAATAATCAGTCGGGTGGTTGTTGTAGATGATGAATAGCCAATCTGCAAAGCCTGGTGTCGGATAGTTGCTGAATTTGGCTCCAACATGTCTACTTTGTCCCAACATCTTCGATTAATCATCCATGCCTGTTTGCCCAACTCAAGGAAAGAAAAAAAAATGCTAGTTCTCTTGCAGTTACGTATCCCTGGAGGGGTCATAGAAAAAAAAAAGTTTGAATACGTGAGTAGTTGTAATACGTAGTAATCCGTGCATGTAGGTGCCACCAAATCAGGGCGGTGAGTTGCGAGGTGGGGCTTCTCTGAACAATTTGGTTTGTCCAGCACATGCCACAGATGCTTGGATGGACTGAGATCTGGAGGGGCTCTGGGCCCTCTAAAGTTCCTTGGTCAACACCTTGAGCTTGTTCTCATCCTCAAACTGTTTTGGCTACATGGCAGAACCCAATATTCTGCTGAAAGAGGCCACTGCCTCTTAACTTCTGTTAAAACTAACATTATTTTTTTTAGTGCTACCGTCACTTTTCTGTGGGAGCAGACAGCACAGGTAAGTCACCGGGACTTAGGGCAGCCACAAACTTGTTCCCCCCTTCACCGGCTGTCCGTCTTTAGTCCACTTTTGTTGGTACAAATTGCAGACTGGGACGACAAAAAAAGATCTGCAGCTCTGGAAAGGCTCAGATCCTTACCCTTGTCCATGTTTCCTAGTAACAACACATTAACTTCAGGACAAAATGTTCACTCCACTAATATATCCCACTCACAGACAGGTGCCACGGTAACGAGATGATCAATGTTACTCGGACTTTGCTTCTCACTGGTTATAGTGTTATGGCTGGATGAAGTATTCAAGCTGTTGCTTTGATTCTCTGGATTTATTGCCAAGGCAAATGTAGTGTAAAGTTGTCAGTCAAGATTTCCAATGGATGCAGGCAAGCATAATCAAGTACCAGGTGGAGACTCTAAACACATTTTAGTCTCTTTCTGATAAACGTGATATGCGGATGACGATCTCAACGGACGTCGCATGTGCGTGCGTCACTTACGTTGCAGGTACATGCAGCACTTCTCAAACATCTGGAGGAGGAGCTGACAGAGGCCAGACGGGAGGCGGCGAGGAGGAGCGAGAGGGCGGAGGAGCAAATAGGAGAGATAAAGAGGCTTCAGGTGGAGTCACAGAAACAGGAGGAGGAGCTGAGGGGTGCCATCAGGCAGGAACAGAGTCTGAGCAGTCACGTCAGACATTTGAGCCAAGAACTGAAGGAGCTGGAACGCAAGCACGGAGTGACAGGTAGCAGTCAGTCCATCACTAATCCATCAGTCAGCCATCCAGCAACAAGTAACTAGTATTTACATGACACACACATGCAGAACGTGATTCTTTTTACTTTATTTATTCTCAATTAACCCACGTTTGACTGATTGATGGCCACAGCAGCTCTCACACCTGCACACCTGAGCATATGCAAACACTTAAAAAAATCTGTTTCACGCTTTTCAATGAGATTATGCTTATAAATTATCTATAAATGTGTTATAACAAGGTCACAAATGATGTTGTAAATACTTTATAAATGATATATTAAAATTCAGAGAAAAGAGATCAATCTGTCATAATCCTGCAATAACAGTTTTATTTCTTTGAATGAAAAAAGTTTGAGAACATTGAAATATGTTCCGACAATGAATGCCATAATTAAAAAACAATATGTAAATGCAAACACTGCTGCGGCACCTGATATGACCTCACTAACAAAAAAGGGAAAATGTTGAACGTTTCACGATTTAAGTTGTACGCCGAAACCATCACCTAACTAGAGGAATATAGCTAAGGTCATGTTTTAAAACAATTTGGTATAAGAATACAATTATAATTGATGTAAAAAGTGGTTTTAATAAGATTGTTAACCCTTTGTAAAGAATTTATATACAATTGTAAGACATTTAAAATACAGCTTTCAACATTCAGTGTGGGTTGACCACTTGGCAAGAAAAGAGCAAGCTCAAGGGGAAACACCCAAACATATAAAAATACTTTTTTTTTTATTAAAATGTGTTAAAAAAAATAGGTCTACACCGTTTAAGTGAAAACGGTTAAGATTTGATTAGAATTAGTGCTCAGTTGATTTCTATTAGCTGAATTTCTTCTGCCCTCCCACCGTCGATCAGGGAAGCTAATAAGTGATAAGTAAAAAAAAAAATGGTTATAAATAATAATTGATGAAATGTTTTTTATTTAAAGATACATAAACATTAGGATTAAACTGTTTTAGTAGAAAAAAATGGTGATCTTTTTTTCAGCAATGGTGGAAAATCATTCATACAAAGGTCATGTGTATTACACTTAAAAATCCGGGGTTTTTTTGTCGGTAATGCATAAATATATGGTAAATACAAGATTAGATACTGAAGAACACTTAGGTGGATGAGGGAGGAATCAGGTCTTTTCAATTGAAGTCAAGTCAAATTTATTTCTATAGCTCCAAACGCTATACACACAACAAATGTTATCACAAGGCACTTTCCAAAAAGAGCAGGTCTAGACTGTATTGTTTATTCTACAGAGAGCCAATGATTCCGTCAGGAGTAAGAATGGAAATGGAGACAGTAGCAAGTCGCCTTTTAACCATTTAATGTCCTAACAAAGAAGAAAAAAAGGTCTTTGTCTGTTTTATTGCTTCGTGGCATCCATTAATTGTATTATCTTGAACACTGTAAATTTACCATAAAATGACAAATCGTTTGGGCATGCATGTTTGTAAACAGTGAAAAAGAAATCCTGGTTTATAAAATTGTTTCATAATGAAATTTGTATTTAATAGGAAATAGTCAGTTATAATTTGATTAAGACAATCCTCATTATACTTTTTCTGGTTGTATCTAGTTACATAATCCTACTTACCAAATAGTACTGTCTCAATAGCCGTGGTAAATGCCTCCTCTTCAATTTGCTCCTTTGACCTGTGGTGTTCCCAGGGCTCCGTCACAGGCCCCATACTCTTTATCATACACAGTAGATCTATATGCTGGCACTTGGGCACACAGTTTTACGTAAGAAATAGAGACTCGAAATGTGTTCAACCAAACAGTTGAGCTGGACATCAAAGGGTTTTAACAGGCAGAAACCTTGAGCAGATCCCAACTCAGGGTGGGCGGCCCTCTTCCTTGACGGGGTTGGGTTGAAAGAAAGAGAGAGGCAGACAGAGAGTGAGAGAAGAGAGAGACGGCGAGAACAACATCAACCCAGTAAACAACAGATTGGAGGTTTAGCATTACGGATAAAACTTTGGAAAGCAGCAGGTAGACGCCGCACTTTATATCCGTTAAGCTTATAAATGTTTCAGTGTTTACAACCTGATTAATAATGTAATTATAAACTCTTTATAAAGGAATGCCTGTTGTAACGTGGCACCCGAGTTTGATTTATCTGAATAAATAAGTAACCTCACTATTCTCGTTCCAGCTTTGCGATAATGCTGTATAGCTTGAGGAGCTAAACCGTGAGCCGTGCCTTACGTCGTGGAACCAGCCACACTGCTTTAAGCTCAAATTAGCCGGCAGCGGTAGTGTAGCGTGGTGATTTGGATGCTAGCTGTCTGCGTGCAGCTTTACCCTACACACGCACGCACACACGCACGCGCATACACACAAACACACACACACACACACACACACACACTCTGTAGATAGAGGTTTGATTTAATGGCGCTCTGTTTTAGCTGTATGGTAATGATCTGGTGTGTGTGTGTGTGTGTGTGTGTGTCCGTGCGCGTGTGTGTGTGTGTGCACTAAGTGGCCAACATTGGCCCGTGTAGTAGTTGTGTGTCAGTGCAGGAATGGTGATGGTTGGGTCTCTCTGGGCACAGAAATGTCTCATTAAGAATTAACGTACACATCCACGGTCACGCCAGGCAAATACCTCACATACACACACACACACACACGCACGGACGCCGCCATTCTACCCAACTCCCACTGCTTTAATTAGCACATACACACTCTCTCTCCAAGGTACAAACACACACACACAAGCTCACCTATTGTCCGCAGAGAGATGAATCTGAGGTCCCTCTCTGTGGCAGACAGTGGCTGGCTTGCTCGGCGAACACTGCTCATTAACAAGATAGAGACAGAGGGACAACGCTGTGGAGCTTGGCCTTTGTCTGTGATCAAAACGCATTCCCTCAACTCTACGCTCGGCACAAAACCACATATTATTCAGCTTATACCTTCAGCAAATACAATCCAGCGAACGCGGAGCATATTGTAATGACTTAAGGAGAGTAAAGATGCATTATTATAACAAAGGGGGGCATTGTTTACTTGGATGTAGCGTCAGCCTGAATAGAGTGGGGCAGGAGTTAGCTGGAGAAATCAGTGTCACGAACAAAAGGCCTGTTTATTTACACGGAGCCCTCGCCGGGGTTCTTTCTGCATTATGAAAACATCAGCGTGAGCGGTGATCATTTCTTTTTGTAGCAGCAGACCTGGATGGACATTCGGTGCCGCAGCATGAGGTGAAAATAATGAGGATTTTAAAAAATCAATTTCAATAACAACTTCATGTGATAGTTTTAGGAACGGCTTTACATTCATCGTAAAGGGTTTACGAATTGTTAATACACTGTGAGAAGTCAAAATCTCATCCTGTGTGTTTTTCTAATGTCGAGTCTAAATATCTTCTTTTATTTCTTATAAGGCAGTCAGCTAACAAATAACATTTCTGTCAGATTTATGGACTTTTAGTCACAGGACCATGAAGATCTTGGTAAGTCAAAGAGTCTTGAAAATATTTCACATGTTCAGCTTGAGTATTTCCGTCTAATTTAAAGACATATTTTATCTTAAAATGATCAAATATCTCTTCATGATCTTATTTCAAACATGTGATGGTCTTGAATGGAGAACAGTGCCACTACTGTACAACTTAGAATAAGTTTAATGCAACTGAGATAAAGAGGTTGACATGTATGGCAGAAAAACAAAAATCCGCTGCTTTCCTAATACAAGTAAATATAGTTAAAAATCACATTTTGCAGAATATTTCAACATCGTCGTTATATAAATATCAGATGTCAAGAAATGACACCAAGTGAATTCACACAATCTACTATTGGTAGAATTATTTTAAACATTACAAGCTAAAAACACTATATTCATTATTCTTTTTTTTTAATCTATTTTGGTTTTGAATCGTTTCTATAGTTCTATTCCCGTTGTATTTAGTCTGTTTGTGAACACTTTAAAAATCATTAATACGCTGCAAGAAACCATTAGATAAAAAGCACAACAGTGACTTGTTGCTTGCCAAATAATGAACCCACTTTTGTCTTTAACAGTAAGTCTGAGGTTTGTTACTGCTTACAGCGTCCATCATCACCCGAATAGACGCTGCGACCCCGTCATAATCATATGACTGAACACATTGTGGTAGCACGTCATTAAATATCTGATCAAACTGGGATGCCAGTGAATAATGGGACAGGACAACAAGGTTTAATATCAAGGACTAGTCGTTACAATCCTGCACTGATTATTGATTGATTATTATAACTAGTTTAGAATAATTTACAAGGTCTTAACAACCTTATTAATAACCAAATGATATAATGTTGATTATTCAAGGGCCGTGTTATTGTAAAGTGGTGCCCAGATGTATGTATAAATGATTAGATCACATCATGGGTCGTTGTAATAGATGTCCATTTATTTGTCTCTTTCTGTTAAATGCTGGCGTTTGACCTGGTTGATTGTCTCTATCAGACCTGCAGAGTTTTTTGGTGAAACGAATGTAGTCGCACATTCATATCTGAATCCTGCATTCAAGCAGGCATGCGTACATAACCGCAGTCGGAAGGTGACGGATATTATATGAAAAGGTCGTTGCGGCCAGATGGAGGGAACGTCAACGGAAGGAATGAATCCGAGGATCGGAGGATGAGTCTGGAAGCAGTGATGTGTCATGTGAATGAGAATGAAGCGTCTGTAGGCAGCTGGATTCAATCAGATTGGCAGGAGGAGGATGAAGAGACGTGAGAGAGAGAGAGACAGAGAGGGGGGGTGATTAAAACGGAGAGAAAAAAGTCCTTAAACTTGGCTTATGACTGTATGTGTCAGATTTACTGACACACTTTGACAGCATGCATTTTCTGTTTGAGTCTCGGTTCAGTAGATATTCTGGTTCCAGCTAGGCTTAATAAACTACATGTGGTACCTCAGTGTAGATGAAGGATTCAGATGCTTCACTTCAGTAAGAGTACTAATATCACACTGTGAAAATACTCCTCCTGCCCATACCAAAACCATACCTAACCATACCTAAGTAAAAGTATGGAAGTACTATCAGAAGAAAGTACTTCAAGTACCAAATTAAAGTTTTGCAGTGGAATGATCCCACTCAGTGTTTCTTTTTCTGTTATAGGATGTTTTTGGATTAATATTACGGTAAAATCAAACAAAATTATCTTCTGTTAAATCTTATAATCATCATCATCATCATCATCATAGCCATTGCCCCGTGAAGAACCATGTAAAAATTGAACTTTTCATACAATCGGCCTGTTTAAAGCTTCCAGATGAGTGGAAGACGTTTTTAAATAATTGTATCATCAGTTGGAGAATTTTCTACACTTATAAAGAAACAATCCTTTAGTGTTCACAAACATTCAAACTCAATACAGTTGGTGATTTTTCGTTGAAGATGTGAAAAGTAACCAGTGACGACAGCTGACAGACACATGTAGACTATGAAGTAGAATATCTCCCACAGAGTTGTAGTGATTTTTACTTAAGTACGGTACTGCAGTAAATGTATTTGATTAGGTGTATTCTGTATATCGATGTTGACTATTTAGCATTTGAAGAATATAAAAATATAAATCATTGAAACAGAATTTAGAGCTGACTTGTCGCTTTATTCTGGAAGCTACTTCAGGTTTTAATGTGTGACACTGACTTTTTGTCATAGTGGGTGTTAGACACTTAAATATATTTCTTTTACAGGAAGCTATGCTGTACATAACTAAAGGTTTTTTGTTTTTTTTGTTTATAGATGTTTATAGTATTATTTAGGGCTGATATTGTCGTCTGCTTCAAAACCCATCAGAACCTGAACCCATTTCTCCTTATACGAAAATAATGTTCGATTTCTCCTTATACGAAAATAATGTTCGTTATATAAAAAAATAAAGAAGCCATACATTTTAAATAAGAACACATGAACCACATTCAAGAGATTTATTTTTAAAATTCCACCACTTGTCACAGCTCTGTAATATTACAATTGAGCCATTTTCAGCAATTATGGTAATTGTTTTTAATTACTTGAAGATAAATCAGTGTGACATTCAAACACTGTTTTTTTTTTTAAAAGTTGCAATTCCACAACATATATCAAATTTTTAACTTTGCTGATTATTTTTTTGAACACAAATACAGAACATTAATAGGTTGTTTTATATCAAATTGTTTAAAATATGTGGTTGGAACAGGGAGACTAGAACACAGTGTGTCTTATTAAAGCAATAGTTAATTATTAAATGCATTGAAATGAGCATTTAGTGAACAAGATGAAATAAATAAGCCTCTAATGAGTTGATGAAGGATAGAGATGTATACAAAACCAACCCACAGCATTTATGACACTTGTGTCACCATGGTTACTTACGGGGCAGAGCGAGACGTGTGGTGAAGTTGGTCGTAATGAGAAATGAATGAGATGTTGTGTGACAACAGATGAAATGACAGCCTAAACAAAAACACTATATCCATATTTCCACACGTCCACAAAAACAGAAATGTGATATTACCTCCCCTCTGTGCTGCTGATGTGCATCTGCCTAAAAATGATGAAATCATTATTGCGTGCGTGCGTATGTATGTACGCGTTGGTGTTTGAGTGCGTGCGCTCCCATCCAATCTGGATCCCTGGACGCACACATGCACAGGCCTCTCTCCTCCAATTCACCTCTATTACAAGCTATAATCCCATTTCACACTCTATCGATCCCCAAAACTGTTGTTCACCGGAACCAGCAGCAAACACTGGCATTTCTCCCCATCACTTTGCCACCATTGTTCTTTATTACACAAAGAAGTACTCCCACCCCACCCCAGCCGCTCCCCCTTTTCCTCAGACCAAACTCAGCCTTGCTGAAATATGAATTATAAATGTATGGCTAATAAAGGAGAAGGGGGGGGGGGGGCAAGAGAGCGAGAGAGATAGAGATAGAGGGTAGCGGTTGGTGGAAACATCAGAGAAAATGACTCCTTTACAAGAGTCTATTGATCAGTTTCTATCAAAGGGGGATGTCAGACATGAGATTACCTGGCAGTTTGAGCATTAGGTGCCGTGTGTTATAGCCCCGGGCCCTTGTACCGCTGCCAGAGGATTGTAAATAAAGCAGAGAGGAGAGAGCAAGAGGGGAGTGTGTGAGTTTTGTGTTCCTCTTTATGAGTGTTCGCTGTTATATATTTTTTTTTTCTTGTGTTGTATTTGTGTGCATGATGGTGTGCGGCTGCACCTTTTGGCTTTTGCCCAAAGCAGTGTTGCAAGCCCATGAAACTTCAGACAGGGAGAGAAGGAGTCTTGGGAGGCTTTGGGATGTCTCCCGGGAGCACCTTAGCCCACTATGAATCCCCCAACAAAGCCAAAGGAAGCCCCTATGAAGCCTTATGAAGCTTTTATGAGGGCCAGGCAGGGCCCGGCCTACCCGACTACTGATTCAGGGTTAGCCGGGTTCTGGTCCTTCTCATGTTAAAGGTTAGCAGCGAGAGCGGGGTAATCTGACTGCAGATCTGTGATTATAGGCCTGACGCTGCATGATGGTTGAAGCTGGTATGTAGGCACGGAGAGGCGGCGCGAGTCGGATTATGGACTGATGTCATATCTTAGTTTGGGCAGCCAGTGTAAAAGGGTCAAGAAAGTGAGACGGCAAGAGAGCTGAGATCTTAGATTGAGGACTGATGTCATAACTCCTGAAGCCACTAAAATCCGCTTGTAAAAAGACCCCAGACCTCAGAATATGGACTCCTGCTCTACTATAAGCTATTAAGAAGAATTGATTGTTGAGAAATCCACAGATTCTACTAGACCAGGGCCCGGTTTATTGTGGAACATTTTGGCAGTATTGTTGCCATCAGTCCAGGCCAGAATAAAACACACGTCTTATGTATTCGTGTGAAGTAACCACCTGCTGTATTTGTGAGTCTGGGCCTCTGTTTACCTCCTCCTTGCTGTTTCTCTAGATATTATAAATTATAGAAAAATCTGTCTGCCTTCTCTGTTAATTTCTCCACATGTGTTTGAGCTGCGTGTCTGTGTTTGGGTAAATGGTCAGTCTATGCAGCTAATTGCTCTCTCTGTGGCCTCCCCTGGTGGGGGGTGTCACTGAGGTCACCTCACAACTAATGACTTGACTGTGAATTTGATCCCCATCTCAAGTTTTCACATCTCTGCCTTATTGATTATTGAGATTCATAGCCAACTTTAACCTTGAGGTTCTGTGAAATAGCCAAGGTAGGGGCGAACACACACACACAAGCAAACAAACACAAACACACACACACACACACGAATAACGTGTTTGTGCATCGTTAAATATTTAGCAATTCCAGTTGCTGCTTCAATTTTCTTGGGGCTTCAGTTTAAACAGTTTGGATGCAGCAGAGCCATAAATTAATCATAGCTTTATTAAATGTAGATTTTCTTTTTCTCTGTTTCTTCCTTTCTGGTATTGGTTTTTAGTCTCCTTCCCTTTATTCCGCCTGTCCCACCATTACCAGCACAGCATGGCGCGTGGCCCTAAAAGCATTTCGGCAATACAACATTTCTCTATTTCTATTTTGAACTACACAGGCGCACCACAGAGTCAAGGTTCGCCCTGTAAATATTCAACACACACACACACACACACACACACATATATAAATATACACACCTCTACATATTCAGTGCACACACCTTCTCAATATTCACTAGCCTTGGCCAGCGATGGCTGACAGTTTATGTTATATTCAATGAATACTGAATTTAGTGAAAAGGTTTTAAGAGCCATGAAGAAACATTGACTCACAAAACAGTAATACCCAAAAACAAAAAAGAGGGTTGGTCCTTTAAAAGCAAACTTAACCAAGGAAGCTGACTAGTGGCTGATTATGCACCCTGTTCAGTGTGCTAAACTAGTAAGTGTAGGACAAGGGGGTTTTATAGCCTGTAGACGGAGGAGCCGGCTGAGAGGGGAGTGGGATTGAGCTGCAGGAGTGTGAGTGTCAAGTGGCCTGCTTAAGGTAAATAGTGCCATCTATTGATAAAGTCCGGAAACACTTCTTTTGTCTTCTCAACAACCCAGCAGTCGCTGCCCTGTGTCGTCGAGATTGGTGCAACACTGTCACCCGTCTGAAAAAAACAGCCAGTGCCTCTTCAGTGTGTGTGGAGTATAAACCCGCCTCTGCTTATCTAATAACCTGCTGTCTCACCTGAACCTCTGCTTCTGTCTATTCCTCCACGTCAAGAAGTAACGGACACAGTTTTACTCACTGTCTATAATTTCTGTCAAATGGCCATTTAATTAGGCTTACTCTTTAACGGCGATGGAAAGTAACTAAGTACATTTACTCACATGCTGCACCTTCGTATTTACATGTTACACTCCTTTACTTCTACTCTACAACGTTTTAGAGGGTAATGTTCTGCTTTCTAATCCACCACCAAATGTCTTTAAAGCTACCGTTAATAGTTACTATTTATGTCACATTTCTCTAACTGCAGTGATGTTAAATATTTCCTCCTGGGTCGAGAAAAGGATCCTATTTCTCCAGATTATGAAACCTTTTTATACTACTTGGATTACCTGGAAAACTTCACAAAGTTGAAAACAGATGAAAATGTGAGAAAAACAGATCTTGCAGGACAGTGATGCTATGAAAAGGTAATAGATTGACCTACATCATAAAGTAGTGGGATTACAATGTCCATTAACATCTACAGGCCGACACATGAATGCAGCAGTAATGTTAATTCAAACATAAAACACTGAGAGGAGCTATTTCATACTTGAAGTACATTTTGCTGCTGATACTTACATTACTTAAGTACAGTTTTGAATGCAGGACCTTTACCCGTTGTGGAGTATATTCACAGTGAGGTATCAGAACTTTCATTCAAGTAAAGAATCTGCAGACTGGCTCCACCGCCGCTCCTTAATGAGTGTCCACCAACAGCATCCAAAGTCAATTGTTGCTCCTCAATCGCAAACTTTTCTGTCTCTCCTTCCTCCTCTCCTGCCCAGTGGAGGAGTTGGCAGCCCATGCAGAGGAGGCGAGGCAGATGGAGGAGCGCCTAAATGAGGGAAAGCTAGCAGAGGGGAAAATAAGGTAAGAAGGGAGAGAGAGAGGGACCAGAGTCTTCCTCTCTGTTTCCCATTTCCCATCATCCCCTTGTGTAAGCTCGGTAATCAAAAACATTTTTGCGATGGTAAGTACGGCTGTTTAACATAACATGTGTCAAACAGAACCGCCCCGGTCTCTAAATATGTGCATTTATTCTCTACAAAGGGAGATCTATCATGCATTCAATTATTATTCTTGCTCAAAGTCATCATAAAATGATTTCTCTGCTTTGAATATTTGAATCCGTCCGCCAGACATTTTTACAGAAATGTCCATTGGACACGTTGGGTAAGCTGTTAGGTCGGGTCACAGAGTTCACAGTTCAGAGGTGAGACCCCTGGTTGACCCCTGTGTGACACCGGGCATGCAGTGATGACATCAACAAGCATGTATCACCCAGCAGAGTGTGTGTGTGTGTTTGGTGGGTGTGTGTGTGTGTGTGTGTGTGTGTGTGCGTCTGTTTTTGCGCACATAGTTGCGGTTGTGGCTTCGGCATGACCTCACTGCGGCGGTCTCTGTCTCAGGGAGTTTTTCGGTTAAGTTGAGCCATGGAACATTTTCATCGTCAACCGACAATTTAAAACTCAGCATGGAGACTTTATAGGTTACTTTCTCAATTATTGCATTTTTATTAAATTTAAACCAATTTATGGTAGTGAATAGTAAAACAATCGCTGCGTCTGCATATTATATCCATTTGCAGAATCATGCTGTTTACTGTTAACCCAGTATTATCTAATAACTGCAGAGACATGAAAGGCATTAAGCAGCAACACCATACTAATGGCTTCCATCTGTGCTTTGGGAAATCCCCTCCTCTCTCCACAGGATGCCTCCTCTCCCTCTCTCCTTTCTCTCTCTCTCCGCTCTGTTCATCCTATCATGTGTTCTCCCCGAGGACCAATCTATCAGGCAGTTTCTTCTTTTTGTTTTGGTCCTCCTGCTCCTCCTTCGGCTCGTACTACCCCGGACTTACTCCAGAAGTATCACCGCGGCGTTCACTCATTTAATCCGCGCGCCGGGCCACGGATCGATAGTCAATAATTATTTATTTGGATAGAGCATTTTGGAAAATGCCTGTTGAATATTTTATTAATCGTTTGAAAAGAGAACTTTTTATAAAACGACTCACTACTTACTTTACTACTCCTAATCTGATAATATGATTAATACTGCACTTTTTCAATCACAGCCTAAAATACAGCACCGGTGACATAAGGGTCCGAGACACTGACCACGAAGTTCCGGTCCGGTTGAGGATATTTGTTGCATGTCAGCATCAATCTCTCACACGCTGTCAATTTTCAATGTCTAATAAAGATTGATCTGTGGTGAAATAATTGCTATAATGTCTTAGATATTCTCTCAAACCAATACAAACATCATTTTAAAAATGAAATTGGAACAACGACAATTAGTCGAACGATTTGTTTTTTTTTTAGGGAAGGAATGTGAATATTATATTTAGTGGTTTTTCATCCTGCTTTCTATTTGACCTGTTTGTCAGTGAGGAGATTTAATTTTAAGCAATCACTTGGAAGTCTTTCCTCTAAAGGGAATTAAACCATCTTCCTCTTCCTCCTGCAGAATGAACAGCTGTTACATCAAACCCTAATAACGATACAACAATAATACCAGTATTTTACCAATATTTATTTCATTATGAGGTGCAATATCGTCCCACATTATTATTAAGGTACAATATTAAATTGAATATTATAACATTGAATAGCATTTTGTAATTCTAAGGCACTGGTTTTCAATTACGTCTTAAAAATGACATATATATATATATATGTTCCCTCATATTTCATAATATATTGTTATCTATTTACTTACTTTTAGTATTTTATTTGTGTGTAATTTTTGAGCATTCTCTGCAGAATTACCCCGTGGGATTAATAGAATTTTTCTCATCTAGTCTCCTTTTCTGATCATCTTAAAATGATGTGATTCATAGATTATTCAAGCTACCAGTCCACCAATGAACAGAAACACGTATTTAAATCCATCCATTCATCCATGCATATCTACTAACTACAAAACAATAGAATATTAAGACTTAAATGTTATTTTATTCTGAAATTCAACAACATTTGCGTCGCTACTCCTGATAGTGCCTTTACGGAGAACAAATAGATATCGTACAGTTTTGAATTATAAAAATGAAAAGATGTAAAGATGATTGAACAATAACCAAAAAACCAGTAGAATGCCCACGGGATTATTAAGGAAAAAATAGTTTCCTGAAAAAGCATCACTGTGGATATAAGATAAAAAATCTTTTTTAAACTGTGAAATTAACAATTCACTAACTTACACACACTTACTGTCCCCAAACTTTAGTCGTCAACATGCCCCAATATTCTGCAGCCTTCATTAACTGGTACTATCAGATCTACATTTGCTTGTGGAGCTGTGGGTCAGGAGTGGGGGGGGGGGTTTGTTGGAGCTCTGAGCGGCCGAAACGATCCTGTGGAGGGAGGTTTGTGGAAATGGTAATCATTTGTGGTATTGATCTGGCTGAAGCCGGGGCAGCGGGCACACACAGCCTCACACACAGCCTCACACACACACACACCGACACACGTGCGCGGGCAAACACTAACTTACACGTGGACGCAGAGTTGCGTGGCAGGAATAGACCCCCTCGTATCGATCCTCTTCACATTTCCTTAGCTCTGCTGCCACACACACTCGCGCACTTTCTGGGACTACGTGAAACACTCTGGATTTCCAGACACTTATTATGGGATGTAAGTACTTATAAGTGCAATTTAAAGGAATGCTTACGGTAATATTGGATGCGGAATGTGGAAAGTTTTCAGAAGGCTGATTACTATTACAGAGGCTCGTTCTGGCATAGCGGTGAGCCCCAATATAATTGTTTATGTGTGCAGGTCAATGGCTGTGAGGCTGGAGACGGAGGCGGCGGAGCTCAAGAGGAATCTTCAGCAGGCTGTCCATCACAAACTCAAGGCAGAGCAGGAGAAACAGAACGCACAGGATCAGGTGAATAAGTAAACACCAGACCTGAGTGGCATGGCTTTAGAAAGGGGCTTATTGGTGTGTGTGTGTGTGTGTGTGAGGAAGTTTGTCATCTGAGTCATCAATACAGTGTAGCGTAAACTCTACGCCTTATTATTAATTGATAAAAATGATCTAATCCATCCGCCAGTCAGACAGGTTCATGACATGTATCCTATATTTTATGTTTAAAAGTGGGTTATAGAAATATTTTAGCCCAGTCTACATTCATATGAATTCTTACACACAAATGATGATATCTCCTCTCCTCTCCTCTCCTCTCCTCTCCACTCATGCCCTCTAAGGTCTTCCTCCCTCTCTTACCGTCCTCCCCTCTCTCCCCATACCCCCTCTTGCCTTTTTGATGATTAGTGGCATATATCCGGCGCTAGAGCCCAGATTATCTTGTCCAAGACAGGGAAGGATGTGTGCGGGACCTAAACCTGGCAAGGTGATTTGGAACGTTAATTCCTGGGTGTAATATTCCCTGATATTCCCTAATGTTCTGGGGGTTGTGGGTGTCTCAGGAGCGAGTGGTTGTCAGAGCTGAGCCGGCGCTGTACAAAGGCAGAATGGATAATTAATGGTAAAGCCCTGGCGGGGGAGTGATGTTCACTTAGATTCCACAAACTTTGAATTCTGTCTTAATCTGCCGCGCAGAGTGGCATCCTCTCAGATTCTGATTTTACTTTTTGTTCTTATTGTTGAAGTTCTCCTGTTCGCTACACTTCTCTGTACTAATTCTTTATTTCCTAAACGTTTCCCCGAGTCTTCCTCTCTCTCTCCCTCTCCTCTTCTTCTGCTCACGCTTTCTTACCTTTCTTTTTACCCACTCTGACCTTGTGAATAATGCAGCTCACAGAGCTTTGGCCTCTTTTTTTGCGTCACAAAACAGAGATTGCTCAGGGCCAGTGAGGCACTGAATTAGTCCAGCGGATTGGTCAGTCAATAATCATGCCAGTATTCAGCCAGGGTTCTTCATCTGCTCTCAGCCAGCGCAGATTATCAACATCCTTTTCTTGTGTGCAGTTTCTGATGAAACATAGGGCAGGACCCGGCCTGACATGACTTAGCCTGGCGTCTCGTCAGCTACGCAGGTTATACTTATTTCGTATTAGCAGTAACGTCTTTGGCCTTAAACAAGACAAATTAAGCTGTTAAAGGTTTTTTTCCACGATAGTGTTTTAAATCAACAAATTTGGCTGTTGTAAAATATACTTTTTGGTCAGACATCTTCGGTGATGAGCCTGGGGTCACATGGTGTTTCTTGAATCTTAATAAAAGATTCAAGAACCACCATCACAATAATCAGGCTTACTGCTTTTAGACTAGGACTGTGGCGATATAGGTTTTCTTCTTACCGCGGGATGAAACGATTTATATGACGGTTACTCGCACCTGCAGCCCAGCAGCGTAGTTTGTCAGAAAATCTTCATCTTTCTTGCCTATTTTTGGAGGTTTTAACTCTCATGCCTGTATCACATATCTCACTCTCTCACTTTTTTTTGCATGTTTTTTTGGACTGTGTGAAGAAGAAGGGGAACCGGCGGTAGCTGGATTTGAACCCAGGTACTCGTTGTGACGGAACTGGTCTACCCACTACCACCGGAGTGGGTATAAAAAACAACTATTCATATAAATGTGCAGAAAAAGCTAGGAAAGTCAGACTTGTAGAAAAACTTACCGTCCAAAATAAAAATAAAAACCGGCATACAAATGTCTCTGTTTAAAATTCCAATTTATTGGAGGAGTACAAACACAGTGTTTAACAATCTCTGTTATGACTAATGATGACCCAACACCCACAGAATTCTTCACACAAGACGTGGGTTGTTTGAACTATTTTTCATCAGGCCTTTCCCCTCCATCCTAGACCATTCCCCCTTCAAAGACCCTTCCTCTCCCTCACAGACCAAAACATCTCTGTGCTCAACATGATCAGTCCTGCTGTATGTATGTTAACTGACTAATACCAGCAACTAATGTTATTTATTAATAAGACCCTGTTTTTACAAAAAGAAAAAAAAAGGCACCGGTGAACAACACATGATGTAGTTCACATGTGTCACAACCGGCCTACAAAACAATTACATCCGGGCCGCAGTATAATACATTTTTATTATAAATACCGGCCCTTTGTTATACAGCACAAACATCAAATATCATACAAATCCCATAATGCACTGCAGTAGCATTCAAGAACTCCAGCACTTAGAGATATCAGCGTTTATCCCTCTAATAAGCTTTAGGCTAATCCTTAGAACAGATACTACGGAACCCGGGAGGGGATATAGTGTAGACGAGAGAAAAACATTTTAAACGATGAATAATAAATGTAATAGTAAGTCAAAAGCACGTTTGATTATACAGAACACACGTTTAAATGAACTGGTGAGGTGCGTTCATGCTCCAGCTGTTCAACACGTGTCCATGCTGTTGCCTTAAACACAAGAAATCCCATGAAGCTGCTAACATTTAATGCGAAATGCACCTGTAGGTTGTTCATGCACCTGACTGCTTCCTGAGTTGCAGCTGCTCCTGACTGCAGAAGCAGATACAAGGGTCAAAAGTCTACTTTTACTGTTTCATTATGGCAGAAGAGAAATCCAGCCACGAAAGGTTCACAAGCCAGTGTAACTCTAGTGTCGATCCCAGTACCAGATTAATGGGGAGGGTTCTGTGAGGAAGGACATCCGGCGTAAAACTTCTGCCAAATCCATACGTGGAACACAACTGATTTCAAAACCGGATCGGTTGGGGCCCTGGTCAGCAAATAACGTCATTGGTCCAGTCAGCCAGCAGGGTACCAACCTATGGATGGTCCTCAAAAGGAAGAAGCCAAAAGAGAAAACATTTGAAGATTATTGCAGAAGAAGGAAGCTGCTAAATCCGCCCAGTCATCTACTAGGGGTCGTTTAAAGTTCCTTTTTGATAAATATATATACATGTCTTTTCATATTGTTCATTAAAAAAACGATTGATATTAGATTTAATTTGTAACTTGAAAAATATAGTTTTCTGTCGGTTATTGATGCCTTTGAATGAAAATGTTTTATTTGAAATTATTCCGTGGAACTATGCTGATAGAGAAGGAGACATGAAAAGGAATTATGTAGATCTATTTGGAATTACATTTTTAATTTGAGTATTTTCTTTTCTGTTGTTTTTTTTTCAGAATTCTATAAAATTAGTAAATAAAATAAGAATAAAATTGTCATTATATCTCAGAGTAAACATGGACACTTTGAATCCTGTTCTTCAATTTCATCAACTCTATTCATTCTTATTCTTTATCAACTTTAGTTATCGTTGAATTGTTCAATACTTGTTTTAGATTGATTGAGTTAAAATAAAGTTTATTTTAGACTGTATGATGACGTCGACGGGATCACTCGATGAGACATTTGTCTACAAATACGTCCATTTCTAATTAATGTAGTATTTAAAAACTGAAAAACTTCCTCGTTCGTCTTCCATCATCGCAACAACAAACGAATTTGACTCCAAACATTATTTAAACACCAGCGTGATGACCGTTCTGACTACGACTCCTTCATTAGTTCTCAATTTCTGTTATTGAGCAGCAGAAGATGAATTATCCGCTGGTGAAAAAAATCAAAGGGTTTGAAATGGTAAATGGTACACTACAGTGGCCTATAGAGGAAATCCATATTACAAATTGCCTCGGTGCACAGTAGCTGAGCCTCAAATCTCTCTCTCTCTCTCTCTCTGTACGTCTTTGTATGCAGCCCTGTATTTTGTGTGTGTGTGTGTGTGTGTGAGAGTTTGGTATGTTTTTCTGGCTATGGAAATGGTTTTGCATGATGAGTCCATTTCAAACACAAGTTGTGGTAAACATGTGACATATTATTTTTGACTGATCTTATCGCCCTCCTCCCTCCTAACCCTCTTTCTGCCACACACACATACACACACACACAATCACGGTCATTAGTGTGTTTACCTCAAACCATGTTAATGAGAATGTGAAGACGGCTGAGCAGAAAGTTTATAAATATGTTTTCATTAGCCCCTAAACTTTTCATAGTTGACCAAAAAGCATTACAGCTAATGATGTCATTCTATAGAAATACAATTAGGCCGTAGATTTTGAATCGCTCTGAATCAGCGGGTGACCTGCCTGCTGATTAGAGAAGCATGTGTGGTCCCTGCTTACACACAATCAGAAAAAAAGTTCCAAGCACTTTCATTCAGCGCACTGTTTGACTTGGGGGCAAGCAAAGCAAAAATTCCATTTCATTTCATGCAGTTTTTCTCCATTTTCTTTTTCTTCGATACGTTACACTAAGACAGAGATGCAGCGTCTCTCCCAGTTGTTGTAATTTAACAGTTTAACAGTTAATAGGGGTTAGTGTTAAACGTTCATAGTACTAGGGTGTTAAGTCAAAGATGAACTACATTAGCATATTTCTCTAACCCTAAGTAAGGTTGATGAAATATTAATGCTGTTGAGGATGCAAAGTTAAACTCAGGACCAACTTTTATTCTTATAGCGTCAAGCTGTATTGTAGAAAGACAAAAATGCGTAAATGTGAAGCATTTCATTTTATTCCCATATATTACACAATATCATATTAAAAATATCAAACTTAAGCAAGTGGAATATCAAAATATCAAACCTGAGCACTATCTCTAGTATTCCAGACCATCTTCCCGTCAAGCTACCTGTTCCAAGTACAAGAAACTGTCCCAACTGCATCCTATCACATAAGGAGATGGAGATATCTCTTCTCTCAGAGAACACTGGTTATGGCATTTGTTACTCTCTATTAGTTTGTAACTCTTAACTCTCTTAGGTCTGGTTCAAGCAATGTTATTGTTGCCTGATCTGGTGGTTGCCGACAATTCCTTCCATCAGGCCTGAATGTGCGGGTGACCAATGACGATATGGACTTGAAGTTTGACATCATCATCAAACAGTGATGTGTCGTCTGGGACGCTCCACAACACCAGTGGTAAAGTCTAGTCTGTCATATTTTGTCTTTTTAAATTGCCCCAGATCTGTAGTGAAGTTGACCAAGATTATGATAGAGTGAAATCAAACATGATAGAGATATGAGAGATATGATAGAGATAGATTCTGGGATTCTGGTGCTGCTGGATGGAGCGATAATAAAGTAGAGAGGCTCGTTGAAATGTGGAAAATATACCACTGCCTTCTTCTGAATGTTTCATTGAGAATGTGTAACGTGCGGTGATGTTACACATCGGAGTAACATCACCGCACTGGTGGCGAGACCAAAGAGTGCTTCCGAAGCCATGATCGACACGCCTCCTCATGGACTTTCTTGATGCAGCATGACCCTCACTAACACATGAACCACACAGGCTTAATGATAGAGAGATGAGCACCCAAAAATGGAGTTCATTTGTTTAGTTGATGAATACAGAGAAGAGGACCGATATTCCGATTGTTCAGCCAGGGAATGGAATGTGGTATTTGTTCAGTGTGGATGTGTGTCCCTGTGTCCCATCACCTTCACTCACAGCTCAATGAGCCACAGTCATTTCATCCAGACAGTCCAACTTCCTGTGTCCTCAGCTGTCTCGCCACCTTTGTCCTCACCACAGAAAGCCCCGTCTTTGTTTCCACACATGGATGTGGTTGAATTGTGAGGAACCTGATGTAGTCAGAGGTTCATGGCTTTTGTGGCATAATTAATATCTTATAAAGGTTGAATGTACTAAATCTTTTCACACTCACACTTGATATACTTTAATTTAAGAGTTATAGTTCTTTTAAAAGCTTTGAATAACTAAATCCTTTGATCTCTAAGTTCTTACAGTGTGTATTTACCCTATTAGTTTTTACAAGACGCCAAGGTAAATTCATATCTGTTAGTCAAAGTTCAGATTCTTCACATTTATAAACGTGTAGTGTCAATGATCTCGGACAAGGTTTATAACAGTGAGTGGAAATGAGTCTTTACAAATCCTAACTGCCACTCATTTAATCATGTTAAATTTATAAAAGTAAATAAGAACTCCATTATTGTAATAATTCAAGGCTAACCTTTAATCATTTCCCCTCAGCAGCAAGTTTTACTCCTTTTAAAACCCTCTTCAGAGAGCTGTATAATATTGTCACGTTCTCTATCGTAGAAACAAAGAATAAAGACTAAATTAATAACATTAACGGCTTCCTTTTTCTTCTCAACATTTCACTGCAGCTTGCCTACCTTTTCTGTCTTTTCTTCTGAGAGTTTTTTTTGTAACCATCTCTGAATGAATCAGAGATATTTCATCCCTTTAATATGGACATAACCTTGGACATCAGGGCGGCACGCAACTTTTTATCTGCTGTTTGGACCCTCATCCTCCAACACTCTCCAGTCCTTTGGTCGGCCAAATGCCTGGCCCTCTTCTCCAGACTTCCAGCTGCACCCCAGTATGATCAACCGTCATTTGTTCACAGTGCTGGTTGCTTCCTGCCCATTGCCCTTGTCCTTTCTTTCCTTAGCTGTCATGGATCATTCGAGCTGCATTTTCTTTACTTGTGGACCACAAGTGCACATCGGTACAAGTGTAATGGGATGTCGCTGAGTATGCAGTGCCAGTGGCCATGAGCATCATCACCTACTGCCTGGCCTGCGCCCTGCTCCAATGATCTCGGGCATCGCACCTGCTGAGCTACCTTGAGAACATCGTCATCTCATACACTCTCTGGTGAAAAGGGCCCTTTTGGATGCTGCAAAATCCCGTTCAAGTCTCACTTCAACTGGACCCTCAATGCCCCTTCTCTCGCCACTCAGCTATACTGCCTTGTGGCTCCGGGTTTTACAAAGTCAGTGCATGGGGGCTTGACTTGACTTGGAGCAGACTTTATGACCTACGCAACTTACCTTCATGCCAAACATCAAATCCATTCACCTGAAAGTCTTTCCCCATTTCAGGTTATGTGTCTGAGCCCACGCTTTGTCCTTGTCCTCGTCCCAGCAGTTAGAAGAAGATGAAATCCTTTATTGATAACATACACAGTACCACATAGTGAAATTATTTCTCTGCATGTGACCCATCCCTGAGGGATCAGTGGGCAGCCCCTTTGAAGCACCCTGGGAGCTTGGGTTTCAGGGTCTTGCTCAAGGACCCTACGACAAGTATACCCTGATGGGACTTGAGCCGGCTACCTTCCGATCTGGAGACGGCCGCTCTACCCACTGAGCTTCAGCCGTCCCTGTTACCATTGTCTCTGGCAGGTGAAGCTTTCACATTCGGGGACATTGCTTGTTTGTCTTCTTTGTAGCCTCTGCGACTACTATAACAGTGTTAGCAGGATCCAGAAGTTGAGCTAATAATGATTTGAAAACACACAGAAGCCAAACACAGAGGCTGAGTGCTTATAGTGCAGCGGTCACAGGTTTGATTCCACCTGTGGCCCTTTCCTGCAAGACTCCTCCCCATCTCTCTCTCCCTCCCTATTTCCTCTAACTGTCCTATCAAGAAAGGCCTTTGGGCCCGAAAAAAACTTTTTTTCACCAATGGAAAATTGTTCACTTTGACTTCCACTGTTGCCATGGCAACATGTAGACTGGTCAAAGAGCAGCTATAAAAGCTATTTCTGCCTGTGTAATCCGATGCCTTTATCAATAATGGAAACTCTTTAGTCATTATTAAGTATCATTTGTTGTATTCACAATGTTGATTTAAGGTTTTATTCTGAGTCACATGACCAAGAAGTTATGTGAATTGTAACAAATATGATAACCAGCGGATGATTTTTATTTTAAATCAGTTAACACAGCTATGAGACTTGTGATCTATAGTGACATTCAGACATTCAGCCAAGCTCCTACTAAACACTACAGCTGAAGTAAAACCATAAAATTGATCTTATGTTGCTGCTGTCAACTGGGCTCTGCAGTCACATGAAAAGCTAAGCATCAACCAGACCGTCAGATGGGAATCCCTCAGGTCCAGGACGTTTGGCTTCCATTGTTGGGAATTGACAACTAGTGAAGAAGTCTTAGAAGCTTCCTCCCATTGTGATCTTTTTAGCAGTAATCCTGCTGCAACTTGAAGAACTAGATAAAACTAACTTATGCACATTGTTTGGCCATACATACACTATTAAATCAAGTTACCTCTTACCCTTATATAGCAAGAAAATACCCTTCTGCAATTTGCTTCTTGGTCTTCTGGCCTGTTCCCTTTCAGGGTCGAATCATCGGATCATGTGTTTCCATCCTTAGTTACATCTGTGGTTGCTGGCCAACAGTACCAGTGACAGAAGATGCAATGCCTGACACGACTCCCCTCATTTATCCAGGCTTGGGATCTTTTTGTGGCTGGGTTGCCATTAACTTAGAAATCTCAGTGTTTCCTGCTTACAGGATATTTCCCTAAATAATACGCAGTCCAAAATTACAAATATTATGATATAGTTTCGAAGATTAGAAGATTTAGAAGAAGATGAAATTGTGTGCCAGCTTTCTGTGTTCATAAATATTCGCATAGTCGCGTAAATGGACAGCATCCCTGGTTTGCCTTAAATATTAATAAGGAATCTACTTGAGAGTCTGTGAAAAATTTGTTTCTCAGCCAACTTTGAATCTCAGGTTTTTTTCTAAGGTTTATTTCTTTTTACCTTTTATATAGTTACTTTCTCTTTTCTTTTATCGTTTATCATATCATCTCCATTTGTATGCATCAAATTCTATGAGTTTTATGAACACAAAAGAAAAACATATGCTGTGAGGAAATTAGAGGAAATTCTAATCAAATTTGTCATTATTCAAATGTAATTAATTTTAGCATTCACTTTTAAGCCACCGAAAACTGTCTTTTTCTAAGTATGACTGACTTTCTAATTAATACCAGTGCCAGGAACACAACTTCATCAGAAATAATGTGCTTAGTAAACACATAGCAAAGCAAAAAGTTTTCTGCCGTTCAGCATTTTTTAAGTCAGTAGAAACTCTTAAAAAACCTTTCCAGTTATTCAAATGAAATGATTTGAGCATGTAGGTTCACCCAAGTACCCAAATGAGACCTCAGCAGGGGAGGATGGTTGACTTACTGGACTTAAGGAGGGTTTTGTGGCTGACGTGGTTTGTCTCATCCGTCACTGTCCAGATAAAGGCAAAAAAGCCTCCAAAAAGAATTACCAGAGGGGGTTGACTTCATCTTCTGGGACGTGGTTGAGAAATCTAACATGGCTGGTAACGTCGCTGTGCTGATAATATTGCCGGGCTCATGCAGGCCTGATGCAAGATGGGGGACTTCAATAATGGCAGCCGCTGATAAACAACCCAGCAGCATGCGTAGGAGAGAGTGAGATGAAAAGAGTCGGGGAGAGGAGTCAGGCCACGCAGCGGCAGATGATGGTAATTAAAGAAGCCATCATCAGCATCATTAATATGCTAGATCTTCCGTGGCCTACTGAGTAGTCTAATGGAGAGCGTGTCATCATGGTCACCATTAGGGAGAGCGGGACACACAAACACTCGCACACACTGTCTTAATATTGGGTCACGCCATGATTATCACCATTAAGCCCAGAGTGAGAAGACCATCCTAGAGAAACCTCATTCTCTTCTGCCGTCATACGATCCCGCTCACACACATCCAGACACACGCGCCTGTAGATCTTTAATTCAGACCCTGTGAGTGATAAGTATGCATATTTAAGTGATGTCAGGCCTGTTGGGTCTTGTAATTAGACAGAATGAATGAATGTTTTATAAAAACGTGTTTAACAATAAATGTGTTCATTAATTTGATGAGAGGATGTGCTCTGATGAGCTGAGTGGAACAGAGTAATGGCTCATATTCGGCTCTAGTGGTTTGATGGCTGTGCTATAGCAACAACCGGGCAATCCGGTTCTGGGTTTTTCCCCCCCTCATTTACATGGTCCTCTCTCTGCCCGCAAAAAAAGTTAACTTTGAGTAATCCCTCAATTTTGGAATGTTTGGTCTGTTTTAATAGAAATGCACCTTTTATCAGATGTCATTTGATACCAGTCCATTGATTCATGGAGAAGAGATGGGAAATCCATATCTGATGAAGCGATAGAACAGTGGATGGATGGATGGATGGATGGATGGATGGATGGATGGATGGATGGATTGACAAACAGATAGATAGATAGATAGATAGATAGATAGATAGATAGACGGACAGACGGATAGAGGAATCCATTCCGTAGCTCCATGGCGCTGGGAAATCTATTAACTGCTAAAGCGACCATTTATTAACTTATATTTTGGTTTGAATGTCTGAAGATATGCTTTTTGCTTTTCCATCAGCTTCATTCGCGTGTTGATGGTCGTTGCCAGCGAAGCATGTGGGCTTCTGTTGACCGGTCACAATTCAACTATCCACATGATAAATACTATTTTAACAGATTCCAAATTCGTCTCCAGCTCTGCAGCAGTCCTCTCCTATTCTCTGGCGCTGACCCAAAGGCACCGGTGGTGTCGCCAAACTTGGTTATAAGTGTGTCCCCGATGAATTCCGTTGCCCCTTTTAGCCCCCATCATCAGCTAAAATATTTGTGCAACAAAACCAATCTAAATGTTAAGCAGGTACGCTACTTTACCACTCCCCACACTCGCAATCACACCTCCTTTGTCCCTGTTCTCACACACTCCCCCCGTTTTTCTCACACACCCTTTCACTGCCTCCCCTGACACCAGTGGAAACAGACTGATGGTGTGTAATTTAGTCCTAATCACAACATCAGACTTGTGTTGAGACTTACGTCCCTGCACCAGTCGAACCAAGCAGACAGTCAGGGGGGAGATGTTAATGTGAGACCACAGGTAATTACTGTCATTACAGCACGTCACATATCTTGGGTGTGTGTGTGTGTGTGTGTGCGCTCATGCATGTGGCGGTGTGTGCGCACACACCCGGGCCCGTGGCGAGTGTGGGTGTGCCTTGTGCCTTTGAGTCACATGGTGTGATGTTTTCTGTGTATATAACTACCGGTGGAGTATTTCCTTGAGGTTTTGGCCAGAAGACGTTCCTTCACTTGTTGATGTGTGGATGCGTCCGACAGAACAGTTTAATCACAAACAACAGGGAATCCACCACATTTATGCCATTGTTGATGAATGTCATTACTATCGATGCCCCGACTCCGTTTGCGCTCCAAAATTGAATAATTTGTTTGATGTAATCTCATTGTCCTCCAGGTTTTTTCCTCGCTGCTTTATTTGAATCCCTAATCTGAATGTAATTAAAAGTGTAATTTTCCATTGTGTTATGAAATTTGAATTATTGATTATGCATCATATTCCCAACTACCTGCCAAATATAACCCAGCCTATTCATTTGAGCTTGCAAATTATTCTCGGCTCTGACCCGCACCTTTATTTTCTTTTGACCAAAGCCAGGCTGACTGTTTCATCTTCCCATGAGGCTTAGCACTACTTCATATTGGCCTGCTGCCTTTACCGAATCTTCTTCATGTGTAGTACATGAACCACAATGTACTGCAATGTGTCCATATGTGTAACACATGAATCAGGGCCCAAACACAAGAAGGCACTCACAGTGTTTCATCGACTTAACACTTATCCTGCAACATCTTCTTGGTTCTTTCATCACGATGCCCGAGTGTCTCTTTATTTATTTCTCACGTAGAGAAGGCAGCGTTCGTGTAGATGTTTGCCGTTTAATGGAAGATACCATGTTTCTCTAGATTAGAGGGTAAAATGATATAATGAACGATGTTGTGTTGGTTCATTGGGGAATGACAATGTGATAAATGATTAAAGTCTGGTTATGTGATAGTTTCATTAAAGGATGCAGAGTAAAGTTGTTTTTTGGATCAAATAAAGGAAAACTTAAGTTAACTGATGTGTTTGAATCTGTCCCTCATGTATCTCATAGATAGATAGATAGATAGATAGCCTTTATTAGTCCCACAATGGGGAAATTGCAATATTACAGCAGCAGAGCATGTTACAGAGTAAGAATGACACAGAGTAAGAATAACACAGAGTAAGAATAACATCGTGTTATGTGCAATTAAAATAAATTAAAATAAATTAAATTAAAATTAAACGTTATGTGCAATTAAAATAAATTAAAAGGTAGATGTGTGTGTAAGTGTGTGTGTAGTTGTGTAGGTGTGTGTGTGTTGCTAACAGTGCTGGTTGTGGAGTCTGACTGCTGCAGGAAGGAACGATCGGCGATATCGCTCCTTCACACACTTGGGGTGAAGGAGTCTGTCGCTGAAGGAGCTCTCCATTGCAGAGATGGTTTCCTGCATGGGGTGGGAGATGTTGTCCCGGAGAGATGACAGCTTGGCCATCATTCTCCGGTCTCCCACCTCCTGCACCGAGTCAAGAGGACATCCCAGGACCGAACTGGCCTTCCTGATCAGTTTGTCCAGTTTCCTCCTGTCAGCAGCTGAGATGCTGCTGCCCCAGCAGACCACTCCATAAAAGATGGCCGAGGCGACTGCAGAGTCAAAGAAGGTCTTCAGGAGCGCCCCCTGCACTCCAAAAGACCTCAGTCTCCTCAGCAGATACAGTCGGCTCTGACCTCTTTTAAAGAGTGCCGTTGAGTTGTGGGTCCAGTCCAGTTTGTTGTTCAGGTGAACACCAAGGTACTTGTAGGACGTGACCATCTCAACGTCCATTCCCTGGATGTTCACCGGTGTGTGGGGGGGTGTTTGCCTTCGGAAGTCCACCACCAGTTCCTTGGTTTTACCCGCGTTGATCTGGAGGTGGTTCCACTGGCACCAGTGCGTGAAGTCCTGCGTCAGTCCTCTGTACTCCTTGTCGTCCCCGTCTGTGATGAGACCGACGATTGCAGAGTCATCAGAGAACTTCTGCAGGTGACACGTGGGTGTGTTGTAGGAGAAGTCTGCAGTGTAGAGGGTGAAGAGGAACGGAGCCAGGACCGTTCCCTGTGGGGCCCCCGTACTGCAGACAACCACGTCCGACACACAGTCCCGAGTCCTCACATACTGGGGACGGTTGGTCAGGTAGTCCAGGATCCAGGATGCGAGGTGCTCATCCACTCCGGTCAGTTCCAGTTTGTCCCTCAGAAGTGTGGGCTGGATGGTGTTGAAAGCACTGGAGAAATCAAAGAATGTGATCCTCACGGTGCTTCCAGGCTTCTCCAGGTGAGAGAGAGCTCGGTGAAGAAGGAAGATGATGGCGTCGTCCACCCCGGTCTTAGACTGGTAGGCGAACTGAAGGGGGTCCATCGACAGACTGACCACCGGGCGGAGATGACCAAGGACCAGTCGCTCTAGAGTCTTCATCAGGTGGGATGTTAATGCCACCGGCCTGTAGCTGTTGAAGTCCTTTGGGTGCGGCGTCTTGGGGACAGGTACCACACAGGATGTTTTCCACAGGAGTGGTACCTTCCCCAGCTTCAGGCTCAAATTGAAGACGTGCTTCAAAATCCCACACAGCTGGTCTGCGCAGGTCTTAAGGAGCCTGGAGCTGATGCGGTCCGGGCCCGTGGCCTTCCTCACCTTGATCTTCCTTAGCTGATTCCTCACCTGGAGTGTTGTGAGGGACAGACTGGTGCAGGGGGGCTGTGTGTTGGGGGGGTTGGGTGGTGGGGTGGTGATAGCTAGGAGGGGGGGCAGGGTGTTAGGTAGAGCAGGGGGATGTGGCTGGGAGTTCTTTGTAGTGGGAGAGGAGGTGGCGGGGGGGTAGTGCACTGAGGAGGGTGAGAGGGGTCCCTGCTGTGGGAGTCGGGCTGGAGGATTGAGGGCAGATGACTGGTCGAACCGGTTAAAAAACTGGTTCAGGTTATCTGCCCACTGTTGGTCCCCTGCAGCTTGGGAGTTTGGCCCTTTGAAGCCTGAGATGGTTTTCAGGCTTCTCCAAACACCACTGATGTTGTTCTGCTGCAGCTGGTCCTCCATCTTCTTCCTGTAGGAGTTCTTCCCCTCTCTGATCTTCCTCCTCAGTTCCTTCTGCACAACCTTCAGCTCTTCCTTGTTGCCTGACCTAAAGGTCCTCTTCTTCTCCTTTAGGATGACCTTTATGTCCGGACTAATCCAAGGTTTGTTGTTCGAGAAACACCGTACAGTCCTGATGGGTACGGTGTTCTCCTCACAGAAGTTGATGTAGTCCGTGATGCAGTCGGTAAGGTTGTCGATGTCCTCCCCGTGAGAGTCACAGAACTCCTCCCACACGGTTGTGTCAAAACAGTCCTTCAGAGCCTCTTCAGTCTCTTGGGACCATTTCCGCACTGTGCGGGTCACGGCTGGTTGCCTGTGTACGATGGGTTTGTACACTGGCTGGAGACGAACCAGATTGTGGTCTGATCTTCCCAGGGGAGGGAGGGGTGATGAGGTGTATGCCTCCTTGGTGTTGGCATAAAACAAGTCCAGAGTCCTATTGTCCCTGGTACAGCATGTGACATACTGTGTGAAAGTGGGCAGTGTGGAGGATGGGGGGGCATGGTTAAAGTCACCAGAGATCAGGAGGAGAGCCTGTGGGTGCTGTGTCTGCAGCCTGCTAGTCACCGAGTTGATGACGTCACACGCAGCGTCGCCGTCGGCAGAGGGGGGAATGTACGCTGCTATCGCGATAACATGCGAGAACTCCCGCGGTAGGTAGTTCGGCCTCATGCCAACGGCTA
The DNA here is from genome assembly GCA_037951165.1 of Lophius americanus. NCBI lineage: Eukaryota > Metazoa > Chordata > Actinopteri > Lophiiformes > Lophiidae > Lophius > Lophius americanus. The sequence continues at coordinate 10,460,197 of JBBDHG010000011.1, read as the reverse complement.
ACAGCTCGATGTCCTTGCAGCAGTGTTGCTCTTTAATAGTGATGTGTCCAGGTTTACACCATCTATCATTCACAAACACTGCCAGCCCTCCTCCTTTCCTCTTGCCGCTTCCCGCTGTCCTGTCCGCTCTCAGCAGCTTGAATCCGTCCAGCGTAGCGTTCGTGTCCGGAGTCAGCGTGGTCAGCCATGTTTCCGTGAACACCATGAAGCTGCACTCCCGATATACATGCTGGTGCCGCGTCAGCGCCGCTAACTCGTCCATGTAGCTCATGTAGCTGTTGTGGTACAGGAATAAAGACTGTTTTCTCTTATAGCTTTGATTCATGATGATTAATAAGAAGGAAAGGAAGTTAAAATCACACTACTGGATTATTTTGACTTTCACCTAAGGGTGCCCATGCAATGTCTCTTTAACCTCCACACCATAGGTTACCCGACCTTATAAATATTACGTACAGTTGATTTATGTTTTACTTTCTGTCATTTTGAATCCATTTCCATTCTTCTGTCTTATTGGCTCATCCTCTGTATTTTCTTCTACTGCTGAAAAGAAACTCAATAGTTCATTATAATCACTTTTCAGAGAACTGCAGCATTTTAACTTTTGCCCAGATTTAAACAGTTTCTTCTCATGTCTACGCAACATTTCTCTCGGGGTGGTGTTTTCTAGATAAACATCAATGGGGATATTATTTTGTATATCTCAGGAACACCGACATTCGGACCTCCCCAAACCTCCACGTGAATTCAACGCACGCAGCAGTTGGTATTTTTGACATTTTTGGTTAATCATGTGACTTTTTTCGATACTTAAATCATGGGCCACATATTGGAAACTTTCATTCATGTTTCCCCGAGCCTTTGTGAGAAGATTGGTTGGTATATCAAGGTGTTTCTATGGCGATAAGGGTAATGTGTCAGGGTCCCCAGAGTTTAGGCTTGGAAAGGTCCTTACTGATAAGCAGAATGGAAAAGTCAGCAGTTTGGCCAGTGCCATCCCATCCCCTTTTTTTCCACCCCTTACCCATCTTCGCCTCCCTCAAATCTTGTCTCCAGTCTGCTTCTACAACCCCAACCTTTTCACCTGATTAATACCTCACTCTGCTATTTATACCTGTGTCTGCAAAGGCCGTTTCTTTAATCCTCCATTATTCTCCTTTTAGTAAGTTAGTATGACTTATTTCTTAAAAGCAGCTTAAGCTGACCAATTTTTTGCACAATAAAAAAAAAAAAAAAAAATATATATATATATATATATATATATATATTTTTTTATTTTTTTTATTTTCCAGTTGTGGTGTAATGAATGTGTAACTAACTTTTTTTCATTTTTTAAATTTGCCTCTGAGGCTTTAATGTCGTTGAAACACTCTTGAGGAGGCTGGAAGAAATACCTTAATTTAATGGATATGTCCTACCATGAGTCATCAGCATAGAAATGACTATGAGGAGATGTTCTTTATACTCATAACACTCAAAGAGGTGGCGGGAATACACAAGACATAACTGGCATGGGGATGGATCCCTGAGGGACCCCTATAGATGGTAGAGGTAGAGAACGATTAAACTGATCTAGAACCAGTGACATAGTTTCTGATTTCAACTAATTATGAAAGTGCTATACTCGTAACACATCAAAAGGATTTCATAACCCCTTGCTCGGAAGGCCCTTTAACTGTTTTGTTGCCGTGGAGGATTTTGAACCTGTATTGACTTGCATCACACACCTTGTTGGTTTTCAAGAATGTTTACAGTTGTTCCTTGGCAGTTTATCATTTTTGAGAACTTTTCATTGGAAAAATGTCTATAAATGCTTTCTCTTCGTGAAAAAGGCAGGAATTGAGGACAGAGTTTATATTGCTGAATAGAGTTTTGTATTTGGGATATAAACTGATTATCTCCGAGAAATATTAACTTGAAAGAAAGTCATATTTTCCTTTTTAATATGGTGAGGATGTCAGTTTTTATCATTTCTAATGCAATCAGATAATGAATGATAACATTTTTAATTTAGAATATCAGCCAGTGACTTGTACTGGGGCAGAAGTGGGGGGAAAACAGCACAGCTCCTTACATTGACACCTTTTAAATATATTTTTTCCTTGTTATTGCATTTGATTGTCTCCTTCAGATGGAAACTCTCCGATCGGAGCTGGAAGGGACACGGTCTGAGAATTCGAAGCTCCGCCATGAAAGCCAGCTGGTAATGACCAACGTCAATCATTGGATTACCGAACAAAGGTATGTCCGGCCTCTTCTCCTTACATTTGTATATGAAAATTCTTATTACAATAAATGCATAAAGTACGTATTCTTGTGTATTTTTAGGATGTGCATGTCGGGTTCTTTGATATTTTTTGTATCTTCAACAATCTTAAGGCCAAGATCACATTTTCTTTCAATGTTTTGCACTTGGTGTTCTGTCGTTCGTGCAAAATCCTTGTGTAGTGTTTTTTTCAAGTCCATACTCAAATATAATCTTTTCTTCCCAGGGCCTCCAGTGAGAGTCTCACCACCCAGATGAAGGCTCACAAAAAGATGCAACTCGTCATCGCCGAGGAGAAGAAGTAAGTTTTCACTTCAGGGTGAGGTTTATGACATTATCAATAAGTTCACTATTGTTTAAGAGTCGTAGTCCGAGCAGAACCCCGCAAACCCTGCTACACCTGCAAACTGGGTCACCTCCCCCATTTGTGATTATTGGTGTGTGTGCGAGAGCACATCCAGCTGGGTGTTAGTTATCCAGGTGGACTCCCAGACAAACTGGCTGCTAGCGGTTTGTCTCCATGCAAACCTCATCATGACTCACACACACACAGACATAGTTGAGCGTATTCATCATTCCAGAGTTCAAACATGTCTTCTGTCAAGACCCGCCTTCCCCCCAAAGTGTCTCACCTTCCTCGCGCCACAACTGCCTGAGTAACACACGTATATGTCCGAAACACTCGGGCTACCAGAACTTGTGTGTCGTTGCACGGTTGGAATTAAAAATAAATAATAAAAAACGATAAAAAAGAACTTGCTGTAACCTGTTTGTAATCAGCCCTCTACTCTATTTTTGCCTTTTTTTCTCACTGTGCAAAATCCTAGATTTTAATAAAATCCTAGATTTATGTCGCAGCCAAAGTCATGTGTTTATAGTTTTGTAGCCTCTCTCTAGGGTCAGAAATGAAAACCTTTGACTATCCAGCTGGACGACAGTTTTCATGTTGTCCCAGCTCTGGCTTCCTCCCACAGTCCAAAAATGCAATAAAGGTGAACTGGTGACTCTCCACTGCGCTTGGGAGAGAATGTGAGCGTGAATGGTTCTCTGTCTTTACGTGTCTGGCGTCCCATCCAGGGTGTGCCTTGACATAGGCCCCAGCCCCAGCCCCCCCCTGACCCTGAACAGGATAAGCGGTTCTGAATAATGAATGAATGAATGAATTCTAAATAATTAACTTAAAGTAACCCCTAGGTAGAAGGAGGTTAATGGTTCTGCATCCTTAGGACTGGTGGCGTAACAAAATAGTGAAATAAATAACCACAGAGAGATTCTATTGGCAACTGTGGAGATATATCATTCCATTATAATGAATCCGGATTCATGTGTGTGTGTGTGTGTGTGTGTGTGTGTGTGTGTGTGTGTGTGTGTGTGTGTGTGTGTGAGAGAGTCTGAGTTGATTCCTGAACTGCTAGTTAGCACTGAGTGCCGGTGAGCAGCAGCCTGTTTGTCTTCAATGTTAGCGCCACTCGCTTGATGCTAATAGACGTTTGTCTTTTTTTGTGCATATGTACATATTCTCCACTGTTCAACCATTGTGCCTGCATCTTCTCGGCTTTGTCAGATATCTCCAGGAAGCTAATGACGTGTTGAAGGCAGAGGTAAAGAGACTGAAAGAGGTGGGGGATGAGAAGACCAGATACGCACAGCGCTTCAAGGTGAGCCCAGTGCAGAGTGGAAGGTACAAACGGGCGAGAGACAAAAGACTCAATCAGAAACCGGTTTGCTTTTGATTTTAGAGTTGTCTCCAGGCTGAGATCCGAGAACGGGGCGCCGGGAAAGACGACAGAGCGTGAGTCATCTACGCGAGTGTGCATGCGTGACCGTACATACATTTGTGTGGATCCACCATCTGATCAGAGTTCTGCCTTCACAGCCAACAAAAGCCACCGCGTTTCGCTCTTTCACACACAGTCTAGTCCGAACAAAGCTGATGATGATCACAACAGCTGGAGTGCCAAGTTGTGAATGAAACACTCCGTGGGCCCAGCCACCTGTGTGTGCGTGACAAGCCTCTTCCTCAGTGTGAACACGTTACTCATGCTGGGCCTTTAACTGTGATTACACTCCAATCAAACGGCCATCCTCTCCTGCTCGCCACCACAAGGCTGTCATATAGCGTTCATCAATGCCGAGGAGATTTATTTATCATCTTCATTAATACAATTAGAATGAATGTGCCACAGATGGGATTAGACGTTGGGTGGACGTGAGAGTGGAGGGCGTGTGCGTGGGGGAGAGGGTGTTTTTGGGGGCACCTGCCGGCAGCAGTACTCCCAGTACCCCCAGTGTGACCCCCTGAGGTCTTCCTCATTAACAAGCCCCCTCCAACCACCCAGCCACCTCACCTCCTTTTAACACACCAAGTTGCACCCCTCCCCTAATGAACCACGAGGCTCCGTTTCCAAAACGGATCAGATTTGTTTTGACTGGGTTGGGTTCCCGTCCCACATTCAGTGCTATTCAAAGCTGTCAGTCATTTTAATGATATCATTAAGGAGCCGCGACAAAAAGATGAATCGCTATTCTTTGTCTTTCCCTCATAATTGCGAACGAGCAAAAGAGAGAGAGGGCGAGAGGGGCAGTTCATATAGATGTGTGCATAAGAGGGGTTTTGATTGAGCGAACATAATAACATGGAATGAGATAAAAACAGTGAATAAAAGCCTCTTCCATAGCGTCTCCACATCCATTCTCTCTTCCCTCTCTCGCTCTTCATTTTCTTTATTATGAGAATTTCTCATTTATTTCATTTCATTATTGCATTTCCACACACACACACACACACTCGCACCTAACAAAAATGCCATATGTATGAAAATCATGCGTCTAGAAGGAAACAGATAATTCATGATTTCTGCATGGCAGCCATATATGATCATTGGATAAATCTCATTACTGATGGAAAAGGGGGATATTTCCAGTGTGTGTCCCACCTGTCACTATCACTGACAGCAATCAACACGGCGTCATTAGATATGCCTTTATTACAGAAATGTATTATGATTACATGGCCTGCTGATCCGGAGCAGCCGGGATGTCATGGCTCGATGTTGCGGATCACATTTATTATTTTTATTAACAAGTTGAACTGAAAGGAGGAAACATAGGAACATAGGAGCTGGTGGTTCCGAGGAAAGAATTTGTCTGTTAAATTTCAGTCAGAAAAGTTGTCAAGGTTTTACACAGAGTAAAGCGTGTTTGCATTATTTTTTTTATGAGAACATACTAACATAGAAAACTGTACTTGAAAGACAAGGATCTCACTAAAAGGTCCATTTCGCAGTAATGACAGTTAAAGCTTGGATGCCCTCTCAGAAGAAAAGTCCTCTTGTGGACTTGAGAACAGTCCTCAGATAGGCTGGAGCCTATCCCAGCTGACACCTACAGTATAACGCGTGTTTCTGGGCTGAGGGAGGAAGCCCTCAGGCCAGAGGTGGATTTGGACCCGGTGCCGTTCTTGCTATGATGCAACTGTGCTTGCCACTGCACCAATGTGCAGCCCTGAGATGGAAAAACAGGATTCAGTAGTCGCTCTGAACTCTTCGACTATCCCCACAGGCGATGTGACTTTTCTGTTACGTTTCCAGTGTGCTGCTGACAGAGATGGTACAGTTCTTTGGTGTTCCGTATTATGTGTCGCCCCGGATTTGTGTTGGATTTGAGAACAGTGTTTCCCAGTGGAGTCCGTAACAACAGGTGACCGACACATAGAAGTAATCAGCACTGCATTATCAATCCGGTCAAAGAGGTTTTATCGATCAATCATCATCGCTGCAGCGTTTCTCTAGTCCTATTCAGGCAGTGTGGCACATCATTGAAGTACTTTAAAATGTTAAATGTAATCATATTGAAAACACTTGGATTGGACGGTACCTAATTATATGCAACTAGATCAAATAGCGCAGCGGTAGTTTTTTCATCTCATAGTAGTCTAAGAAGACCACCCAACTCCTGAGAAAGTTTTGTGAAGAAAGCTCTGGCGTCTCAAAAACAACATTTTTTCATAATTTATTGACAATCTGAATATTCCAAAATCATTCCACGTGTGAAAGTAACGGTTTAAGCCACTGAGCTGAACTCGTTCCTAATGGCGCTCAATGCAAAGCAGAGTAAATTCAAATATCATTTGCCAGACAATTAAAACCCAATTGCGAGTCAATTTATTGACTTAATAAAAGAAATAAGAAAATAACCTCAAATTATCTCGGATGATACCTGAGCATATTAAAACACTAGTGTAGACCTAAAAGCAACCATGGGGTGAAAAGGGGAGTTATTGATGCTGTTTGCTGCGCCTGTGCGATGCAGCCCGCGTGGAGGAAGAATCGTTGACGAAGCATGAGGCTTCATCAGCTGCACCACTAACAATGTGCTTCCAATTAAGAGCAGCCAGTGATCACAGCGGGGGCTTTGTGCAAACACAGAGAACTTAAGTGACAGAGAGACAGAGGGGAGATAAGGCGGCGACTGTGCGAGAAGACAGTCAAGTCTTGCATAAAATGCGAGCTGAGAGCAGTAAGTAAGAAAGATGAGAGCATGATTGGAGCGAGAGAGGAACCGTGGAGTTTACTGCCGGGATTAAAGAGCATGGCAGCTCGGCTTTGACACTAATGACTGTAATTACACACAGGCTGATTGGGTTAGACCACTAATTACACTCACCATGTTTGCGTGTAAACACAGAACATATGTTTACACAGGCGTCATGCCAGCTTGCTCAGCGCATCGCCGCCTTCTCACATCGGGAGCATAAATCTCACACAGTTGTCTCAGCTGTGGTTGTGTTTCATGATCTGCTGAAGACCGCATTAGCGCGGAGGCTAGCGTTTAAATCATGTGAAGGATCTGTGGAGATATGGCCCTTCTGATTTTATGGAGTGTTAGCTTGCCTCCTGCTTTTCCGTCTGCAGTAAGAGGCAGAAGCTCATGGCAATCGTCTCTTAAAAATGCGTTTACAACCAGAAAGATCAAACGTAAACCCGGCATTTCTTCTTATTAATGTTCTTTGTATCGTCGTCATGGTGTGAAATTAACAGATTCGGAATGGTCGCATGAAATTATGTTCACTCTGTGATTGTCGTCTTCAGGAAATGAGGTTTCCGCAAAAATGATGCTTACGCTTACTGAGCTTAATTAGTTGCTTTGTTAATGAGCAGGGATTCGGATTATGGTTTGTCAAACAAACTTTTTTTCATTTGAATTCTCATCATTCATTTTCTGTTTGTACATATTTGGGAAAATGAATAAAAGAGGATATGCATATGTGGAGTTGATCACACACTGTGACATCACCGAACAGCCATAATGTTACAACCACTGACAGGTGAGGCGCTTTGGATATGTCAGACAGGAAGTGATCGTTTTCTCTTTGAAGTCGATGCGTGGGAAGGAGCATAAAACCAGCGGCTTTCAAACTCTTTTCAATATTGTGTTTCCCTTTGAACCACTCTTTCAGCTGAGTACGCCTGATTTATCCAAAAGTATTTTGGTAGCTACAAAACTCCTTTATACAGAATATTAAGTGCCATTCCATCAGTGACTTATTTATAAAATCAACTTACATGCTATTCTTCGCCTTATTTTTAATCCATCAATACATTTATGACAAACAATTTTTTTATGATCACATAATATTTTACTGAATAACAGGGAATTTGTTTTAATTCTCTTTCTAGCTTTCCTATTCTCTTCTTTCTGTCGTGTGGCTGCTTCATATCAACCGGGAATTTCTGTTTTCTTAATTCATTCAATATATGTTCAATATTCCCCTAATCATCTGTCATACGAGAATACTGCATATAAATTTATGTTTGACTGGATTGGAACATCACATAACCTGCAGGTGTTGTAGGGCGCTCCCTGTCTGCAGGAGCTAAGAGATCCAAACTGGATCTTCAGGATTCTTGAGTCTACATCCCACTTACATGTGGAAGGATGTATTTACCAGCATTCAGCCCCTCAGTTTAACAATTATAGCACAGTTGGATATTAGACCTGCTCCTATCATCTCTGCCAGAACATTATAATCACCTTCTGGTGAAGTAAGAATCACACTTATGATGTTGTCACGATGGTAGCTGCACGTCGGTGGGATATTTTAGGCAGCATGTAAAAATTGTGTCCTTTAGTTTGATGTCTTGGAACCAGGAAAAATGGGCAATTGTAAGGATTTGAGTCGACAATGAACAAACTGTGATGTTATCAAGATATCCGGATCAGAACATCTCCAGATCTGCAGGTCTTGTTGGGGGTCCCTGGTCTGCTGTGGGGGTCTTCAAAAGGAGGACACTGGTGATTCAGGACCAAAACGCGTAGACAAAATATCTCTTTTTATCTCTCTATCCTTTATCTCCTACTGTTGCTTTCAAAACAAGAGAGTCTTGGACAAGGTCCATTCTAGACCACACACTCCTCCGGTAAGCAGGTTTGGATTTTTCTGCTTTTTTTTTTCTGTGTTGATTTGTATTTGACTTCATCATTACATTTACAAACAGTTTTGTACCAGTAGTAGATTTGACTAATCCTTTACTGGATCCCATCCCTTTAGTGCTGCATGTAAGTAAATATTGCACATCACTTCTTTTCTTTTCTAATGTTCAGACAGTTCAGTGTTTTGGCTGTTTGCTGCAACCTGAGAGAAAGATCACAGTCCAGAGACTGTAGCAGTGTTTTCATGCTGTGGTGCCCCTGTCAATAGTCTTTATGCTGTTGATACTGTGGTCACTAGGTTGAACGTGACCATAGATGGATTACAAATGCATGGGAACTGAACGGTTTCAGCCATGACTGCTATAAACTTTTTAGAACAGAAGGTCATTTCACATTGTAGCGTCTCTCTCAAGTGTCTCCTCAGATCTTAAATATTAGAAGATATGGCTAATAGTGCCTAGAATGGTAAGTGTGCGTGTGCGTGCGTGTGTGTGTGTGCGTGTGTGTGTGTGTGTGTGTCCGCTCACCACATCTAGAAAAATGCAATAATGTTGTTCATTAGCTTTAAGGAGTCTACTCAACTGAAGCAAAAAGAGGAACCGTCTTTCCAATGCCGCAGACAGAATATCCCAGCTTGGTCTTTTACAAGAAAATTAACATTTGGGAAGGACGGCGGTACTTTAATGGGCTAAGAAGTCTTCAATAAAGTATTTAGAAGGGTTTTTTATCCAAATGCTAACTGGACAGGTTCACTGGGGCATGAAGAAAGAGCGTAAAGCGGGGGCAGCCAGCTCCTCAGTCCGCACAGAGCACCATTATCCACCATCGTTAATTTAATAGACATTCCTTAAGTTGGCCCTGCGTCTGAACACAGCAGACATTTGTTTGTTATTTTGCAAAACGTCTTTAATAAACAGTTACAAATCTTAAATGACATCTTCTCGTACTCTTAATGTTCCCTGGCACGGTTGCGTTCATTTTTTGTTTTTTGCTCATGTATAATTTAATGATTCCTGGAAGCCATTTGCTCACCCATCGTTGACTTTTGTAATAACTTATAATGAAGATGACGTAGTCCAACTTCTTTATGCCCCAGATTTTGAGGACCTTAGATTGAATTGTCTTTAAATTACATATCCCTGCTCAAAAATAAAAAATGAAAAATTTGACTTCACTAGGAGCAACTGTCTTTATTACGACTTTCTTAAACCTCATTACAACATTATTACAACTACAACAGGCGCTAAGACGTACTATGAGGTTATTGAAGCTAATGTCAGATATTTGTGTGCCTGTGATTGTGTCATAGCGCGGAACAGCAGGCTCATGTCACTCTCAACCTCAGCAAAATGGAGGACATGCAGACGAGACTGCGGACCAACTTGGAGGCCATAGGAATGCTTAATCAACAAGTAAGAGCACATAAACACACACACACACACACACTCTCATCCCTACCGGTCCTGGCAGTCCTTTTACCCAACAGATACAAACACACACCCACACACCGGCCCACCTGCTGCTGAGCTCACACACGAGAGGAAGCTTTCATGCGTGCAACTTCAAATGCACACGTGCGCTTACACACAGGTGTGCGCAGACATCCGTCTCCTCTTCCCACGATAAAAGCAAAAAGTCGGCAGTGGGGCGGGGGTGCAAGACAGCGGGGACAAATGGTATTGTGAAAAAGCAGTGACGTTTCTTTCCACCGGTAAATGATTTCCCTTTCATGAAGCTGAGAGAGGGATGTGTATCAATACAGCCGTGCTGATCCCTCCGTGACAGCGCGGGGAAATGGCCCGCTGCGATAAAACAATGTGGGGGGAGAAACACGGAGGAATATTCGGAGGAAACGCTGACATTTTTTACTGTGTAGAACTTCACAAGAGTCAACAAATCACCAAAGGAGAGACAAAAGAAAAGAACCCCTCAGCCCCCTCAGTTCTCCCAAACTCCAGGGCCTGTGGAACGGCTCGCCCGACTTTTATTAGTGCGCGGAATGGCCTGCTGATTGACGGGGTACGACGGAATCTGGTACTTGTGGATGTTTTTAAGAGAGCGTTGTTTGTGTTGCTGAAAAGCAGAAGGTTCTAGTTGCATGCATGAGGCGGAGGAAGGTGGAGAGGAGGAGGAAGAGACCAACAGTGTTGTTGTTTAACAGGTCAGGTGTGTAATAGAGCCTCTTAATCTCTAGTGTGAATCATTACACATATCGATCCAACGCCGACCGTCTGCACACACACACACACACACACACACACACACACACACACACACACACACACACAGTTAGACAAGATCGGATATACACAGTTGATTTACACGGGCTATTCCCTTTACTGGAAACACACTCACAAGCACAATCTCACACCCAGAGATATATCAGTAGGGAAGTGAAAAAAGGACGCCTCAGCTTATCTAAATGTTCCAAATCTGTGTCTTCATCAGCGTCATTGGCTCAAAGTCACAAGGCACATATTAACAATGGCTACACAACACACGCACGCACATTTTCCAACCGACTGTCAGGCAGATTTCATGCAAACTTTTGAAATGTCACACAAAATTAGGCAGAAAGTAAGTGATTTCCCGTCATCTGGAATGAAGATGAACATCAGAGGAAAAAGCCCCGAATCTTTTAGGACTTGATGAGCACTAGGCATGCGGTTATTGTGCTTCAGTCTGAGCTAATGTCCAGGTTGTTTCAGGCTTTCGTGCAAAGATGAAAAAGAAATATTGTCAGTGCAGCTTGGATGACGAGCAGTTGAAGAGGATGGTGGGTTTACAGGTGTTCCACAGTACGTATGAATTTCAGTTTTGCAGAGTTTTCCACGCCAGTGGTCACCGACCTTTTCCAAGTCAAGATCCCAGCATGATCCAATATAAGATCTGCTGTTCCAAAATGAAAATGAGGTCCACATGAACACACTGGAGCTCATTACCTTGTATTATATTTTTGAAAATAATTTACAAATAATTTCATGTTCTTTTTTATTGTGACATTTTGTCAAGACAAAGAATGAGGCAAAAATGAAAATTTGAATGAGTGCAGTACATTGAAATCAGTTTAGGTAAAGAGAGAACATAAATATTTCTCACAGATGCCACTTACTGAAACTAAAAATGTGAAATAAATAAGATTTTATGTAGTAATAGTGTAATTTTACTCAAATGTGTGCAAACAACCCAAAATACTGTCTGACAGCTGCAGGTTTGGAAACTCACAGTAATGCTGAGGTTATTTTGTTTTTAACAATCAGTCCGTTTTGACAGTTCTAATTATATTTTTGCGGCACAGTTTGAACCTCAATAAGACATGAAAAACATCGCACAGAGCTTTGATGGAAATGAAACGATGCCTTCTGCAATTCATTGTGATTCTATGACTAGAGATAATCCAGGATAATCAGGGCCGGGAGGGAGGTGGAGGGTCTGCGGTCCTGAGGGCCTGTGTTTGGGGAGGATAAGACAACGAAGGGCCTAGGAGCAGCCCCAGAACCCGTTCTCTCCGCTAATGGGTGAAGGCAGCACTTGGGAGATCCAGGTGAGGGTGAGGAGGAAGAGTAGACGGCGTGGCAGGGCAGGTAAGGTTGGGAAGGGAAGATTACCGACCTCTAACTGCCCACCCGTCCGACCTCCAGAACCCTGTTCTATTTCATTAAACATACACACACACACATATATAAATATATATATATATATATATATATACACACACACACACATACATTTATATACACACACACATATAGATATCTTCTTTTTTTTATTTCCAAGTTTGTTAGAAGATGACGGGAAATTTTGAATGTTTCTCATTAAAATACTTTAATGGGAAAAACTGCAATTGGAAGCCAGACAACAACCCAATCCTGCAGCAGCAACAGACAGCCCCCCCTCACACACACACACACACACACATATATACAGACCCCTCCTCCTCCCTCCATTTCTGTCTGTCTCCTTCATTTTCCCGACTTACACACATGGTCCTGGTCCAAACATATACTCACCACTTCAGCCGCCGTGTGCTGAAGGTCGAGGAGACAAGCTGTGATTTTTAATTTCATCCCCCTCCTTTGCAATTAGGAAAGCATCCAGAGCGTCCGAAGATGAGGAAAATTAAATAGGTCCCTTTGAATATACGGTTAATTATGAATGTCAACCTCAGTGTTTTTCATCCGGAAATTCTATTGCTTCTGGCACATCATAGAATGAACGCAGAGAGGGAAGGTCCAAAGACAAAACACACTCTTTAAACCTCTTAGAAGAGTTCGGACACACTGATTTATCATTGGCTCAACCAGGATTCATCTTATGGCTGTTTTTAGTATTCAGATGTACATTTGGTTTATTGAGTGTGTGTGTGTGTGTGTGTGTGTGTGTCTGTGTATGTATGATTTTCGAAAGGGCAATCTTAGCAGAACCAACCAGAACTGTGTCTTTTTCATATCCATTTGTGATTTCCTCACTCCCAAATACACACACACGAACACACACACACACACACACACACAGGACCAGACATGTTGATGTGACATCATTCTTTAACCACAACTTTCACACAGACACAAAAAAAAACAGATGAGGATAAGTGCAACTGTCAATCCACGACATGTTTCTGCATCTCCCCACCCTTTAATTTTTCATTTTACTCTTTCTCAAAGCTAAAAATACATCATTTTAAATATCCCACTTTCGTTTATCGCTGCCTTATTACAATCGACTGTCATATTTTGCATATAATTATGTCACTTTAATGGCTGGAATGTTGCTATATTTATATGTATTTGTTATTTTGCATGTTTTTAACTGACACTGCTCCTCGCCCTCACCCAAACGTCCTTGTCAAAAAATAAAACACTCAATTTCACTATTCTGTAATTGCGTTTCAGGAAGCCCAATCATGTTCTAACGATGTGCAATTTGTTTTGTGTCATGGATGATTTTGTGTCAAATCGACCCCTAATGATCGCTCAAATTGGTTGTTTTCATGTAGAAATTTACACCGGCGTCTGACTTCCACTGGCAAACCATCTCAAACTGTGAACTCAATACTCTTCTGAAAACCCAGTCGCAATTCTTTCTTTTTTTTCTCCCCCCCATTTGCATTTCTGCATCAACAGGCATGAAAGCAGCTGTGAAAGATGAATTAAGCATATAATGGGATGTCAGCCACATCACGGACTTGATAGCTTGTTGACGTTTTGATGCTAGATATTTATCTGTGGCCTAAAAATAATTGTTGTTTAATTTGTTTGACTTGAATAAATGAGTGTGATGTTGGAACTTCCTGGAATCTTCCCCCGGTCGGTTTCACGGTCACACGTGACGGATTGCTGTCCAAAAATCTCTTTGTCTTTCTCTCTCCAGCTAAACGCCCTCAGCGGGGAGAATAAGTGGTTGCGTCAGCAGCTGGAGGAGGAGAGGTCCATGCGACTGCTCCCTCCTCCTCTCGCCTCCCAGGAGCGCTCCGCCGTCCACCTCCCCTTCGTCCTCGGCGCCCATCCTCCTCCTTCCTCCTCCTTCTCCTCCCTTCACCTCCTCCCACATCCCCTGAGCCTAGACGCAGCCACAGGGGATGTGGATTCTATTCAAATCCAGGCTGAGCAGCGCTGGTCTAAACCAACCAGGTGAGTCCCGAGCTTCGCTCAAAGTCTTCGGGATCGGGCCGACTGCCTCCGCCCGTATGAAAGACGCTTCTTCAGGGAGGACAAGCGAGGATCTGACCAAATTAAGTCCCCTGAAGACTCTGACCTGTCATGACTTCTTGACATGCAGCTCCTCACCAGGGAGCGAACGCAGTATGAGGTTAATCTCCTGCAGGTCAGAATCAAGTCCCAGTGCGGCTTTTGCCTGAGGCGGCCCCCAAGAAGCAGCAAATGATAGAATTTCATCAAACTGTCAAAAAATTAGCTTGAGAATTGGATTTTTATGAAGAAGACGTTTATTCAATAAATATTCTCCAGTTTATTTTTTGCAGACTTGGAAATCTGCATCATCAATGCTTATAGATTATAGCATTAGCAATGACTTCTTGAAATAATCCCCTGTGTTTGCAACAAAACCGAAGCACTTAGCACCAGAATCGTTTTGGCCTGGCTCTTATTTTACTTCTACAACCGTAAGTTGCATTGAATCAAGTCAATGCAAATACTTGAATCTGTCCTCCAGTGGAGAGGCTTTTTGCAAAATGCGACACTAAATCATCGGCGTCCACAGACAAGCGTCAGCTGTGGATGTGAGCGGCTGTAACCCAGCGTGGAGCAGCGGGCCATGTGTTCTGCATCTACTGCGGTGAATGTGGCCATGTGTCTTTATGTGTGAGTACATTATGGGTGCTTCCGTCTCTGTGTAAATGCCTGCGGGAAATGAGTGCCCTTGTGTGTTATTAAATGTTTATTATCATAGATGTTTTAGGTTAAGTTTGTTACTTTGAAATAAAAAAAAATGTATTTATTGATTGTTCTCTGTGCGCTCGAGTCGCCGTGGACAGAAGAAGGAAAATAAAAACATTCCCAAGGCTTCTCCAGCCATTTTTATTTCATTTATAAATACCACTGGTGGAAAGTAACCAAGCACATTCACTCAAGTACTGTGTCTAAGTACAGATTTCAGGTACTTGTTCTTCACTTGATTATTCCCATTTGTTGCTGCTTTATGCTTTATACTTATAATAATGTACTTTCTACTCCACTGCATTTTTCTGCTTACTTTTCACATTACATTTTTTCACACCATTCCTCTCTAATAAGGAACAGTTATCTTCAGCAACTTTGAATGTTGGTGGAAACTAAAAGATTAAGTTTTTTTTTGCTTCATATCTCGTAAAAATCCACCTACTCCTCAAGATAATAGAATTTTTCAATTATAAAAATTCTTCAATCATCTGAAAAAAATAATCTGGGAACAGGGTAAAAGAGGCTCCTTTTTTGTTGTTGTTGTTGTTGTTGTTGTTCTCTTAGGACAGTGATTTTATAAAATGGCTAAAATAAGACATTAGATTCAACTACTTTAAAGGAGATAAAGTAGTTAGATTTCCTAAACCTTTAAGATCTACAACAGCATCATAGGTCACATTAATGCAGCAGTATATATTATTACAGAAACATCCTATAATAGAAAAACCCTCAGTAGGGCCACTGTACTGCAGAAAGAGTCCTTTTATTTTGATTCTTTACCTATATTTTGCTGATGATACTCTTTATATTTTTATTGAAGTCAGATTTGGTATGCAGGTCTTACAGTGAAGTATTTTAGTACTTTTTCAACTACAGGGCGTGAATACCTTCATTCACCACTGACGCCAACGGCATCTTATGTCTACCAGATGGATATGTGTAACAAGCGTTGCTGCGTGTTAACACGAGACAATTAGTAGCTCTCACACTTTCACCTGACGGCACACACACGAACAGGAAACATTTCAAAGAGGCAGATTTTGGAAATGGTCTAAAGTCTGTTTTGAAGCGCGGTTATGACACATCTATGCCCTGTTGACCTGCCGTCTTTGGCCGGGCTTCTACAGGTGACTCACCGTTCTTTTTATATTTATAATGATTGAACACCAGCACACGCCGGCAAAGCCAAAGAAAGGAAACATGCACAGTTTTGAACTTAAGCCAACAAAGCGCTATTATTCTGAAATAATGAGAAATCTAAGGGAAGCAGGTCTCAGGCCGAAGTTGCCTCCTTCAAAAGGACATTCTCTCGCGTCGTGTCCCCAACACACCTCCACCTGTCTTCTCAACCCCCTTTTTTTCTCTTCACTGGTTCCTGTACATACATGGCTGCCGTATAGCCGGTTTGGGTGTCGTACATTTTAATGATTTCAAGCAGAACTATATGCCCTTGTTAGCTTGGTTTTCCTCGTTTACAATGTCATGCTCAACAATGTGCAACACGCACCCCCTCGCAGATCTACACACACTTTCACTAACACACATGCGTTCTCACACAATCGGCGCAGTCATTAAAAAGGAAACCAGGGGCTTTTTGAAAACTCCTAGGACTGAGGAAAAAGTCAGCTGCTGAGCGCTGAAAAGAGTCCCCCCGGAAACAATGAGGAGAATGATCATTTGTTGTTCTTGAAAACCCGGTGAGGTTTCACAGAGGTTAAGCTTCCCTTTGATGTGTTTTTAACTCGTTTCAGCTCTGCAGAGGGATTAGTCAGCCTCTCTCTCTCACACACACACACGAACACAAACACGCACACACGCGTTCACACTCACAAGCACATACAGGCTCTTAATTTCCACACCATGAGCTCTTCTCTTGCAAAGGCGGAAAGCACAACACAGACTCCTTCCTAACCTAATTTCATCAAATGAGAGTGGGTGGTACTTCACTGGTGTATGTGTGTGTGGTCCCTTGGAAATCTGTGGTAAACCAGCCAAATATTGCAAGGCTGCATTTTCTTTCTAGTCCAAATTAACGTCAGGCTGTTTGTGAACAGTGTGGGCCTTCAACCACAAACGAGACGGAGAGATTGAGACAGAGTAGCTGTTGATCATCACAGCACTCATTACGATGTTTACGAGGCATTATTTGATCCTTATATCAAGATACAAATGAATGGGGAGCTGCTGCCTCTCATATGTGTGTGCGTGTCTGTGTGTGTGTGTGTGTGTTATCAGCTCCAGTATGAGCTCCCACGTAGGTCTGTGTTGTGTCCATGCTAATAATCACACAAAAAGCGAGCCTTCATGCCATAAGCAGCCTTCTAGCAAATAGCTGTGCAATCAGTTTTAGCAAAATTGGAATATCAGATGGAGATCGTTTCCACCGGGGCAATTCACAAAAATCAATTTCCAGCGGGAGTGAACGCATCAACAAAAGCATACAACATCTCAATAATTAGCTAAGTTCATTATTAGCTGCCGCATTCTAGCAGCAGAATTATTGAAATAAAGCCATTATGTTTCATTCTCGGTCTCGTTGCTTTTGTTTTTCTCCAGCTTAAAGTGGCAATCAAAGCAATTGGTGATTTTTCTGAATTTGGCAACACTACAGTGGTGATGAGTGAACATGGAACGGCTCCATACAAGTGCTGGACTATCTCATGGTAAATGACCAGCAGAAGGCCTCATTTACCTACCCGGAACCCACAAAATCACTAATTATCTACAGTTTGAACTTTATTATGGAATATATCAAGGACTGAATCACTTTTTTCATCTGAACAAATTTGTATGGCGTATTCCATTCATCCGTTCATTTTCTTCCGCATATCCAGGTTGGGGTCGCGGCGGCAGCAGGCTCTCTCCCCAGCAAGAATCTCCAGCTCACCCGGGGGGATCCCGAAGGGTTCCAAAGTTATATGAGATATATGGTCCCTACAGCGAGTTCTGAGTCTACAGCAAGGTCTCTTCCCAGTTGGACGTTCCCAGAAAAACCTCCAAATGGAGGCGGCCTGATTAAAGGCTCTAACCACCTCAACTGGCTCCTTTCAATACAAAGTAGCAGCAACTCCACTCTGAGCTACTGCCAGAAGTCTTAGCTCTGCACCTTTATTCCAAGGCTGAGTCCCGCCAGCCTATGAAAGAAGCTCATTTGTATCCTTGATCCATTCTTTCGCTCTCTACCCAGAACTCGTGACCACAGGTGAGGCTGGAACTTAGATGGACCGGTAAATTGAGAGCTTTGCTTTACGACTCAGCTCTCTCTTCACCGCACCAAAGCGATACAACACCCACACCACTGCTGATCCAGCGCCACACCACCTGCACATCTCACGGTCCAACGTCCCATCAAGACCGAACAAGACACCAAGAAACTCCCTTTCAAGTACGATGTGAACATTTATTGTTCTTAGTCCTATTGTTTATTTCAAGATTTCCTAAATGATGCTCCACGGCTTTGCCACATCAGCAGCTTTAAATCCTGTGCATAAAAGTGTCACTGCTCTCAAGCAGCGAATAATATATCCGTCGCATTATATCTCATAAAGATACAAACAGGCAGTGAAATAAACCAGTTTAATACAAACTGGCAAATATAAGAGCATGCATTCACTTGCTGCAGTAATGTCATTAGAATCGCAACCGGCTTAGCATAAAAAGTGCACAAAATGTGTTTGAACAACCGTAGTTTTGATGTTGCATAATGAATTCATTTGTGTGTCCTATTGGGAGCCCTTTGCATCGCTAAAATGCTCATGTGTATTCCTTTTAACAGCAGAAGAACACAAACATAAACCCCACAGTGGGCTACAAACTCGACGTCCCAGATGACAACTTGAAGCTGCCAGAAACAAAACTCTTTATTCTGCTCCCACATCCACAGCTGAGTGATGAGACAAATGAAATAAAGGTGAATAGTTTTCTTTTTTCTGCTGCTGCACATCTTTAAAAGTAGGTATTTTTCAGTCAGAGGCGTAACTCTGAATTAATTGTCAGGGATTTTCTTTCATGTATATATGGAATGGAATGAGAGTTTTCTGCATATATGTATGTATATATACATAAAATAAATATGAATATATGTGTTCAGGTGTAAAATGTGATTGGCAGCAGAGTGAATAGAACGCAGTGTTTCAACATTAGGAAAGGAGAAGAAAGAGAAAGCAGAAATAAGTCTGAAAGGGAATCAACAATAATAGAAAAAAAGCAGGGAATATAATTTCCCAGGAAGATTTGAATTGATAGATAATCAATGTTTTAAACATTTCTGAAGCTCTCAATGTCTGATACTCTGCGATGAAAGACTGCAGGGTCGTCTAAATAACTCTCAGGAGCAGGGAGTCGTCGACGAAGGCGCATAGATGCATATTCCACTGCTGGTATTTACAAGACAAAAAGTATACAGCAAAGGTGTTAACAGGTAAGTAAAAGTTAAATTAATCAGACACATCTGTGTGTTTCTTTAACATAAGGTTATTATCACAAAAAGGAGGGCAAGCATCACCAAACATACAGAGAACAGCTTAAATAATAGCATGTATCAGACATTAAACATCAATATAAGTCCAACCGTTAAAGATGCTGTAGTTTGAATTCTACAGATTAATTATTTATCATAAAGTTGGTTAGTCCGCCAGTAAATAATAAAAATTATTATTAATTAATATTAATTATTATCCCACTTGGCAACGATGATTTCTTCTTTTAAATGTTTGTGCGCTCTTTGTGTGGAAATTCATATTTTTTGCTCTCTTTGCTTTCATGGTGTCTTAAATTCACACATTTAGCTAATCATGTTTGTGTTAGCATCGATGTTTTATCAGAGGTTCAAAATAAATTATATTTCCTCCACACAGAAATGGATGAAAAAGATGATCAACAAAAGGTGGCTTACAGTTTGATATTCTGAAACGTTCACCTTTTAAATGAAACCATGAAAAATACTTCTATTTGTATTTAAGGATACACCACTGGCAACTTTTTTATAGTTAGAATGAATTCTGACACACAGAATGGCCGCGGAGAGGGGACATGCGACTGATTTTATTGTCTTTGCTCCAATCTTTTTCCTTATGTTGACCACAAAGACGATTTTTCAAAAAGTTGCCGTGTTCCCCCAAGGAAGACAGGAAGAGGCAGAAGGAGAAGAAATGGTACAGTTAAAGACAGTTGGAAAAAGCTGGAGGGATAAAGTGAGAGCAAGACAATCTGTGGGAGAGGAATACAGTGTAGGACCACAGGGAGAGACGAAAGGAAGTAGTTAAAGAGGGACGCACGGAGAGAGAGAGAGAGAGAGAGAGTGTGAAAGAACATTGATGGGAATTTAGGGAATATGTTTGGAAATGAAGGGGAGAAAGGTAGAGTGAGGGATGGATGCTGAGGGAGACCGACGGGATTGAAAGAAAAGGGAAGGCTTGGGTGTGATTTGGAGAGAAGAGGGGTTAAGATGGGAAATAGGAGAGAAAAGAGGAGGAGGAAAGTAATGTGACATTTAGGGAAAAGGTGGTGAGATGGAAAGAAAAATGAAAGGTGAGGGAAGCAGCGGACCGACAGAATGAAGGATGGAGGAATGAGGGAGTCACTGGAGATTCAACAAGGGAGAGCGGGAAAGCGAGCAAAATGAGAGAAAGACAGAATGAGAGAGTAGTGGGAGATTTAGGGTATATGTGGAAGAGAGAGTGCCAAAGAAGAGGATATTGTCCTTATCGGCCTGCTCCAGAAAGCCTGCTCCCTAATGGGGCCGGTGTGAAGGGGAAATGAGGACTAGGCCTGATGCTACCTGATTAGCCATTGACTCAAACGCACATCAAAAGGCTGGAATGGAAGGGAAGTCGGGAATACTGCAAGGTGTGTGTGTGTGAGTGGGTGATTTTGGGCTGAAGGTGAGTCACCATCACCTCACTCAGCAGCACCACGACTGAAAATCGCTCTCCCTCTCCCCACACTCACACACACACACATACATGGCCATTTTCTTCAACCTTGAAAAGGAAAGCTGCTCTGAATAAGGAGATCCTCTGAATGGGGGGGTTAGAGAGGAGAGAGGAAGGAGGGGTAAATAGACAAAAAGGTGGCGGGAGGCGTGGATACTGTCAGAGAGGGATGGTGGAAGGAGGAAGAAGCGAAGGGGAGGGAGACATCAAAAAGAGTCATCATGCTCCATATTAGTGAAATAATGAAATTTGCCTTTTAGCTAATGACATCTTGGGACAGCTCTGTTAGTTTTCACATAAATTACAGCAGGCTGGACTGCATCTCTCACGCGCAACCTCAAAACACACACACACACAAACACACTCATAGACAAACACTCACACACACATACCTACGAGTGGTGCACAACGGAAACACACACATTAAGAATGATCGGCGGTGTAGCGTCTGTGTGTCCCTGTTTGAAATTCAACGCTCCCAATATCCCCTTTCTATTTCACACACTGAATTCATTTTTCGTCACACACACACACACTTACACACCTATAATACTCACACTTCCCGGCGCCTACCCTACTTCACACTACCTAAATTTTCTATTCAAGGGAGCCCCAATATGGCTGCTGATGACCTTCATTACTCTCTTTCTCATTCACGCTGTGCATGCTCTCAGAAACATCCCCTCCTTCTCGCATTTCCCTTTGTGTCACCCTCATTCAAACGCTTTCCCCTGTTTTTTCCTCAAATGTTCCTTCATGCCCTGTTTGCCTCGCACGTCTTCCCTTTGTTTCTCCCTTCTCCCTGTTTTTTTTTATTTTTTTATCTGTCACTCTTTCCTCATTACTCCCTCTCTCTACTCCATTAGCATACAGAGAAGAAGAAGATGGCGCTGGGAGTAATCTGCACAAGTCGGCGGTGACAAAATGGAGGGCGTCATCAGAGGTCGCGGCGCTGTCATCAACCGCCAAACCTCTGCTGACGTCTGCCTGTCAGACACTCATGCATGCACCACACATATTTGTAGCGCACAAGGGAGAGAGAGGGAAGGGAACATATCCATAATCAGGTGTGACACATCACAGAGTAAATGCTACAATCTCACCTGACAGCCATGTGTGCATGTACACACATGCAATGTTTGCGTTGTGGACCGCCGCGACGGAAAGAGACAGTGACAGGTCTCTGAGTTTGTTCTGAGATGCACATAACAGCGGCTTTAATGAATGCAGCCGGTTTGTTTTGTTATGGCTTTTTTCTGCTTGTCGAAGTCATCAAGGTTTAAAGGATGTGTACGCGGGGGACGTAGGAAGGGAGACGGACTGTGATTTCTTGTCAGGAATCCCTGTCTCAAAGTCTTTTTCATCATCATAGGTAATCTGTTTGATGGTCAAAACGCATCTAATCAGTTACACAGGGATTCTTACACGGAATTTATTTCAGAGTCAACAATCCACAAACATCGAGACTGTCCTCCATGAAAACGATTCATATCTGCATATACGATTAGGAGGCGTCTGGGAGCCGCTGTAGGAATTAAACTACACAATTCAACCTAGTTATGTCAACTGGTCCCACAAGTAGGTGCAGTAAATTATTTTTAGCAAATGCTTTTGAACTGATGTCACCAAAACTTCTCCTTGAGGTGGCACATCATAGCGCTGCGTTCTAATCAACAAAGTTCTATTACATTTGCTGAACACAATAATGTTGAATTTTGTTTAAAAAAAAAAGTTATTAGTTATTTCGACTTTACTTAACACAACCATGTAATTCCAAAATCTTGTGATATATCATTGAGGCATTTCAACGCGGATGTTTTAATTGTAATCGAAGCAAACATTAAGATCTTTCAGTATGAAGAGATGTCGTGATGAAAACACCATCCATGTGTCGTTTCAAAGAGTGTAAGCTGTAAGCAACGGAGGAAATCAGACGACGGTAGGAAGCAACAACGTATGTGAGGCCATGAGGTAGAGATGGATGTCAGAAGCAGGATTTTCTCCCAGGTGAATGCTGAATACATTCAAAAGAATGCTAAGTAATCCATTACAACTTGAATTAGCAGTCCATATCTTACATGACTAATATAACATTCTTAGTGAATACACTAGTCCTAATGCTAACCAAGTATTGTTGGTGCTTAAACCTAACCAACCTGTACTAATATGCTGGACTTCTGTCGCCGGTGCGCTCCATGATCGTTGAGATGCGTAAAATGAGTCGGTCCCATGTAATACTTTATATTTTGTCAATGAATGAATGATGAATCTCGGAGAGTTTCTTTTCTGTCATGTCATGTCAACGCCGTTAGCTTTTCCAAACTTCTTCCCTACAGTCAAATATTACCGAACCAGAAAAAGCATGTCAGGAGCAGCATGCTAACATTAGCTTCTCCGCTAGCAACGAAGAGCCTTTGCTATCGCAAAAGCTGATACTACCGATTCTGCGACCAAACGCAACGTTAACAATATCCTAATTCAAAATTAACGCCCAGACTGTTGGACAATGGATCAACTGGCTCCTTAGTAAAGTAATAATAATAACAATAATACCTTAAACCTATATAGCGCTGTTCAAGATACCCAAAGACGCTTTACAAATATATGACTGGACACAGCAGCAGAATTTCAAATTTCTCCGTCCTGACGAGTCCAAAGTAGACTTTCAAACCTGATTCTCATGGCTGACATAGGAAAGAAGATCTGTAGCTGAGACGGCATGTGAAGCCCGGAACCAGTCCAGCTCAGCTGACCCCAACAAGACCCGCTGGAGCCTTTTTGAGTAGGTTGACCTTTTATTTCTATGAATATAGTCACCATTGTCTTATGAAATTAAGTGCCTGTAGAATAATTATTATTAGGCTAATAGATTTAATATGATTATTTAGACTATTTTTTTGGTTTACATCTATATTTTACTGTATGTGTCAACTTCGCTGATGTCTTTCATTATTCAAAATTACACAAAGGTGGTACGGAATTTATGCTGAGATGCTTCAGTCCAAAAAACCTGACAAAGCCCCAGAAGTGTGTCTGAACATCTTTTTCCTCATGAATATCATCAGTTGGTCCTCCCAATAATGTCTCGCTGAATTTATGCTATAATCAAATATTAAATCGGGTATTAAATAATACATAATTATTATCTAATTCTATCTGTCTGCTTTGAGAGAATGAAGTAAATCCAACACAGCAGTATGTCTATCAATCGATTTCTTTGTCAACTGCATATCTTACTTCTCTCATGTTCCTTTTGTCTGATTCCCTCTCTGATCCATCTCTGTCTCTGTTGCGTGTGTTCCAGGGAATATTGAGCACCAGTTTGATTGCGATAGACAACAACATGTCTTCTGCTCCGATGGGAGTCAGGTCACCTTGTTTTCATCCCCCTCCAGTAGATCCTCCGGTGCAGCGCTGATGACACCAAAGGTACTTCATACAGTTTTTACAGCCTGAGGGAAACTGGTCATTGAGTATATTCATATGTAGGTTCTTTATTTGTGTGAAACACCAAAGGTAGTTTGTTGAATTAATGAAATTAGCATTATCTTTGAGTATCTTTCTTTCAATAAATTCAGAACGTATTACTGAATGATTTGCTGATACCGCTCTGGGTTAGCGGTTTAAGACCATGACCTGGTCATTTGTATCTGTATCGTGGGGGATTATGGGAGTTGCTAAGTGCTAAATTTAGCTTTAGCGAAAAGCTAAATTAGCAATTCAGCGCTAACTATGAGGACTACTAAGTAACAGGGGAGCTAACGTCACGTACCACAAGCGTAAACAGGAGAGGTGTCTATTTTCACTCCTTAACTCCTTCTTCAATCTTTTGGTCTTTCTACAACTTTATGTCTACGTTGTTTCACTGCAGCTACAAACATGACACTTTCAAGATATTGAAGTGAAAAGTCGGTGTAACAATACAATTAAAGTAATGGATCTCCCGTCTGTGTCTCTGTGTTGTTCTATGTAACTTTTCAGAAGAGGACGTGTTTTTAACGTGACATTGCAATCTTCCCCTGAACGAAGCAGGTCCTACCTTTTACCTTTCTAGCGGTTGTAGCTGAGCTTAAACCATGAATGACTTAACCCTTTAGTGACTCCACTCATGTACCTATGTAACACACAGGTCGGGCATGGTATTATTTCTAATGTCCATAAAAAAAGTGCAGAATCATTTTATCTGAATGTAAGTTCGTGGAGAGAATCGTGATCTCTATTTTAAATTGTCGACTCATTTTGTCAGAATCGCCCATATATTGAAACTCCAGAGGATTCATATTTTTAGGTTTCTTCCTCACCAGGAGTGATAATGCCATATTGCACGACAGTGTAGAAGATCTAAAACCATATGTGATGACCTCCTACTCAGACATGTAGCTCATTATGTTCAGGGAGGACAGCCGGAGCAAATCCCAGCTGACAGTCGGCAAAAGGCGGGATGGACAGACTATTCATGCTCTCATCTTAAACCCAAGTTAAAGTCACCAGTTCACCTGTTTTGCATATTTTTGGACAGTCGGAGAAAGACGGAGCACTCATTGAAACATGGGGAACGTGTTTATACAGGGGCAAGAGGTGAATTTGATCCTGGAACCTTCTCGTTGTGTAGCCAGTGGACTACCTACCCACCCACCCCCTGCCCTGTTCTAGAACAGTTCTCCTCGCATCATGTGGTCAGACGTGGGGTGAAATGTGTTCGCTGGAGTCATGTTGGGCTGAGAGATTAAGAAGGAGAGAGCTGTAGATTAAAGACGATGGAAGGTATGGGGTCAGTGAAAAACAAGTCATAGAGATGGTAGCCAAGGAAAGAGAGGACAAACAGACGGGGATGGATAGATTCCCAGGAGGCAGCATTAAGTTGGATTGTTGTGTGAACTTGTCACTAATACTATCCTTGCCCTGGATATGAGAGTTAGAAATACTTTGGTGCTAATAGACAGATTATGGAACGAAACGAAGCGTGTCCTGAAACCCTCTCAGCAAGACTCCCCTTATTTATTTATTTGTTCATTTATTTTCTTCCATATTTCTTTCTTTTGCTCCCCAACCTTGGCCCTGGCATTGTCTCGTTGAACGTGTTTCATGTTTTGTCTGACGCTTGGCAGTTAGTGCTGTTTCGCTCTCACTCTATCTTTTTCTGACTCACACGTTTTCAAAAGGCACTTTATTTATTGTCCCGGGGGAGCGCTACATTATGCATTAACCTGTTCAATTATGCATTCATTTATGCAGCCGTTGCCTTATGTAAATGCACTTTATGATTAAACAAATTGTTTCGCTGTTTGGCCGTGTGTTCCCCACATTGAGTGTTTGCTACTGACATCATGCAGCAGTAGCAGCAGCAAGAGACTCAATGCCTGTAGTGTGTATGCTTGAGTCCTATTTGTGCCCTATTAAAGTGGTGAAGGGTCTTCAGGGATTGTAAGAACACTCTGGGCTTTACAGACTAAATGGGGAAAGGCAAAGGTTTCCCGTGCATCTATGTTTGTGGGCATAAGGCCCCTCACGAATCAAACCATTCATAAACGCTTGGTCCTCTTTGGCTGCTGCCCAATCGCAGAATGTCAAGATGGTGTTGCTTCTCCACAATTCCAGTTTTTTAAACCACGTTTAAAATCGCAGTTTTGAGGATCCGGCGTTCAGCATCTTTGCCTCACAGCAAAAATGTCATGTATTCAGATCCACCTGGGGCATTTCTGTGTTGAGTCTAGTGTCTGAGTGGGCCAAAAACGTATATAGAGGTGGATCGGTTACCCTAAAGTGCCCATCGGTGTGAATGTGAATGTGAATGGTTGTTGGCTCTATGTGTTGCAAGATGAATTTTTTTCATACCACTGTGTAAAAGTAAATAGTAACTGCAGTAGAGCGGTTAACCGCAGCCCCAATTAGTCGCAAAACGAAAAAAGCAGCAGGCCACAGAAATAATATATATATAATGTTATGTAAAACCCCAGGTTAGCCTTAAATATGTTAATACACCAGGGAAGGAGATACTTATACCCATATCTCTATAGGGGAAACTTTATACGCATCCCATAAAATTCCCATTTAAAACAATAGATATTTAAAACTAGTTCTACGCAGTGATCCTCTACAGCAAGGGTGTATCCCCCAAAATCCCCCAGTCCCTTGTGTTGTTTATGTCACTATGTTTTAAGACTCCAGAGGGAACAGGTTCTCTACCACCGAGCCCAACATGATGCGCTGCCTGTTTTTACAGTAGCCTGAATGGACAAACTGAATACTGGCTTTGGAGAAGACTTCTTCCGTTGATAGGGTTAAGTGGCAGAAGGATGACGAAGAAACGCTTCCGTTCCAACGGGGAAGAAGAAGGTGGATGCGTCGATGCCAGATAACTGTTTGCTTTTTGACAAGTGAGGCTCATACTTATTATTTAACACAATAAAAAGTAACGGAGGGTGGAACCTCACCATCAAAACAAACATGAAGACCAATCTCGTGGAACTGTAGAGAGGTAAATGATAGGGTGAGCAAAATTAAACGCTCGACCCGTTGCCGGTTGCATTTCCTCCAAAGCTTTGAAAGTGTTGGGGTAAGTTGGCTCGCAGCTCCAGGCCATGGCCTCACCTCTTGGAGCTTTGGACCCAGTGCTTGTTCAACCATCTCTCCTCTCTCATGTTGGAGCAATCACTCCAGCACCATGGTGCCAACCTTGGCCGACCAAGTTGAAATCCCTGGGTGGACTGCACGGATCCCGACGGTTTCACGAGTTGGGTCTCTATACTCTCCAGACCCTTTTTAACCCAGCCACTAAGGGGTCACAAGCCAGTGTACTTCGAGTGCCATTCCCAAGTCCCAATTATCGTACATCTGGGAACACTGGCTTTGACCAGCAACAAAAGAAAGACACACATAAAATCTGGTTAAAGTTGATGGTTTTGAGTTCTAGCATGAAAACAGCATTACAGTAATGTGGTTATTATCCCTTATGTGTTGGTTCTGTGATGAACTGGCCACTTGTCCAAGGTGTTCCCCGTCTTTTATCTGATATCAGCTGGGATCACCAGGCATACAAGGTCGACCATTATCATTGTATTACTTCTTAATTCATTTGTTGTCCCGTTCCTTCAGTCTGGTGACTCTGGTTTAATCTCACCTAATCGTCACAAAGCAATTCCTGAACAGCTGTTCCGTAAAACAACAACACGTATTGATAAACTTGCTGTATATGAATTGTTTGCATGGTTGCATGCATTTACTTTGAAATGTAGGTGCGTAAAGTGAGTAAAGACAAGTGCTGTTGCAAAATGTACTCAATAAAAATGTCATTGAGATTCCCGCTCTAGACAAGCCAGAACAAATAACCTCCTGGACTTCCATGATGAATTGACAGAAGTGAAATCCACGTCTCCCATTGTCATCAAGTCATTTCATGTAAAATGATACTGCTAGTGGGAAGAACATCTTGGTCTTTTAAAACACCAAAGCTATGAGTGATTGAAGTCTGACTTAATTTGACATCAGGATTTAGTGAGGATCATTTATAACTTTTGCTGTAATTTCAAAAACACCCTTAAAACACATGAAAAACATGTGCTTTCCAGTTTCTTGCGAGAGTGTCAGAAGTTTTACTTTTCTTGGCTACGACTTAGTTCGAAAGCAAACAGTGAAATCTGTGGGTACCTCAGCCAGCCAATATGTCACATTCGTGAGCTCAGCTTAGTGAATGTGTGCCAGTGTTGTTATATCAGCGATATCACTGTGTCAAAAAAACACTCATTTAGTACAAATAACCTTAATAGGCAGTGTTGGCGTGTCAGTTGAGGCCTTCAAAGTCTCTCATTGTCTAAAAAGTGTGAGAGTTGCCACAGACATCTTAATCACAGCTATATTTAGCCGTTCTCCTATCGGACAAGAGAAATGAGCAGCCATTTAAGACGGATGAACTGTGTCTGGATGGTGGGGAGACTTATCTCAACCGCAGCCACACCTCTGATCTGCTCCAGGATCTCTCACTGGTTTCAATGATCTGATACAAGCTATCTGATCGTCCGCACCCACGAAGAAATGAGAAATTTTAGCGGAGCAAAGATGAATGGAATATGCATTTAGATACCTTGACTCTACAGTCACTCTATTTTTCCACCTTTTTCTCCGCATATGCAGCCATTCCTCAATCATGCGGTCGCTCTCTCACTCTCTCTTCACCTCTATCTCTCTCCCTTCTCCCTCGGTGTGCGCCACGCTCTCACTCCATCTCTGCTGGGGTGTGAGTGAGTGATGGAGTTTTAGTGGACCCTGCGAGCGATCCTGTGGTTTTTCAGTGCCACACATCAGAGGAAGAGCATTAGCCCTCTGCATGCTTCAAGAGTTTGGCTTGGCAGAGCACCGGGCCTTAACTGCCTCCTTCTCAGCGCTCGCTGCTGCCAGTGCAGGCCAGACAAACTACCTGAACCCCCATTTGCTATATATATATATATATATATATATACATGAAATGATGCTTATGTCACAGTATTTATGTGTATATTCATTAACCTTTATAAGGATATGTATGTGTTTTTATTACAATGATTTTTCCGAGTGCAGCCTGACACAGAATGAGTTAAAGCAAGTTTATTTTGGCTGTTTGGAAAGAAAGTGGGTCCCTCTCTGCATAGAAAACACTAAATCTTCATTATCCAACCCTCAGAACGGCTGTGCGGCATGAATGGTTGGAGGAAAAAGCGTATTGAAGAGAACATACACAAGCAATGCAACGTTATAGATGGATAATTTTTTATTTTAATAGTGTGGCTACCTGAAAGCAATAAAATCATGTGAGCTTTATAATAAACTTGGAGACTCTGGACAGATGGAAGCATGTGAGGTACAAAAAAAAAGAAAAAGAAAAGGCCCAGGTTAGTGTGTTATTCATGTAGGGTTACAGATATTTATACTGGTAAAAAGTATATTAGGTGTATGTGTAGAGAAAACCTTTTCCGTCTCGTGCAAGTCCTGCAACTACATCCACAGTTGGACAAAGTTGGACACCAAGATAGATGGAAACTGGTTATCAGGGTTTACAAAACTGCAGCGCACCAGAATCAAACATACTAATCCATTTCTTATTTATCACATTTTGTGTGCTGCATGTGTTCAAAACTGCGGCACTGACAGTTCAGACACTGCGTCTGATTGCAGGTTCTTCTAAAGCTGGTTTTATCATATAGGTTCTTTGGGCCTTCGGACACTGAGTCATTAAAAGACACTGGATGTCCGCTCCTTTGGAGAACCACACAAAATGAGTTCATGACATGTTTTGTCTTGAGAAATTTATATAAAAAAACCCAGCCTTATATTGTGACTGGCGGTCTGATGGAGGTAGTAGGGCATCAGGAGTCACAGCGACAGACAGCCTCAGGCCATGCCTTTGTGTGTGCGCGTGTGTGTGTGTGTGTCCATGACTATATGATGCTGCAGATGTTACATCATATACAAACATCAAACCTGCATTTTAGCTTTGCTGCTTTATTAAATAGTAATCATTGAAATACAACATCGGCATAATGTATTCGATTTCTAATGAAGGACGGGGAAATCTGCACACTCCACACATCATTTTCCAGCTAATTCCTGGACATTACGTTTGACTATTACACATCTGAAACAGCTCTCTGGTGGGGTTGCAACAGAATAATTTATCAAAACAAATCTCCATTTTATGCTGTCCCTCAATTGAATGTGACCAGCGCTAAAAGATGCAATACTTAGGCATGCAATATGCATGATATTATGCTAATGCACAACACTTGGATTCATTTGTATCTACATACGGACATATGAGTAATTTTATGAGTCAAATCAATGTTAGTGCAGGCTAACATTGAATGATTTACAATGTATAGAAGCATTAAAACCGACCCGGCTGCAGCCTTTTTCTGATAGCACCTCATTGGCAAGACGGAAAATACATCAAAATGAAATACTAGTATGAAAGTAATATAAACATTTGAAGTTCATTTATCTAACTTTGCTGAAAAGTCCAAATGAGTCGTGCAGTTTGAAAAGGACGCATAATGATTTAGATGTGCAGGTTTCGTAGTTTGAGTCCATCATTCAATTTCTTTCTGTGAAGTGTTATATTTTATGATTTCAGCAGTCCAGTCTCAGGTCTTGACCTTGTATTTTGGTGCAAAATGCACTGTCAGCATAATTCTAGCATAAGTATACGAACTAGAACATCTAAAATAAAGGGAGGATGTAGCAGAAGTCAGTTTTGGATGATCAAATCGTGTAAAATACTCACAGTATCTAAATATGCACACACAAACATGCAGATATGTGCATATATAAAAATACATAAACAAAGTAGCAGTACATTAGTGCAAGAGGAGCAAAAAAAGGATAAAAATCCACATTGCTACATGCAGTATTTCAATATTTGTGGGCAAGCAGAAGAATCAGTTCGATGCATCACACTGGCTTTCAGAAAAACAGGAATCTGTATCTGAATCCTGTCTTTGATTATTTTTAACTTCTGAGACAAACCATTTAATTCCTTTGGAAAGTAAGGCTTTATCCTTCCCTTCTAACGCTTAAACTCTCTAAGTGCTAATTGTCAACTTGTTTTCTGGGACTAAACATGTTGTTTTAATCCATTTAACAACTCCAGTGTTTTAATTTGATGAGATCAAACTTAATTGATCCCAAATTGAATACTAGGTGAATAAAGACTATAGTGTATTAGACTATAGAGTATTAGGTATTAGGTGTATATGTAGGCCTACTGTGTAAACTGTCTTACCATTTAACACCTTCTGACAACATATTTGGAAAAATTAATATAAAACAAGTGAGGAAAATATTGATTTATTTCATTTTTGTGATGTGAAGCCCGTCAGCAAGAGGTTGCATACATGTATATATTGTAAATAAAATGGACATTTGTGTTCCTTAAGAAGGTGGTATGGTTTCAAACTACAAATCATGACATATTTCTATATGTATAACTAACATTACACATCTCTGATGGAAGCAGTGTTTCATAAAAATTATTTCAGAGACCTGGTCCATTTATTTTATTTTATTATTCCCCGTGGATTTCATTCTAAAGAGAAAATGGTCTTTATTTTTGTGGGCTAAGAAAGTTTGATCAAGTGAGAGTATCTAGCTATATACAACTAAAGGCAGCCCCAGTGGACGTTTAGGGTTACACACATTCTGCCCACACACACACACACACCCACACACACTCACACATATGCATATTAAAAACAGTCAGTATGCCGGTGCCACCCCAGTAGTCTCATGCTTGGCTATATATCTATGATAATGGTTACTATGCTGATGATCAGAGCTATTTGCGTTAAATGGGTCATTATCAGTGGAAGGCTCTACCTTGTGATGGTGATGAGGGCTTTGACGGATACATTGCCAAGCGGGAATAGGTGGTGATGATGAGCCACAGAAGTGTGCTACCATTGTGCGCTTTCGCTCTCTCCTTGTGTCTCTCCGCTTCATCGTCGCATCACCTCTTTGTCCTTTGGTTCAATTTACAAATCACATGTCAGGAGCAGTCAAGTGCTGCCATTCTGCCGCACAACGGCATGTCCCAGAATACTGAACCAAGACAGTGGAAATGTATTAGTTACACAAAGTCTGCGCCCCTGTTTTTATTGAATTATGAAGAATTTATGATAGCAATTTGATCTGGTGTATCGCTTTCAGCTCTTGTTCTGCATGTTTAAGATATAGTGCAGCTCTTGAGTATCTGTTTCTTTGGGGAGATGGCGGGGAGCAAAGCATGCTGTGTGATGCTCCCCGCTCCTCCTAATCACAGCTTTCACTCTTCAAAGAAAATACGATGACTCAAATTCATATTTGACACGGTAATAATAAAACTACTTAAAATTATAAAGTCCCTGCCAATCCCCCCAATTTTATAACCCTGTGTTTATCTCCACCGTTTTAATTAGTAAGTGGCATTCATTTCTGCTGTTGCTTTTATCAGCAGTCATTTACAAGCCCAAGGATGATCGTGTTAATATTACAGAATTATGGAATACATTTCCTAGGTTAATTAGGTTGTTCTTTTTAATTAGAATGTAATTGTGAGAATGGGTGTATTTTAAGGGGGGATATGCAGACCAGTAGACAGGGCACACCGTGCATTTTGAATGGGGATGAGACTGTGGACAGCAGTGACCTCTAGAGGTCAAACGGGGTAATGTACGTTTGTCTCTTAGTGTTGAAATTGGCCTTTTTCTAGTGTTAGTAGGATGGTTTGTGTATGGGAATACAGTATATGTATATATCCCGTATATACTTGCATAAAAAAATTAAATATAAATAATAATTAAAAAAAACAAAAAAATTGCAGGGTGATTCACGATCTGCTGTTTGCATGAACACTTATTGTGCAAGATCCATTTTTTGAGGCCATTGCAGGCTCAAGGTGCTTTGGTTATGTGTTATAACAGATTATCCTCAAGCTGAAGTTAGTATTTGCTGTTCTGGAATGATAAAGACATAATCACATAGGAATCAAACAGCTTTTCCACATAACAGAAAGACAATTTCACTGAAGAGTTTGGAATAGTCTGATTACTATGTTGTCTTCAAACTAAAATATACTGACATAAAACTACATTTACATGATTGAAGTTGATATCTGACTCTATGTATGTGCGTTTGTATGGATATAGAGAGAGAAAGATTGGAAAATGGCGTCTCACTAGAGCAAAAGTATATTTCATTGTTTAAGCTTTCATATTTGTTATTGTTAATTATTCATCACAACTTCATTTGATTGTTATCATGTAAACAATGGTTACATTCTGGAACTAAAAAGGTAGGTGAGCGCATATGAGTGGGTACAT
The DNA here is from genome assembly GCA_037951165.1 of Lophius americanus. Classification (NCBI taxonomy): domain Eukaryota; kingdom Metazoa; phylum Chordata; class Actinopteri; order Lophiiformes; family Lophiidae; genus Lophius; species Lophius americanus. Next base: position 10,426,344 of record JBBDHG010000011.1, on the reverse strand, counting down.
ATTGCCATATTGCTTTCTAAGTTGATTTGAATCCTTTTAAAGTGTTCTTTAAGAGCTAAGAAGAAACAATCCTTCATTCCAGCAATATTTTGCATTGCAGTGCAAAGACTGCTTTGAATTAACATTTGGACTAAAATATAGGGACACAAATAAAAAAAATAAAAAAAGAATATCTAAAACAAAGTGGCTTCTAGTTGTTTCAGGTAGGCTCAAAAGCCATTTAGTAGTTGATATGAGCATGCATGTACATGACTTATCTATCACATGCTACATAAGCATTCACTCGGCATACAACAAGGCTGAGCTCAGAGTCAGCGTCCAGCACGCTCAAGCTCCCCTTGAGCAGAACCACAACACAAAGGGAAAACGCATTATGACGCAACAAATTAAAAAATATTTAAGGCGCTGAATAAATAAAAAAGAAATTGTATCATTAAAAAAAGAGAAATGTTTGACAATCAAAATTTCTGTATTAGTGGGCCCTGAGTTTAGATCTCTAGACAGGTAAAGGCCTTTTCCTGTCTGTCTCTATACACAAATGTGTCTTTACCTATAACATACACACATCAGCTTACAACTTACTCATTCAGCGCGGTCCCTCTCCCACCCACAAACAGCGAACATAGCAGGCACCCAGGTAAACAGCATTATCTCTGGGCCAATCCTTCACATGGGGTAAGGCAATTACAAACTCTGCAAGTCATCCCCCCATGCCACCCACATCACACATACACATCCATGCATTCGCTCGGAGACACGCCCTCGAACCACCCTCACTATTTCATCTCTCTGCTCGCGTCTCCCTCCCTCTCTGCATGTCATTCTCTGTCACTCGCCTTGTGCAAAATTGCACTGAGAGAAGCTGCCACAGTATTGAGGAATAGTGTCATATACTGGCAATTTCCTCCCTAGGTGTCAGGCATACTTTACCTTAATATGTCTGCCGCGACTCTTAATAAAGCAGTCTTGTCTATATACATATCTCTACCACAGCCCGGCCTGTGCCACACTGCACACGGCACTCAATAGCATGCTGTTAAATATTTACCTCTACTGAATGTCAGCGGAGGAGGAGTGGGCCGAGAGGAGAGGAGGCGACACAGGAGATATGTGGAGAGAAATGGAAAAATATGTCCCCGGTTGGTGTTTTAGCTTTCTGCATCTGTTGCACCGCGGTGTGGGAGAAAATTCCATATCAGCTTTTGCAGTGTTTTAGGATATCAGGATGCCATATCAATGTAGTCAGCTTGTTAAAGTGGAGGAAAATATGGGGAGATTTGGAAATTGGGTATTTGTGACAGAGAAAGGGGAATCATTTGGATGCAGAGAAATTTACTGTGTCTGTCTGCCTCGTGGGATGATCTTCAAGCCCGGCTCATTGTGTCACAGCTCAACACACTGACAAGGCTTGAACTCAAAAATGTGCACTAGGGTCGTCTTGAGGGCAAATCTTATCAACATTAATCAGGAAAGACTGTTGTGGGTTTGGGATTAAGACATGCATTTCTCAGCTAACAATGCTTCCTCCGGCGCACCACAAATGCACAGGATGGTCTGGAAAGGACGTTTTCTGTACTGCAGGGATGAGGAACAAAAATAGACATGTGATACTTGACCTTAACTTCCAAGGGTCTGGCACACATGCTAAATATCTCCGATCGGAGAAATGTTTTAGTTTGACTCTGGCTTTCTTCATCGCTGTCACATTCAGAGAAAATATTTTTTTTAAATGCACTATACAGCATGCCTGTTATACTCATTGAGATTACAAAAAGGGTGTCTTTACTTTCAGAAGGGCTGAAACTATCCTCACTGCCCTGAGCCGCTGCACAAGCGATGTAAATCTACTGCCCTTCCTCACGAACTTCACCGCTTAGCAGCCGTGTTCATTTGGGTGAAAGTTGGGAAAAGTGTCTCCTGGATGTTAACTATGTGGCAGGTGTCCTGATAATAATCATGAGCTTGAAGGAAGGAAATCTAACATCTCCTTTAAGTGCAGATTCTCCAGCTCAGACTCAGAGGCAGAAATATTCTCCGCGTGAGGAAACAGAAAAAAGGGAAGAAAAACGGCGGCTGGGTTTTTAATGACTTTCTGCACATTAGAATAATCTGTCATTTCAATTAGCTGGATTGTCATCCAGGAGACGTCTCCTACCGCACCCACACACAGACACACCCACACTTTGGCACACACACACACACACACATAACATTCTTACCTATACCTTGAGGTTGTCATCTGTACCCCTCATGGGAAAGAATCAGGGATGTCAAAGCCCCCCTCTTCCTTTACAACCACCACCAACATCACCACCACAACTCCACACACACCTTTCCTAAAAAACAAAGCGAGGTTTCAAGGGAAATTGCTTGACAGCAGCTTAAAAGGCAGTCAGGAATAACTTATCAGGCGAGGGCTGCCATCGTGCCTCGCGGGGTCATTTCATTACGATTACCTTACCCTCCTTAACTCAAAGTGAGTGAAGAGAGAGAGAGAGAGAGAGAGAGAGAGAGGAGGCGGTGGGGGGGCTGCAGGTGTTAGTGGTGGAGGTGGTGGTGACGGCAGGGAGGGGGTAAACTCCTTAAGAAAGATAGAAAGTTTCAGAAAGTGCTTAACTTTTACTCTCCCTCTCATGGGTTTCTCTCTGTTTTTTAAACTTGTGTCAGTAATGAGCTTACGTCTTTCGCTATCATATACAGCATATCATCTGCCGCTTCCTCTCTTCTGCAGCTATTATGGGATGTTTCAAGCCATCGAAAAAAAGAAAAAAAAAGGCTGTGCTCTCCGTGTCTTTCCTTATATAGTCCTGGGTTTTAAGGGTCAACAATTATAGAAAGTGGAACATCTTTGGGTGAAACTTAACTTAACTTAACTCAAGGGTTTTTGTTACCTTCTTGTAAGAACAAGAGAGAGGGAACATGCACTCGTGTTCAGTGCAGTAACTTCATTAAACTTTTGTTTATTGAGGATTACTTGACCCACTTTCAAGCCGCTATTACTTTTGTCTAATTATATTTTAAAGCGGTGAAGAAGCCTGTATTTCTACTTGTTTTCTTTTGTACCTCAAGGCAATTAAGTGGCTTCCAGAAAATAAGGCAGCATGGCATGTAGGGATGATGTTATGATTGCTAATTATGCTCTGATGCTGCCCTGAGAAATGCTCTGCACTCTGGCTTTTGTCTGGCCGCTTTTGCCAGGCCCAGATAGTATTTATGAAATGTAGACATTCTTGGGGCCGAGGCAGAGTCCTCATAATGGGAGACAGATGGGGTCTGCTTTGGATTAAGAACATCGACTCCGCTATCTGTGGGAACACCTTCTCTCCACGTGTCTGTGCACATAAATGTGCGCACACATTTGCCTGAGTGCATTTGCATCTGTGCGGATGTGCACCCGATTGCTTGCTCATGTGTTAACGTGTGCGTGTGCGTGGATGCAATTGTCTTTGACAGCCTCAGCGTAGTCATTCCTTAATGCATTTCTGAGTTATGATAACCATCGCGCCGTCTGCGCCTTCCAATGGCTTATACGTTTGACAGTGGAAATGGGAATAATTGTGCAAAAAACGCATCTCAGTAACAACAAAAATCCCTCACAATTACATAGCTGAGGTTCATTTGGGCCAAAATCCTGCGAGTGCCAACGACCAAAGATATGTTTCCGAATAAATGTTTCTCCAGCCCTGATTCATCACAACCAATGGACCTCCAGTACCTCGTTGAGATGAGGAGATATGCAATATGAAGGCAAATTGCAGATATTATCCCCGAGAAACCACACTACACACTATGGTGTGTTGTTTACACCGCTTACATGCCAAACTAATGACTTCAAGCTAACACACTAATGATAGTATGATAATTCCAAAAAGCACAAATGATCTTCAGACTGGTTCAAGTCTTCTGTCTGTCTGTCTATCGTTTGCTGCAATTGAGGTTTAATTATGTCATTGTGATTTCCAGAAAGGGTGAAACAAGTATCTGCATCGTGTTATGTTCAGTGACATGGTGAAAGTGTATGTTTATTAGACTCCAGAGTAACCATAAAACCAGAAGAAGACTTGGGATTCATATAGGTTCTTTCTCCTGGCGCTGATGATAATGACACCAGGCTATCAGCCGCATAACTGCCTATCGCTCTTCCTCCTTTATCTCGCTGCTTTATCTGTCCCCTTACCTTCCCTTTTCACCCCCTGTGCATGCATGTGCCACTTTTTCTCTCCTCCCATCTTTGCTTTCCTACCCTCTCTCTCTCTTCTTTTTCTTCTTTTCTACCCCCTCCCTCTTTCTCTTTTCATCTTCCTTTTTCTCTCTGTCCTTCACAAACACCTCCCCTCCCTCCGGAGCAAAGGCTGACAGGATAAGAAACGTGTTTCAATAAGACAGTCCACGAAAGAAAAGGTTGATAGTGAGACAAAGGTGGGCTTCACTGCAGTATATAAATATATGTGTGTGTCCGTACTTGTGTGGCTCTAAATATTCCTACATGCATGCCCCCCTGTCTGAGATGTACACGCGGGTGTTTCAGCTGGAAGAGACAGAAAATGGAGTAAAACTTGGATGATTGCATTAACATTGAGTGGGGCTCAGTTTCAAGCAGCACCCACAGTGCTGCTATGAAATACGCTGGCAGAAATTCATAAAGACACTAACACCCCAGACGTGAGCAAAGGAAATCAATATTTTGAAAGTATTTTCCTTGTTTGAACTACTCTAGGAGTCTTCACATCTCTTACACCGGAATTTGACTGAAATGCAAACCTCTTTTCCTATTATTTTAAAAGGACAAAATAGAGCGCTTATATGCTTATGTAGGTTGGACACAAATCTCCAGTTGACACGTGCAAAGAAAAGGGAAACAAGGTTGAATGAAGTCTACTTTGACCCATAATAATACTCATCCTCGGCTAAATTGAGCATATGGAAATAAAGTGAATCTATTGAGGCCACATTAGTCCCATTTGAGTATGTGTCATTGAAAAGATAGCCAAAGAGCTAAGTTGAGGCACACTTTCAGCTCAATGAATTAGGCACAGTTAAGGATTATCCCATAATGAAGGTCAATTGATTAACAGTGTTAAACACGGTATTAAATGTTGAAGTTTGAATAAAGGAAAATCAGAGGCGAGAGGAGGAAGGGGCTCTCGTGAACTTGGTTGGAATCTCTTTGTTTTTTTTTCCACATCCATCATATTTAAAGTTAGCATAACTGTAATGTGTCAACTAGCATGTTTTCTCCTCATTTAAGATTCTACAGTATCAAAGATCCTTTCTTCTATCCCTCTGCCATATCTTTCCTGTCACATCCCATCTTTTGTCGCTCGCCTGGTTTCATCTGCCGACAATGGGGGTGAAAATTACATTGAAGCCGGAACGTTTCATGTTGCAAAGCACCACCCGGTGTAATCTTTTCTTGCAAAGGTGAAAACATCAGGCTGCATTTGCTGCACTTCGTCTACGTAAATCAGAGCGGCGATGCACACCTTCTGAAGCATGCTAGATGGTGTGTTTAGGCTGCTTAGAGAGACGGATACAATGTAAGCTCTCGGGGTGCACGTGTGTGAGAGTGTGTGTGTGTGTTTGGGCCCATGTTTATACCCTTTAGTGACAGCCTCAACATAATCTGGGCTTGCTCTACAGGCATGGTGGGATGATACTTCAAAGTAAGTACCTGCTAACAGACATTAGTCCATGTAAACAGGGCATACTCTGTCTAAGCTGGGTGTGTAGCAGTGGGTATGTTTGTATGTGCATGCGCATGCAGGTACCGTGGAATATAACATGTCTGTGTGCGCACATGTGTTTTTATGTTATGATGCGCCGGACAATCCAGCATGCACGCACTCACGCACAAATGCACGTTTGAGTGTTTGTGGTGTGTTTGCATGTCATATTGTCTCTGCTGTGGCAGGTGAGAGAGTCAAATGTAATGAGGCTGTCTCCGTTATGGTTTAAACATGAGCATGGAAAGATGGAGAGAGAGAGAGAGAATCAGTTTAGTGTCTTGAGGCAGAAAAATAAAAGGGGGACTGAGCCTTCAGCTGGGTAACAGTTTGCGACATTTTACTGCAAGGAGAACCTCGTGATAAAAAGATGCTTTTTGCATCTCTGCCTGGATTGATTTTTACAGACTTTTATATAGCCGTTGTTTGAGTGCGTAAGGCATGAAAAATGTAAAAACGGCATTTTGAGGAGGGTGTTGCAAGCAGGCTGTTTTTTTTGTTGAGGTTTGAGACCATTCTCAGCCCTGATGGGAACACCTTCTAGCACTTCTGTGTGCTATTGCATCGTGTGTTCTTTCGCTAACCCAGCCATCCATCTTTCCTTCAACTTATCTGGAGTCGGGTCGCGGTTGTAGCTGTTTAAGAAGGGATTTTCCAGATATCCCTTTCCCCAGCAACACTCTCCAGTTCATCCTGGTGGATCCCGAGGCGTTCCCAGGCCAAATGAGATATATTGTCCCTCCGGCTAGTTGTGGGTGTAGAATAGACTAGAAGAAACATTATTAAACCCCAAAGGGGAAATTCAGTCGTCACAGAAGCTCCAACAGACAGATTTTGTAAAGGTGACTAAAAATGAAGACATACTATATATAATAGGTCATCTCATAGACATGTATAAATAAACGTAAATGTATCTACATACATACACAGGACAGAAAAAACTTAAAATTAAGAAAGCTCCCGCACTGTCATGAAGAGGGTGAGTGATGTCGTCCAGGATGGATGTCAGCCTGGTTAACATCCTCCTCTAACCCACCTCCTCAACAGAGTCCAGTGGACAGTCCAGGACAGAGCTGGACCTCCTGACCAGCCCGTTGAGTCTCTTCATGTCCCTCTCTGTGCTTCCTCCTCCCAGTTGGACATGCCTGAAAAATCTCCAGAGGGAGGGGTCCTGGAGGAATCCTTATCAGATGCCCGAACCACCTAAACTGGCTCTTTTCAACGCGAAGGAGATTGGGAGTCTTGAAGTCTCTCCGGATGTCTGAGCTCCTCACCTTATCTCCGAGGCTGAGCCCAGCCACCCTACGAAGGAAGCTCAATTCAGCCACTTGTATTCTTCACCTCCTTGAGATTCTTTCGATCTCTATCCAGAGCCCATGACCATAGGTGACGGTTGAAATGTAGACGGACCGGTAAATTGAGAGCTTTGCCTTACGACTCAACGCTTTCTTCACCATAACGGACCGATACAACGCCTGCATTACTGCTGACGCTGCACTGAACAGTCTGTTCACCTCAGGTCTATTTTCCCATCACTGGAGAACAAGACTCCACAGATTATGGTGTCTAAATACTACACGGTATTTTTGTCATCAGTGATGGTCTTAAAAGATTCACCATGTCAAATCAGGTTATCACGGCACCACAAATGTGTGCCAAGTCTTGGTCGGCATTCTGTCAACACAACAAGTTTGACCCCGACCGTTCATTCACGTCAAACGATGGGACATCGATGAGGAGGCGTACTCAATCAGTGCCAAAGAAGCACTCTGTGATCTCGCCAACAACGCTCTTTTAATACTGGGTCATGGTATTCCTTCGTTGAAAAGGCAGCGGTATCTTCACCACATTTCAATGACCTTCTCTCGTTTATCGTTGTTTCACCCACCACCAGTAACATCCTGGAGTTTACCCTCCTCGATGTTTGTTTTTTACTCTGTCCTCCTATTGGCCAACTTAGAACAGTCGGGAGCCATGTCCCAAAACGTTCTCAAATGCTTTAGTTTTTAGATTGGTGATGTGGACGTCCCTGACAACACATTGTTGTTCGTTTATTATGCTTAATGTCTAGACCGATTGCTGTGTGTCACCCTTTGCGTTCAGACCCAACTAACAACCAGATTATTTTTAATTCAGGCTACCATCTTAAAGTCTGAACCATGCATTATTCTGGAGGGGATGAGACTCTCCCAGCTGTCATTGGGCAAGAAGCAGGTTTACCCTGGAAAGGCCGCCAGTTCATCACAAAAACTTTTCATGTTCTCATTCATATCTCATTCTGCATGTTTTTTGGACATTGGTAGGACGCCAGAATACTCAGAGAGAACCACGAAAACACGGAAAGAACATGCAACCTCCACCCAGAAAGGAACCAGGAACCCTGTTGCTGTGAGGCAACTGTGCTACCCACTACTCCACCATGCTGCCCCCAAAATGTGCTCCATATCCTATTAACCTTATTGTCCACATGCAATTAGATGATAACTTTTTTGCTAAAAATGAAAACGTTTCTACGCTATGTTTTTTTTTAAAGGCTGAAAACACTGTAGTGTGTTTGCCAGACCGGTAGATGATGTAACTTTTAAACATCAGCACTGCAAAATAGCACGCCAATTACACGATCGTCCGTGGTTACGCAGTAATGGTTAAGACTCTTAAGCACAAACACAACTTGATAGTCTGGTTGTTTGTTGTTGTTGTTGTTGTTGTTGTTGTTGTTGTTGTTGTTGTTGTCTCGTAGCTTGGCTATTAGGCTGAAGATGTAACGGCCATGCGTAAAGTAAGGCCATGTTGACAGAGTTTTCACAACAAATGTGTTTTGCCAGTTTACATGAGGATGGAAATGGTGGTGTTTTCAATATTTTTTCACTCTGGAACACAATTTCAAAATGTTACATTTTTAGTCAAAAAAAAAAAGAAAAACTGCTTCAAAAGGTTACAGTTTTTTCTTTTCCGATAAATTGTTTTATTTTAGTTGATTTGTTTTCCAGTGCAGGAGGTGTGGTAGATGTCAAATGGAAAAGGGTGGTGTGCATGTTTGTTTTCTAAACAGGATATAAATATATCAGAAAGTAGACTTGATATAGCCATAAGGTCACGTTTTGATTAATGTGTTAATAAAACACATTAATGTGTTCTTTTCAATTATTTAACCAGACACACAATTTGACCTCATGCACAGTCTTTTAGAGAAACTATTGAATTTTGAATATATAAAACATATATTCTAAGTGGAATGGTTTCTTCCTATGGAACATTCTTGATAATGCAGTTTAATTGTAAATAAATATACCTTTAATTGAAAATGTGATGAGATAAAGCCATCTGTCCAAGGGAAAGCCAATTTTTTTTGTAGGGTCTCACATATGAAGCTTAACATAAATCACAAATCAAAACTGCAGAAGTATCAAGTGAAAGTGGACTTGAGACAAATCAAAAAAGTGATCTCATCCTTGTCATTTATTTTCACCTTTCTGGGAGGAAAATTGGATTTAAGGCCTCAATATGATTCACTGAATCAGATTATCTGTTAAGGCAGATAACCTGTTAGGTCCACCACCTTTACCCTATGCTTCCCAGTGCAGCTGACAGGATATACATCAGCACACTTATCAAACACCATTATAGCACCTTTGGATGCATTGATGGTTTCCCAACTAGCCCAGACCAGCCTCTTCATCATTCCACAAGATCCTGTTTCTTTTTTCCCTAATAAAAAAGGAAAGGAAATTATAGAGTTGAGAAGACAACATTGCAGACATCATTCCCACACTGAAACCTTTTATATAAGTCGCCATTGTGGTACTCAATGCAACATACTTTACACTTTCCGCCGTTGAATCCCTCGCTGTTCTTCTTCTCTGTCTTTTCTGTCACTTCTCTCCATGTCCAGGCTCGTCCCTTATCACTCCATGTTCTACACAGGCCAAGGGACTCCTCTCCATTTCCCTTGTCCCCCTCTCTCTTTTCCCTCCTCTTCCTTGCCAAGACAATAGGCAGGCAGGATTACCCTTACTCCAGAATTAATTATCTGCCCCTTTAATTCCGGGCCACACTGATTAACTCTGTATGTAAAATCGAGTCCATATTAACATAATATTTTTGCTATCTTCTCTAAGCTGAGGTCCCTTGACCTTTTTCAGCCTCCCAAGCCCCCCTTCCACTCTCTCTCCCTCTCTCTCTCTCTCTCTCTCTCTCATATTTTACCCTCTGGAGGTACCTGACAGTCCCAGCCTATGAATGTGATTTGAAGGGGTAAATTAGATTTTACTTCTCTCTTTCCATCCCTCCCTCCTCAGTGTGTGTATGAAACTAACGACAGTTCATTCCGAGGCCTGGGTATAATTATGTGTGCTTTTTTTCCCTCTATCATTGACTGCTCTGATGGCGAGGCTGATACGCTCTGTTAATATAAACGTTTAGCTAGGTTAATATGAGCCCTGAGAATCGTAAAGGACATCCAACCTGCACGCTTATTGTCTCCCATACAGTACGTCCACCTTCACTGTCTGCTTCGATTCTTCTCTTTATCGCCGTCTCTCACCACTCCGTTCCTCCAGTTATCACCATCTTGTTACTTTTTCTATCTTTGTCTCTGCCCGATGTAATGTTCCCCCAGCAGAATTAGGAAGACTGGAGGGTGCTTTCAAATCAACATTCTTGAAATGGCCCTGAATGGTTGGCACACTTAAGTTGGTCGCTGTAAGACTTGAGATGATGTAATTTGGGGAAATTAATGTCGGTGTGGCGTCTGAGATGAGGAGAGCTGACACGCCATCACTTTCAGGGCAGATTCATCTCGTGGATGAGCAGCGCCGCAGCTGTAAAAAAGAAAAAGAACAGTGTTAAAGATTCACAGTGTCCCGCAGCCCAAGACGTCAAGCAGCCGCACTGAACAGAATCAGTTTGTCACTTAGATTGATAACAGGGAGGAAAAGCAATTTTTTTTCGAGGCACTGGAAACAGAAATGTTGGTATTTCTAGCTTGATAGTTGAAAAATTTCAAAGAAATAATTAATTGAACATTATTGTTTTTCTTTTGATGTATTGACTTCCGTCCATCCACCCATCCATCCATTTCCAGTGACCCCATATTCTCCGCAGGGTCAGACGAGCGACCGGAGCCTATCCTAGCTGATTTGGTTATTTCTAAAGCTGGAACATCAGATCCGTCACATCATATTCAAGTTCTGGGCGTCTTGTCTCAAGCTGCTGGATGAAATGAAGGACAACCTCCTGTTTGATATGTACCTGGCGCTGCAGGTTAAAGCGCTGCACAGTCAGATTAGGATTTGAAAAATATTATAATATAAAGATATTGCATGCTTTGCAGCAGGGCTTTGTGAGTGCTTCATATAGAATAAGTGAGGCTCAATGTAAGGGAAGGCCTTTAATTGCCCATTAGCGTGTGTGTCTGTTTGTGTGGGTGTGGGTGTTTGTTTGTGTGTGGCTCTCTATTTCTCCTTAGGCCATTTGATATGGTGTGTGTTGTTTCAGCTCTGGGTAGGTAAACAGCCAAAAGGATATTACCTTCTAGTCAGCCTCTACTATGTCTCTCAGAAATTTTAATTCATTTCAGTCTATAGGGCACACACTGTATAGAAAGTCTGCATTTCCTTATGTGTGTGTGTGTGTGTGTGTGTGTGTGCATTTTGAGTGTGTTTGTGTGTCTAGGCCCACTCACAACTATTCCACAGCTAAGTTCTCTAAAACTGCTGGAAAGGTCAGCACTCTGTTTAGCCTGTCTCACATTTTAATTGACTATCTCCCGCCAGACCGACACACACACGTGCACAGTACCTACACACACGCCCCCATCATTACAGTGGGTATGGATCCCAGTATGAATTGATGATCACCTATCTAAAGCCTAATCACTCTGCAGGACCGTAGGGAGGCTCAGTGATCCATTTCCCTCTTTCACTCCACGGGAAACTCACACTCACACGCTGAGCCTGTTGATGAATAGAAAATGAGCATTCTACCTGCTTTAATATCATAGTTCATCACAAAGTCCTGGAAAGAATTGAAATGGATGCACATTGGCTGGTCAGGTGGGTGAAAGTGGAAGGATTGATGGCACCACACAGAGGCAAAATGATTTGTAAAATGTCAGGATGATTTGCAAATAATAACATGGAATGACTGAATATAGCATCAATTAAACACCGTAATCATCATCATAATCACGTGAACATTTGTGATGGCCTTTATTACAACATTTGTATAATCTATATGAATATGATACTAACTAAAAAATGCTGGGTTAAAGGAACGTAGTTTGTGTAATTTTGGTTACCCAATGCATCGAAAGGGAATCACTTAACAATGTGTGTTTGTCACAGCAGGGTGGATTGTGTGTTTGACCAGCAAATAGGGTTATGTTCTATAGAAATGACTGTTGTTTTTAAAACAACCAAAAGGGAGCTTAGAATACAGCCCAAATGAGAGTTATCAGTGTTGAATCGCCAGGAGTTAGAAGTTACTTATTTGATGCAATAAAAATGTCTGCATGATAGAATAATGTTGGCATGCCAGGTCTAGCTTGAGTTTAGCGGCAATAGCATTTATTGACTAGCTTTCCTGTGTTGGCATTATATGTCAGATAACAACAATTTTAAACAATAGCTAACGTTGTCAAACGTGAGCTAGCTTGAAGTTAGTAAGTTTACGTGAACTACGGTTTATAAAACAGCTAACATCAGTTTTTGTATTCACTTTGTTGGAAAATGTAATCCTCTTGATATATTCAGCTAGCATACTGTCAATATCGTTTGTGCTAGTTTTTAAGTCTTACCTTTTCCTTATATGCTGTGGCAAAGGTTAAAGGTCAGGCGAAGTCGCCGGCTGCATAAACAGAATCTAATAAATATGATGAGGCTGGATTTCAGATTCCAACCGCTAACTGAAACCAAAACCATTCTTTCATGGTCCATCTGGCACATCCCATCATTCCACAGTGACAGGGCAGGCTTCCTATAGTACTTCTGTAAAAGTTCACCAGCAGCTGAGGCATGAAAAAAAGAAAGAGTCTGCACCAATTATGCAGATTTGAAGGAATTTGATGCTGTCCACTCTCTCTACTTTTTCATGGTCTATATGAAGAAAGGGGGGGGGGGGGGGGGGGGGTGTCCTCCTGGATCTTCTACAGTCCATAATAACCTCCTTAGTTTTGTGGTATTCAGGACCCGGTTGTTGTCTGAACCCCACTTTGCATTGATTCTACCTCCTGCAGTGGTTTCATCAGCAAACGTCACATTGGGTGTGGTGGATGGTCAGGTAGTCACGTGTGAACAGGGATGGACTACACACACAGCCCTGTGGTTCACCTGTGTTCAGGGTAAAAGTTAGAGTATGTTTAATTCTTTATTCTAACCACTTCTGGTTTGCCATAAAGAAAGTTGAAAATAAACAGACACCGTGAGCTGGTTAGTCCCAGTTTGCTTTGCTTTGGGAAACAGTTTATGGGGAATTACTATGGCACAGTACGTACCTTGAGAGTGCAAAGAACTGGTTGAGGGTGTCAGGGAATTCTCGGTTCATGGTTTAATAACTCTCCAGAAAGTCCTGGGGTTGATGTTTTCAAAGTGCTCATTAATACTCTGCTTGTACCTGCATTTTGCCTTTTTATTGCCCTTCTATAGGTCTGTATGGGCAGTTGTACAGGCCAGCATGTTACAGTCCAGCCTCAGTGTCTGGTCTAGACACATTTTGACAGACTTGGTAGGTAGTACAGTGTCAGTGTTTAAATGTGCTTAAACTGGGATAAAGGAGGTGTTGTTCTAGGTCTGCTCCCCGTTTGAACACCTCCCAGTATGTGTTCACAACAGTCTTGCAGCATTGAAGTCTTCTCCTCACTCCAGACTTTTGCAGTATAACCGATGGTTTTATTCTATAGATTAGAAGTTTGTGTAGGTCATTTCCAGTGAGATGTGATCTGACAAGTCAAGGTGTGGGGAAGGTGCAGCTTTGAGAATTGGTGCGATCTGGGTCCAGGATCGGAAAATGGACATTTTTGTGAAATTTGAAGACGATATTTGGAGACGAAAATATAAATTGTTTTAATTTCTGAGTGATTAAAATCTCCATCAATGATCATGAAGCATTGGGTGACCTTTATAACCCTAGCTGAGTTTTTTTTAACCCAGCATTTTGACGCTGGGAGGCCTAGCTTGATGAAACCGGCAATCGGCCGAGCAGCCACACTCAGCTGGTTAGACCCCGGCTACATGCATGCGACGTACATACAGTTACACGCACCAAGCATAGGCCTCCACAACTCCGAACATCTCGCAAGTAAACAAAAAAAACACCAGAAAAGTCAAAGCTAGCAAATTGTAACACCGGTAAGGACAAAATTAGGTGTTTAAGGAGCAACCTCGAAAACATTTGGCACAATGAACTTAATCCCACATTTCAAATTGATTCACCCCCTGTAACATAGAGAAGGCTAAAGAAGCTAAAATTAGTACAGCCGTTTAAGCTAGCGGTAGCTCAGAGCCAGCCACGAGCCCTCCGTATGTATGCGTGTTTGCATGAATGTACGTATGCATGTATGTACGTATGCATGTATGTACGTATGCATGTATGTACGTATGCATGTATGTACGTATGCATGTATGTACGTATCTATGCCGTTATTCATGGTTTTACGACATAAGGACAAAAGAAGCTGCTGCGGAACAACCCAAAAAGCATTCGGCACAACAAACTTAACGAGACACTTTATGGAATGACCCCGAGGAACATAGCAAGTTTCAAGATGGTAACATTGGCTGAGTGGCCACGAGCCCCTGAGTCCTTGAAAGAAGCCAACATATATCATATTATGGACTGAAAGAGGCTTACAACATTTATTTTGACTTTGAGATGTCATACAGTTGGTTTAAGAGACGCACGGTCTGTACATAAATTTCAGCAGGTCAGAACACATTCACAATGCCGACCAGCCTTTCTTCCGTCATTATGATTTTAAATCTTTAATGACAAAAAAATGGAATTGACCAAAATTGGTATCGGCCGGTCAGACTTTCTAAAGATTGGTGATCGGCGATCGGCCAAGAAAATTGCAATCAGTGCATCTTTAATAATCATCCCTGTTAAAGTGCCAGCAATTGTTTGAGACATCAAATGCTAGATTTGTTTTCATCTTGTTTCTTTTAAATGGTATTAAATAAAGTTTTGAAGTTTTGCAGATCCATCTTTTGAAGACTCTGCGTTCTTAACCAGAAAAGTAAAGAAAGTGCTTTGTCCTGAGACGCTAACCAGTATGTTCAAAATAGTCAGTAATCTATTCAATGCATTGTAGCCTGTTTAGGGAGTTAATTGTGAACCATCATCATTATTCCTCACCGGCATACTCAACAGGAGACAGAATTATAACAAAAAGGAGACAAAAGCCACGACAGCAAAGACAGAATGGGTGAACATGTGCTAGCATTTGTGGGCACTTTTCAAGACTGAAAGGTCTGTGGAGTGACAAAGGGACTTTGTGAGAAAAGACATTGAAAGAGAGGGAAAGAGAGCGAGACAGACAAAGTCGTTAGAGTAGGTGCCTTCCTCTTAATGAATTAATCAGCACCTACAAAATTCTAAATCCTATCAGGCAATCTTTCCACTAATAAGAGTCCCAGAAGAGAGAATAATCACGTCAGTGAAAAGAAAAATAATTTTTAAAATCACGTAATATTCCTTTAAACCAAACGAGGACATCTTTTAGCTGTGGTCATTTCCCATTAAGAGGCTGAGGCAGGCAAAATTATGGAGATACAGACAGACCCTGGATTGTAGGTATTCAAACATCTACATAATGCCAATTGATGCACCATTTCCTGAAGTCACACACATACACACACACACAGACACACACACACACACACACACACACGCTCAAAGCAAAATGGCAATAACAGACCTGCTTTGGTCTCAGTCCTTTGGAAGTGGAGAAAAGAGTGTGAAAATGAGTGAGCAAGAGAAAAGACACCCAGGATGAGATGTGTTATTCAGCTTCGCCACAGGGGGTTAGGACAACTACAAGAGCAGGAGCGTCTGTTCATTGTCCAAACATCCCACACACACACACACACACACCCACACACACACACACACACACACACGCACACACACACACACACACACACACACACACACACACACACACACTCGGGCTAAAGACAGAAAGCAGTCTCCTCCCCAACAAAACCCAATATGCTGCAACATTTGACAAATTAAAGTGAAAATGGCTTTAAAATTAAGTCATTTTCTCCACCTCGTCACTTTGTGTCCACACACCTTCAGCTGTGAGAGGTTCATGCCACACTCCTCTCCAGGTTTGAGGTTTAGAACAGCTGCCATATAGGTGCCACTAGGAAAGGAAGTAAGGAACCCCAAGGGGAGAGTATTGCTGTTGTACTCCAGTTGTACTCGGAAGTCTCGGAATTTCCCCTCTAATGTGTAATCTAAAATTAAGACTTAATTCTCCTATAATTACGACTTTATTTTTGTAAAATCACAACTTTATTCTTTGAAATTATGCCTTTTTTTTGGGACATTTTTTTTCTCAGTTTCAAAAACAAAAGAACATTCCTTGCTAAATGATCTCTTTAGACCGAACCAGCTACCATCACAACTCCTATAGTCCTGGTATCTCATGTCTGGTTCCTCCCCAGATGGGAACCAAACATTACATCCAACATCTGTTACTCATAGGAACAAAAACAAATCACTTCAACGGAGGTCAGCTCTCAAAGCTTCGATGTTTATCTTTCTCTGACTCATCATTGGTTGGTAGCACCATCATAAAGAAGCAACAAGCTGTGAATGAAGGTCTTGAAGATGAACATCAGATTATTGAATCACTAGAAGATGTGATAAAACAAGACAAGATGTGATTACGGTCCGGGGAAGAAGTGTGTATAATTCTTGGTCTGTAGATGAGTTTCCTTGCAGATCTTGTATATTACACACCTCAAACAGCTATGGAGTGAATTTCGTCATTTACCTCTGAAATCGCCATCAGAAGACGCCATTACTTCGTAAAAAGCAGACCAGTTGTCCGCTGTTTATTTGAGAATGATAAAAAAAAACAAAAAAAACATTCCAATAGATACAAGAGCCTTTTTCTCAGCAGACTGCTTGTTTAAGCCCTGATCTGACTTAAGGAGTAGAAATAAAATCATTTGATGCTTCATTGCCACTCAAAGTGCAGTTCCACCTCCAAATAAGAGTTTGTTTTTGCACAGACCTTAAAAAGAATCCAAAAGTAACTGATGTATAATTGTCTGTGATACATAAAAATCAAACACAACATATCTAGGCCTGAGCATATTTAATAATGCATCAGCTGCACTGATGTATGTGTTATTGATAGCCATCTTTTTGGCTTTTCGCTGTCAGTAATTCAGTCGAAACCGAGTGTGCAAAAATATTGAGAATGTGTGCTTTTTGCCTGAGACGGGCTGATCAAGGGGTTCCAGACGAAGGCTTTGATTTTGTATAGATTTCACCTTCATAAACTGCATCTCTCTTGAGCATTAGATTCAGTTGATGCAAAGGACACGGGGGTTAAAAACAAAAGGGTTCGCAAATTGACACATGGATCCTTTGCAAAAAAAAAAAAAAGAGGCGGGAACTCGTTATTAAAACGCCAGCCCTAATATTTTGCTCACTCTGTGTTTATTAGCTGGGGTCCTAATTTAAACTGTCTTCATGCATACATCATATTAAAAGGACGCCAGCTCCCTTTTTATTTCAGTGTACGGTTCAGAGTGAGGACATGTAACGCATGTGGATGCTTTGAAAAAAAAAGAAAGTTGATCATAATAAAGAGAACTAGAGTGGGAACTGTCATCATTTGTTCTTTCTGTAGCATCCTCCTTTCTCACAAATCAAAACTCCAAACCAGAGGCTCTCCATTTTGTCTTCTGCTATTTTGATCATTCTGCTTTATCGCGTTCAAAGACGACGTGTCACAGGAGCTAGGCGATTGTGACACTCCGGAGAGAGAAGATAGAGCGCCGATGAAGGCGTTCATTGTAGTTAAGCACCAAAACATGTCTGTTTGTGTTCTCATTCTCTGCTTTGCTGATGGCTCATTCCAGCTGGTCCATTGCTTTAAGTAGGTGAATGCAATTTGTAAATGTTGACTTCTGTCAGGTAATTTTTTGTGTGCTCCACTAAGTAAAGAAAATAAATGTTTGAGCTGCAGCCACGCACCACAAAACAAAAATGAATTAATGAAATTTGCATAAATTATTGAAGTGGAGCTCAAAAACGTTGCGGCTGTTGATTATATATCTGTGTTATTTTAATGTACTCGATTATTAACTGCATGCTTTCGCTCCGCTGTCAAATTAATTAATGTTTTTTTTTTTTTTGCTTCCTCTCAGTGGATTCAAGCAGGCAATTTGTGCGAGGGACACAAATAGGCACATGATTAATAGGCAGATTGGTGAGCTGTGACTTTAGAGGAAGAAAAAGATTGACCACTACAACCCAAGTCCTCATCATTTCACATTAAGACCGTCACTTAAACTGATGCCAAGCCATTGCTCTGGCAAATGTTCCATAATGTGCGCAACCGTAATGTGTTCATTACAGGTGGAACGGTGAGAGACGGAAATGAGGAGAGGAAATAATGTTCGAGAAACCCAACTGAGATGCTTAAGAGGACAAAAATCCTCATGTCAATCTTTTCTTTAATTGCCATGAATCAAGACCTGTGTGTGCGCGTGTATGAGTGTGTGCGCGTGTGTGTGTGTGTGTGTGTGAGAGAAAGAGAGAGAGCGTCCGTTCCTATGTACCTATGAGTTGTGTGCTGTATGTTTATGAGAGCAGCGTAATGATAGATTCAGAAACTGCTCTCGCTGGTCCGCAGAGTCTCTGACCTTTGACCTTTAAATCTCCAGTCAGGCTTAATGATCCAATCCTCTCACACCCCGGAATATGTTACCATGGAAACATAGCGTTTCCCCCCATCCGCTCATAATACAGGAGAGTTCTCCATCCATGTCTAATTCAGTCTCAAGCCAAGTCAGTGACCTCTGAAGAAATGTTTGCAGTCTGATCATTGTACCACAGACGCGTCGTCTCCCTCAAGCCCAACTGAGGATTCGTCAGGTTAAACGCGACAGTTAATATAATTGCCAATGATCTCTGCAGATACTCTGTGCAAATCTTTGTCCCAAACAGAATGGAAACGGCGAGATTACATGTTCCTCACATTTTACACATGCTTGTGGTTTAATAGGTTGTTGTTTTTTGTTTGCTTGTACGCGGTTCTTCAAAGGCTTGATTACAAGATAAATGTGATTACGTAAAAAATTCAACAATTTCACGAACTATATATTACAACTCGACTTTTAAAAGACTTAATCAAGTTGGCATGATTTAAAAATGATTTATAGCAGCTTATAAATGATTAATAACAAGTTCACAACTTACTAAATTAAATACTTAAAAACTATACATAAACCCTTTATGACCAAAGCAACCCTACTGTGCCAAATCAGTTCACACGAGTAAGGCACACCTAATTCTGTAGAGTAATTTTACTATTTCTAAATTAGTTGTATCAAGACTATTAAATGAAGTTGGATGTATTCCACGATACAAAGTTGAATCAAGCCTAATATAAGCCAGAATTAAGTCGATTCAGTTCTTATAAATACAGTTTGAACTTATCCATGATAATAATTTGAACCAATTCTAATTCATAACATTGTTTATTCAAGTAACTAATGTAATGAATTATATTGACCAAACCCAAGTATATTAAGTTCCACCAACATATTTGCTTGATACTCAAATAAACCCATTAAATGATGAGGAAATATTCTCATGTCTTTTTTTTCTTTTTTTTATTACATCGCTATAAAAAATCAAATAAAAAAACTATAGAATAGAATAGAATAGAATTCTATTCAGTAAAATAATAGCAATACAATAAAGAACAGAGACAAACATACAGAAGTGCATGTGTTTGGTGTGAGGAGTGTGACATGGGAGGCAGAGACTGATAAAAAAGTATTAATAATAAATGAGCACTGTTATGAGCTAATAAATACATGATTTAACATCATCAGTAAAATATAATTCAATTAAAGGGTAGGAACGTCAAGACATGTTCGTATTTGATATGTTAAATATATGATCTTATTATAAGATTGTATTTTATCACAATATACATATATATATAAACGGATTGCATATATAATTACAATGTAATAAATGTATTTTATGAAATTTTTGTAAATACAACAAGGCTGTTATTATCACCCAAGTCCAATAAACTAGTGAATGTTTTATTTGTTTTGATTAAATACGTATGGCGACCATGAATCCTAATATCTACTGATACCCGTTGCTGCATGTATGAAATCTGTATATTACTGATTGCTATAAAAGATTCCACATAGAAGCAATAAAGGCCACGGCGAGCTAGAAAAGTCATGGATTGTGCTCGTCTGGCTGGTGGGAAAGGGGAAGGAATGGTCCCTTTTAATCAACGTGAGTAATATTTGTGTCTGTGAGTAAGGAACCAGCCACATTATCATGTCAAGTTACAAATTTAAGTGCCTCGCCGTTAACAGACTGGCCATCTAAATGGGCTATCATGGCCATCTAAGTGTTGTAATGACATTTTTCGCCTGCCATGCAATTAATTCTATCAATCTGCATAACCTTTCCCAAAGCTGGGAAAACAATGGCATTTTATGGGTCTGAATGAGCGGAGTCCGACTGCGAGGTATGCTCGGGCAATTATTACGCTATTTAACAAATGTATTTAATTGGGTTTCGCCGTCTGGGTGTCTGTGTTTGGAGCGCCGGGGCCAGTGCACTGACTCCAGCTCTGGTTAATTCAATAGGGCAAATGGAATCAGTGGAAACACTCTGCAATCTTCACTGCATTAGGACACTCATGCCCATCATGTAAACATTGCTTTGAGTCCTCGCCGTTTATCCCCCGCTCTCTGTCTGTCTCTGTTTCCCAAGCATTCACCAACTTCTCAAGACATTCTTTCATCCTTCGTTTAATGAAAGTTGAGGTCGAGTTCCGCTTTGGACTCCAGTGAATTCACAAAAAGCAATTTACCGAAAAGCTAGCACTTCTAGACGCATGAACTGCTTAGCTCCTCACTTTTCATAAATTAGGGGTTGAAGGCTTCCATCAGACGGGGTCTCAAAGGAGTTGGGAAGGTGCTAAGCATGTCTGCCTTTAACGGAGGTGAAAAACAGACTAATTCATTAAGCATTGATCACCCCAAATGACAGCAAAGTGCTTCGACATTTAGCGGGCAAATAACTGACAAATTGGCACACAATTTTTGTACATTTACAACTCTTTAATGGCTAAAGTATGGAGCAAAAAGGCAATAAAAATGTTAGCAGACAACCCGATGAACCCGCACCCAGCCCATTATACTCACCACTCCTTGTGGCTGAACGCCCTTAATGTCTTAAACTGCGGGCAAGGGCTGCCCTAATGATGCATTTTGGTGAGTGTTTCTTACTTTTTGATCAAAATTACATGTTTTATTTGATTCTTTTAAATGCAGTTTGTAATAGGAGACCCATTATGCAGTGAGTGAATGGACCCATTATGAACGTTAAGGCTGAAAGTACCTGAGTATGTATTTGAGTAAATGTGCTTAATCTTGGACAGCCTAATATCATTTCTATCAACACTCCACCCTGTTCCGGCCTGTGAAATGAATACTGATGTGACCTCATTATTGTATTATCATCGGCTGGGGCTGCTTGTCCAGCGCACGTATTTCCATGCTTACAGGGGAAAAAAAACAAGAATAACAAACGTATAAAATCCAGCATTATAGACCCATAGATGCTGCACCGCTTTGGCCCGGCATCTGCTGAAGGACAGAAAGGGTGAGGCCATGTCAGTCAATCCAGGAATGCAGGCAGACTGTGCCGAGCATTTGTGAGAGTGTGAGAGACTGGAGCAGAGCTAGATGAGCTAGATTGAGCTGACCTGAGCCCCAGCCAGACTTTATTAATCAAGGCAGGAAATGTGTTCACCCTTTCAAGCTCGGCCTAAAGACTTTGCTTGCTGTCTTCCTGCGATGTCTGTTTTCCCGTCTCGGATCTTTTTCTCTGCTCATGTTTTTGACATTATTTCCTCGGTTCGTGCTGCCAATGCCTACCTTCGCTGTCTCTCTGCTGATGAATTTATACTATGAGAAGATCAGATATCTGCACAGGGATTTCAAAGCAGTACCTCCCGTAGCAGGGGCTCCGAAAGGTGGTAATGATTTAGTGCATTATACCCGCAGAGGCCCAAGAACTCTCATCCTCTCATTACACGGCCACAGATGGATCCAGTCAAGTGCTGTTTCCCCTAATATCTTGTTGTTGTTGAGTTAAATTGTGCTCATTTTCAGTATTTTGTGGTTGCTTATGATTAAGTGTTTGTGGAGTCCTGCGGCTATTTTACTATTTGGTGTTTATCAGGTTTCTTTTAGTGTTGTCTCACAATAGGTTGTTTGTGTAATTCTGGCCGTATTAGGTAGAGGCCATGTTTTTCATAAACTCTTTCTTCTGGTAACAATGAATTACTTCAACAACTCCCCTCTCCTGACATTGCTTTGTGTCTGTTTGTATTTATTTACTTAAAAGGATGTGGTCAGTACCATTATTGATCGTGTTAAAAGGCCATTCGTAGCTGATTTTCTTCTGAAAACAACTAGTTGCCGACAGATTCAGGCAAAAGGCTACCACAGAATGTAGGGAATCAATTCAGCAGTAGTCTCATTTCTATAGCCTGATTATAGCAATCCATTAAAATCATTACAGTAGTTAGGATTTATCACCAACAGGATATTACGTAAGTTTTAAACCTGCTGCATAGTTTTCTTTTATTCACAAAGAAATCCGAGAAGATGGAATAAAAAGTCAAATATCCTTGAATAGTTACTTTGTTTGAAAGTTTGACAAACGTAATAGCAGTTTTCAGTGACTGTTGCTCTTATTGAATCTTGCTGACGTACTTTGAGCAGCGCTCTGTCAAAAGAATATGCCGAAACAGATGTGGAGCTGTGAAGTACATTTCACCTGGGGTCTCAACATTCTTATACCAAATGATGCAAATAAGGCAGGGAGAGGAATGTTTAACGTGATTGCACGATTGATTGATGGTTGGCCCCTTTCTATAAAAAAAGTTTGTGACAAATAATGTATTTTTTTTCGTCACAAAGAAGGGAGTAGAAGTACGGCGGTGTTGAGAGGAACGCTCCCAGAAAAGTTGGTGCAATATTGACTGTGCCATCTGTGATGTGTGTGACTTCAAAGCTACAATTACTTTGAGCGGTTTTAAGACTGATACCTGCTCATGTTAAGAGGCAGCCTCTCACCTCCGGAGAGCTGCCTGCCAGATGAGAAATAATTCATTTTTAAGAAACTAAGGCAGAGGCGAATTCTGCTGCTCAGCTCTCTTCACATCCATCTTCAAAGAGAACCAAGTTCCTATATGAAACAATGGAATATTTGGCTTCTTATTCATGTCGTGGGGCTTTTTCTGCGAATGCAGGGTCCCTTAAATCCTCTATTGTTGCTGACAGGCCCTGGTGGGAAGGCCTAAGAGGCTTTTTGGACCCCACTGGACACTCTTAAACATAGACCAATCAGAATGCACAATAACAAGTTGAACATTCATTCCAGAACTGCAGGGATTTTTGGCATCGGGATGATCTCCATCTTTAGAGAGACAATAAAATTTCCCAAAGACGTCCTGGGTGTTTCCACGGGAGGACATTCTGTTCGCCGGAGCTGTTTCCTCATGTCTCTTAAATGACAGCTTTGCTGCAGCCATTAACATGCATGCCACTGAAACAAGTATTACAGCTTAATTCCTACCATGAAAAGCTTCCAGAGGCATAAAAATGGAGCATGGGTATGGAGGTAGGGGGTGTGGGGTGGGCGGGGGGGCTGCCAAGACAGACAAGCTCCAGAGGCCTCATTGCTTGTGTGTTGCATTGACTTAATGGCAAATGGATGTCATTGGAATTTCGAGCGAGGCAGCAAGATCTTATCGCGCAGATGAATGAATTAATATTTTACACTTCAGCCGGATTTTTTTTGTGTTACAAGATGGCTAGAGTTGAAGGGGGAGTCAAGTAAATTAAGAAAAAAGAAAAGAGAATGGAAAAGAATGGCAGAGAAATAAGAGCTTGGGATGTGAACTCTTCTAATGTTATTCAGAGGCAGTGAGTCATGTAAAAGAAAAGGATCTTTTCTTGTACCAGTCAAGGACATTATCTGCTCCTGCTAGCAGTTATTAGCATTAGCATTTATATATTCAATGCAATTTTGAGGTCTGGTGATACTCTGAAGGGTCAGGGAAGAAAAAAACCAAATGAGGGAGGATGGATAAAAAAGGTCTTTTCTCTATATGCACTAACCAGGACAGAATAACCAATGAGGTAAGACACAAGGACATTTCATGCTGGAATTCAATCTGTGATCAGAGCTGAAACTCTCTCCATCAACAGGAGGAGACCACACCTTGGAACAAAGCAGGAATAATATGGACAATTTAAGCCTGATCAGGGAATGGATGTTTAGCTTAATATTCCAATCCAGTCCTGGAATCTCAGACAATCATATCTAACTGTTGATTTAAACACAACTGTATCACCTATTTAGTCAAAGCTGCAGCACAATGTTGTACACGCAGAGTATCTCCTAGATTGTATTGATTCTAAGTGGGTGCGTGCGTGTTTGTGTGTGTGTGTGTGTGTGTGGCAGACAGCTTGATGAATCGTCTGTTCAAATCAAGAAGAATAAAAGGCCATGATAGTGGGCCATACACCAATCAGGCATAACATTATAAACAGTGACAGATGAAGCCCGAATGATATTGATTGTGTGGTTCAAGTGGCATCTGTCAGCTGGTGGGATGTATCAGGCAGCAGGTGAAAATGTTGTCCTCAAAGTTGGAAGCAGGTTAAACGGGCAACAGAACGGGTCTGAGTGATGTTGGCGAAGGAAGTACTATGATGATCATCTACTGCCCTTCAGTGCTGCAGTGGATAGTATGTTCCAAATGTGTCTATTAGCAGGTTTAGACAAAATTTTACCAGGATTTGGCCTTTGCTGACAAATTGCTTCCATTGAGCCCAAATGAGGAGACGACGTACGACAATCGTGACTTGAGGTGGGAAATATTAACTGGACAGTTTGTTATTCAATGTTTCGCTGAAAGAATTGTTGTAAAAGACCGTTTTTGAAGGACCATTGTGAAGATGGAGATATCATGGAGTCAGCAGCAGGCATAAGGAAGGACAACTGGTGAAACACCAACGGTTGTTGCTGCCTGGTGTATATTTGCAGTTTTTATTTATCATATTCTTCCAAACTTATCTTAGGAATTATGCATGACTGATGTTTTTCAACAAATATATCCCGTACATCTTGCAGTATTCTGAAGTACTCCTGAGGGTATGCGTACTCCAATTTGTCCTAAATTATAACCCCGCAGCTTTACAATACACTACTTCTGCATTGTTATATTTTTCGGCCTGGTTTGCTTTATTTGATTGAGCGATGCTAAATTGTATAGCACTCCAACATGCCATTTCAAAAAGGTCTAAGCACAATAATACAATCTAGTTTGTTTGACTTGAAAGACAAAATGTGCTCTCACTTCAGCGATGGCCCCACATTTCTCGCACCTTTATCATTTTGAAGGCGGACGCAGTGTAATGCTCATCATCACTACTTGCGATGTGCATTAAGGGGGCTCTGAAAACAAAATGGGCTTTTTCTGTAGACACAGCTAATAAAAGCCTTGCGACTAAAACAGAATCATTCCACCCTTCATTTTAATATTGAGCAGAGAGGCAAGGAGGAAGAAAATGAGAGGGCTGTAGTCCTTTGAATATTTTATTGACATTCATATATATTAATATAGCTTCATATACCACCTACGTGAAAGATCATCTTAACCCATCCCTGAGGATGTCCACAAATGTATCTCACCTCAGGTATAATGGGACGCGTTATTCATCATCTTTGTGTTTGTTTAACGAGTCATTTTTAGGGGTTTACGTGTCACAATTTACCCCTCTTCCTGCAACACACCCCCATCCCACCTTGTCCTAGACAGTCATTGTGCGGTTGTATTAAGTGGTAGGGGGCAGAAGAGGAGGGGATGGGGCACAGTGAGGGGAGCACATTCTCTTCTGAGGCTGACTTTGAGATTGTTATTATCATTTTCAAAGCATCAAAGCTTTCTCTCTCGCTTTTTCTCACTCTCTCTCCATCCAAGCTTAAAGAGATGAAAGTTTGCCTTTGTTCCATCCCCTGCTACATTACCTCTATGCATTAGGCCTCCTCTTTATCCGTGAAATTACCTTTTAGCTTTCTCATTCAGTGCAGGCAGTCTGCATGCGACGAGATGGCTCACACTTTTTCACCACATCATATCCCCCCTCACACCTCTCTCTCTCTCTCTCCCTCTCTCTCCCTCTCTCTCTCTCCCTCTCTCCTCCTCTAAAAAGATTGTTTTTTTTGCAGTTTGATTTTGTCTACACCTCTTTCGCTCTCTCTCTCAATTCCAGTGTATCTCTCTCCCTCTCCACTTCATATGAGGTCCATCTGTCCCTTCATTATATGGTTAGTGTTGTTCTTTGATCATCCTATCTCCAAAGCAAACACAGGGGTCTGTGTTCTTCCCCCCATCACGCAGATGGCTCAGAGAGGATAGCTGAGATGCTTGTGTTCTCACTGCTGTTCAGAGAGCCACTTTCCCGGCCTCTTAGAGTGCTCTTTGAAGCTGACAGGAAGCACTCTTAGAGAGAAAACTTGCTTGATCGTCATGCAAAAACACTTTCCTCCCCTCTTTTTCTAGTTTTGAATGCTTTTTTTTCCCTCTTTGATTGGGCTGATCTCGTTCTGCCTCCCTGTCTCTTTCATATCTGTCTATCTATCCATTTGCTCCTGACATTTCAATAAGCGACAGTGCCATAACTACAATTTTGGGAGCAGGTGTTTGTATACTTTATGGATCACATATTTTGTCATACACGGTGCAACATAGTGAAATTATCTCACTGCATTTGAGCCATCACTCATGAACAGTGTACCCCCCCTGTGAAGAACCTGTGAAGCATATTTGGGTTCAGGGTCCTGCTCAAGCCTATGACATGAAGACCTCCTGAACCTGCGACATGCTGATCTTTTGATTCTTCTGAATCAATAATATGAACGTAAGCAGGATGAGACCAAGATTGAAGTTATCACTAGTCTGAAAACTGTACAACGACATAAGTGAACAAATATCAGAAACCTAAACATGTTTAAATAAATCTCTCATGTGATATTGTTGGGTGGATTCACAACTCACTATTCATTTACTTGTAGCTAACAAACATATGGTTCACTTTTATTTTAATACGTTCTGCTATGTAGAAATGAGAAACTACAGGAAGAATTTCTTACGTTTTCTGTGAATGTAATGATAAAAAAAAGTAATTTCGCAATATTTTGCAATAGGTATCGCAACACGCTTTCAAATATCGCAGCAGATGATGCGTTTGCTTCGAGTAAGTCTTCTCCTCACTCAGAAACTCAGTAAGAAGCGCTTCTTCGCCATTGTTTGTCTGAAAGACGAGAAGTGTATATGTGTGAGGGTGAGAGATACACACAGACAGATACACACACATATCCACACAGCTGGAATGACTCTTCGCAGACTAATGTAATTAATAGCATTTTATCCATGTAGAATTTGAAATGAAGATGTAAATTGTTCGTTTAACATCGCCATAGGACATGGAGGCTTCTGCTGTCAAAGTCAATTACAGACTCAGCACAGTCTCAGACTTTGTGAAAACCTAATCAAGATGTGGTGTGTGTGTGTGTGTGTGTGTGTGTGTGTGTGTGTGTGTGTGTGTGTGTGTGTGTGTGTGTGTGTGTGTGTGTGTGTGTGTGTGTGGGTGTGTTCGGACACAAGATGAGATGGGAGCAGGCTTATATACATGAGTGTGTGTGCGCACGCTTTCGTGTGTGTAGCTACTGTCTTAGTGTAAGCAGATTGTTTTACACAGATTTTGAACAGTTCTGCCAGTCCAAAAATATCTACCAACCAGATCTTATCAGCAGTGATAGAAGCTAGCTCTCTGTGGATGAGGGTTTTAATCTTAGAAAATGTCCTGATTGTTACTCCCATTGCAGCTGTTTACTAGTCAAGACTTAAACTGAAGTGATAGGCTTTTACTTTTACAATTCATTCCATGTATCGCAGTTGTAAATTCAACATCCCATACAGCAAATAGAAAACAAACACATATATATCTCCAGCTTTAAATATGCACACATTAATGTTAACATCCATCCATCTATCCAACGTGGTGGCAGTGGGTCAATATGGTTATTCCAGACATCCCTCACCCCACTGGCACTCTCCAGTTCATCCCAGGAGTCACAAGATGTTCCTAGGCTAGATGAGATATGCCGGAAAATTATGTTCCATTTTAGTTCTTTTATCCAGAGTCATGGTGGCTGTGCGCCAACTAGGATATTCCAGACATCCCCCTCCCCAGCAACACTTTCCAGTTCATCCTGGGGGATCCCGAGGCAACTCCAGGCCGGATGAATATATAATCCTTCCAGCGAGTTCTGGGTCAACCCTGGGGTCTCCTCCCAGTTGGACGGGCCTGGAAACCTCATCCTGATCCGATGCCCAAACCACCTCAACTGGCTCCACTGCTGTCGGAGCAGCGGCTCCTCTCTGAGCTCCTTTGGACGTTGGAGCTCTTAACCTTAGCTCTAAGGCTGAGAGCAGCCACACTAAGAAGAAAGCTAATTTCGGCCATTCTTGACCTCATTCTTTCGGTCACTACCCAGAGTTCCTGATAATAGGTGAGGCAAATTGAGAGCTTTCACCTGCAACTCAACTCCTTCCTCACCTCAACAGGCTGATACAACACCTGTCTTTATGTTCATCTGATAGTCTATTTCCCCATAATTCCAGAACAAGACACCAAAACGCTACAACCCCTTTGCTTGAGGAAGCAACTCCATCCCGACCTGGATTGGGTCACCCACAATATTCTTGGAAGGATGGCCTCAGATTTGGATTTGCTGACTCTACCTGCTGCTTCATACGCCCCAAAGGATAGCAGACTGATGAGGCAGACAGAGCCACATCATCCGCAAACAGCAGAGCTGCAATTCTAAGCTCCCCAAACCGGACTCCATCCCCACGTCAACTGTGTTTAACAGTGATTTAAATGTATCTACTTTATAAAATGCTATTTTTGAATCCTTAAGACTAAAGCTCAAACATATTGTAAATTAATTTTCTGTTTATAAAGAAATAATTTTTTAGGCAACAGTGCCCAAGATTTCCTGGACATTTAAAGTTTAAGGCTTCCCAAAAGAGAATATTTGCTATTTTAAAAGTTTGACGGATAAGGATATATTGGTTATTATATGGTTTGTACTAAAAATACAATTTGAACATTTGGCCTTTGTCTTTGCATAATGTGATCCCCTAAGTAAAAAAAAAAAACATTATCATAAAACATTATCATTTGTTCTCTATAGTCAATAGTTGAGCTTCATAGATTAGTATGAGGAGATGATTTATTATCGATATATGTCTATAGATACCAAAGCTAAAAGTATTGATGTTTGAAAAAAAGTCGAGCACTTTTAGCTTTTCTCTTGCTAATCGTCAACTGGAGCTCATTCCTACCAGGAATTCTGTTTATCCATACATTGCTGTTTACCGAACTGAACTCAGAAAAACTAGTAAAAGATCTTGTCAAACTTTCCTATGCATCTCGTCATGCAAATGGACAACTGATACAAACTCTATTGACAGAACTCAAATACTCAAATGAGCTCAGTGAAGTAAGAAGGCATGCATGCAGGAGTTTGCTTGTGTGGAAAGTCATTTATAAACGCCAAGAGTAGCCATTCATGCTCGATGATTTAGGACTTTCAAAACACATTTCTTGCTCATTTGAATAATAATGGTCATAAAAAACATTGCCTGAGGCGCAGCAAGCATACATCAAGCAACAACAAATGCCTTCTGAAGTTGTCGAAAGGCCCACAAACACAAAAACAATTAGGACACACAACTTAATTTGCGAATGCGATGTTTCTCTGTAATGCTTTCCTCATTTTAATGAGTTTGAAGTCAGTAGTTTGTGTTGCTGATTGATTGACTGTTGTAGCCCAACGGTGCTGGATTAGGCAGACCTCTATAAAAGCCTCGCTTTGTGTAGGTAGGCAAGAAGACACACAAAAACACATTTTGCTTTCCCTTGTTCCTTACGCCTGACTTAATCACCCCAGGTAGCTGATGATAAGACATTTAGATATCCACATGCTTGCGCTCACACAAAGATGGATCAAACAAATCCATCCACTTCAAACAGATGACCTCATGATTGCCTTACATCAAAACTAGCGTGCAATTAGGGCTGAGTACTGTTCATCAGCCGAGCCCCGCTTTGTCCAGAGGCTTTTCATTGTCCAACACACTTAGCACCAAACATCAGTGAAGAGAATCAAAGATGAAAGCAATTACATATAACCAGCCCAGGAAAAAAGTCAACCCTTAACTTCCACATAAAAAGAAAATTACATTTTACCGTCCACTGTTGCTATGCAGTTGGTCCCTACAAACACAAAACATGGTGAACAGTACAAAAACATGATTAACAGCAACAAAAGAAATTCCAAATAAAACTGCTTATACTGTGACTGAATGTTTGGAGTGTTGATCTTTTTAAACATTTGGATGTTCTATTATTCAGTCGACTGAAGCTTCCCTGCTTGTTCTCAACCAGAGACTTTTGCCTTGACTGTCTTCTTATGTCTAGCGGGGTTGGCGGTGAGCGGCGCCGCAACCCAGGTCCCTCTACCTTTCCTGCAGCATTCTTCCTAAACCCACCCACAGGCATTTGACTCGCCCCACTGTAGAGGAGTGTGACCGGGGATTGAGCGCTCGTTCTGGTGAATAATTCACTCGCTGAAATCAACCTGAAGGTCCACGGATGGCTAAAAGTTGGAAGTGATTGCTCTCCAAGAGGAGAGATGGTGCGCTCTTAGCCAACCCCAGGTAGCGGTTAGTCTTCATGTTTGCTGTGAGGGCGAGACATGGCACGCCGTTGCTTTTTCTTGTTCTAAATCATAAGTCTGATCCTCCATTTGCCAAAACACAAAAAAGCAGTAACACCTTAAAACGCAAATATCATACGCTCCATATTCTGTAGAAGTCAGACCCGCTCGCATGGAGAACAAAATGACTTTTTCTCAACAAACATTATAAAAATATTTTCTACTTTCAGCTGAAAGTACACCCAAAATACAAAGTTATGATTATATTCCATTTATTAAAATAGGTGCTACTAAATACCCTCTAAATATTACATACTGGACCTTCAAACAGAAACTTGTCTAGTCATTGTAGATCTTTCTTTTCTTCTATTTTTAGTTTTCTGTGAAAAACAGAGCAAATATGTCGGACAACTCCAACAGCGTTTAAAGCGAACCGCCCATGTCGGCAAAAAAAGGAACATGGACAGAAGTCTGGTCATTTTTAAACTTTGTCGCACCGCAAGTGAAGGTGTCAAATCTGAATACTGACCTGTTTCCTGCCGTCGACGTCGAGCTACAGACCACAAAAGGAAGAGCAGGTAAGAGAAAGCCCAGATGTTAGACAATGTTTCCAGCCCAACTCAGCGCCGTTTAAGGTAGTCATGGCATCCATACTGCATTTTACTGTCAAGAACCTAGAGTGTAGCTGAGAATAATGGCTTTCACATACTGGATAAACACTTTAGAGTCGAGGAATAAGATACCAAGTAGACAGCTTGTCACAGACATACAGTTTGTGTGTCAGGGCATTATATGTACCTAAAAACGGAAGTTTAACGTCACATGACATGACATCTTGGTTACCAGTGCGATAACCACAGTGCGCCACATCTCTGCAGACTGTGATAGAAAGAGTCATGTCTTACATCCTAGAAAGATTTAGTTTTCTGCTTTACTGTGTTTTTCTGCTGAGTTGTTGCACTGATGTTACTGTTGTGTAATGCTGCCTCACTTGAGTCACATGACTTGGCTAAAGCGCTGACATTATGTCTTAAAAATGCTGTTGTCCAGTGTCTCATGCCAATTATTGTATTATGTTTTCAGTACTAGTGGAGCTTTGTGAAGTTCACAGATCTATGTATTGCATAAGAAAAAGACTATTTTTTGTTTTAGTTTAACAGTCAAAGTGACGCATCTGTGTTTGAGTTTGTAGTTTGGAGCACGAAATTCATGCCTCTTTTTTTTTTTGGCTTAATCTGCTGCAAAATTTATGACAGCCTTGCATTTTATTTATTTTGTTCATTCACTGTCCTCAGGTTTCAGTGTCATACCCAACCAATCCTGGTCAACATTTCGACATAAGATCTTAAAGGACAGAAACCTCTGCATGATAACACTTTGGGGGACACAGGAGGATAGTTAGAATATATCAACATTTTCATCTGTGCTATGTGGATACCAAGGAATATAAAACAATGAGAAACAACAAGGAATGACAATAAAACATGGCAACTTATTAATCAGGTGGATGCTGCACGCTTTTCCTTATGTAACATTTTCCGCTTCCACATCTTCTTATACACAGTGGCTTCACTGATTGGCTTTTATTGTCACAATAAAAAAAAAGAAAAAGGAGAGTCACACATTGTCTGTCTCCACTGGAGACCATATACAGACATCCAGACAGCCCATGCATCCAAACATGAAACAACATGTAGAGACACACGTACGCTCCTTACGCACAGAGCACAATACCCAGCGCAACCTGCACCGAGCTGACACAAACAAGCACGTACAGCTCAGTGACTAGAAAAGCTCCCAGCAAACAATGCAAAGTCAAAAAGATATTAATATTTAAATAGATCATTTGCAAGATTGGTATAATTAGTGGCTCATATTCATGTATTCACTTCAGGGATATCACATTGAGACATGTCTACTTATTCAAATAAGATGCAACATGTCACAGGGCGCATATATGCAAATGCACATATGCCGCTAATTACACATTGCCTGTCACAAAAAGAGAGGCTTTCAGCAAAAATGTTCAAAGTTTTCTATGAACTGTTCAACCGGGCGGCTCTGGCTGCTCAGGTCTAATTAAAACATGCATATCCCCAAGGCCTTATCAAAGCACTCTAGAAATATATACATCACAAACAGAGGAGAATTAGCTAAATAAAGGACCTCCCTGGTGCTTTTGTCCTGTACAGATTCCAGGCTCAGCGCCAAAAAACTTTATTTCTGATTGATACTGATATACCGCCACAGGGATTTGACAATATTTCGACCTGAGGCGAGGGACATTTATTTTGACATATCCTCCCTTGTCGCTATCCCAGATTTAATGCCATACTTGACACCATCTGTATTGAAGGCTGTTGTGATGGAGATTGTTATTTTAATGAGAGGTAAACCTTCCAGGAAGCGTTTTCTAATTAACCAAATGATTTGGCCCGTGGGGTTGGCCGCTGACAAATTCTACAATGTGTACCCTGCAAGATTTATTTTAAGCCACAAAGAAAATCAAAACTGTAGGACTTTTTTAAAAGGGCACCAGAACTTCTGACTGTCAATAATTTCATTATTTCCATTGGAACACAGCAGGGATTCATTTAAAAAGAGCTACTTTTAAATGATTGAAAGGTTTATTGGTAACCACGTAGCGCTTATTAGATTACCTCAAAGTTGGCGTATACATAGTTAATATTTGCATGAATCAGCTGGAAGGTTGGATTCTATGTACTTGTTAAAACAGCTACTTGTGTCATTGTGTGCTTTCAGGAATAACATGGTTTTTATTATATGGCTATTATATTTATAGGTAAACCAACTGTGGTGAAAACATCTATAAAACTATTTCCTTTTGCTTCATTCTGTTTGATGGGCATGCCATTCATTCATCCATTCATCCATTCATCCATTCATTCATTCATTCATTCATTCATTCATTCATTCATTCATTCATTTTCTGTCACTCGTGTCCTGTTCAGCCAGCAGTTCCTCGCAGGGCCGAAACATAGGAACAGTAATGGCAGACAACCATTTACGCCCTACTCAGATCTGTGGGCAATTTTAGCGGCCCAACTTCACCTATTTTGCCTTTTTTTGGGCTGTTGGAGGAAACTGGATTACCTGGAGGGATCCCACGCATCCTCACCGAGACAGGCCTGAAGGTGTTAGAGATGGAATTGAATCAAGAACTTTCTTACTCTGAGGCTTCTAACCACCGTTCCATCATGCTTCCCCACGACATGTATAGAGGCTTAAAAGAACGTACCAAGTTTATAGTTTCCAAAGTAGCTTTTTTGAGGCAAAGGGGTTTAAGTATCCTGGTGTGTTGTTGTCGACAGGTGGAAAAATGGCCCGTGACGGTTTGTTGCTGCATCACCAGCAATGCGGTAGTTGTATTGGTCCGGTGTGGTGAAGAGAGAGCTGAGGTTTGAGTACAAGTTGGTGACTAAAAGAACGAGGTCAAGCATACAAGCAGCATTAAACTAGGTCCCTTTGTAGGGTGGCTGTGCTCAGGGGTGGGTGAGACTTAGCTTCGACATTCTGTTGGGGCTCCGATTGGAGCCAAAGCTTTCTTTCCTACAGGATGCCACAATTTGGACGTTTTTTCAGGCACAACCAACTGGTAGGCGACCACAAGAACTCCGTGGAGGGACTCTCATCTGGCCCTGGGAACGACTTACTTTAAAATTGAATATAACTTGAAATGTTTTTTAAATTCCCTGATTTGCTAATCCGATGTATCTCAATGTGATGCTTTAAGATATATAAGATATTCGCACACACACACAGGACATTCCATCCTACAGATCTGGGGTTGCAGAGCTGTCCACAAGCCTGTCAGGAAAATGTATGCCGCTCAAATCAAAGCGATGTTGTGCACAGTAATCTTTCTCTATTAAGGTTGTCACTTTTTGCAATCTTTTCTCAATTGCAGTCTAATATCCTTTACTACTCCAGTGCTGGGCTGGTGCGCTTCTGCCAGCATGCATACACACATACACTCACAGCCTCATCACACACGTCCACGGTGTGTAGGTATCCGCTGAAGGAGTCGCTCATGTGTAGCTTTCAGATGGGAGTTGAGAATACCCTTGATTAGGACAGGAAGTCATGTGTGTAAAATTCACAGTTTCTACCACCACTGTCTCTCTGCACGTAGCGAAGGCAGTGTGTGTCTGGTGTGTTCGTTTGGGGCGCACACATCTATAGAGATCATAATTAATCAACGTAAAGGTAAATAGCAATATGAAATTAATTACACGCCAACAGTGAATCCCTTTGTAGCTTTTTAAAGTGAGCTCGCTTCTAATTTCAGGGTAAAATAATTATATCTGGAGCTGTTTTGGAAATGAAATGCCTTTCCTCTGCTATGAAAGGCAAATTATTTACACTTGGTTTGTTTCCGATGATAGAATTCAAAAGACTAGTCTCATGAACAGGAGATAAAAGAGGCTATTGTCTAATTCTAGCGGTGCTCCTCAGGTACATATGGGACTTTTTCTTTTTCATGAATAAACCTCATTTACTCAACAATGACCTCATTCATATTGATAGTTGCACAGATGGCCCTTAGCATGCTAATAATGACCAGGGACCATCTCCGCCAAAGCAACTGGCAAAGATTTGTATAATTTATGGTTTTTGAAAAGTTGTGTCTGTTTTGGTGCGTCTGCTCTTCTTCAACGTGTTTCCTTTCAGTTTCGATTGACAGTATCCTATATTTTCCAAAGTGCCTCTTGAAATTGAGTTTCTTCTTGAACTTCTTGCAACCAATTATTGAGCAACACCAGCGGGTGGGGGAAACAGAGTTAGAAAGAGCAAAGACGTTTCTCTGTTGAGAAAAAAGTAAGGGTCATCAATTAAGACCCAACATGTCACATGACTGCATCACATTATGGATCATTGATGGGTGTCACTGGTCTTTCTTCCTGATTGCTGAATATGGAAATGTTCAAAGAAAACCTTCTTCCTGAGTTTTAGATAACATTTAAAGGTTCAGTGTGTGAAATGTGGGTGTATCTCTTTTGAATAGACAGAATATAATAATCATAGCTAATTACATTATATTAAAATATATTTTCAACATATGGAAAATGCCCTTTACATCTCCAGATGATGCTGGTACTCTTCCATGGAGGCCGTCATGTTGCGCTACCACATCCGTACAGAAGCCTGAGGGGTCTTACAGAACAGAGAGGGGCTTTTCAGGGTTAATGGTTGAAAAATAAGAAAGAAGATGAGGAATGTGTCGCTGCTGGATAATTTTTTGTGTTCTGACAAAGCGAAGACCATACTTACTATTTAGTACAACAAAGAGTAAAGAAGCGTGAAACCTTGTTGGAACAAGAAGACCCAACTGGTGAGACCAGCTCTGGGTTGGTTTTGAAAGGGCTGAGGGAAGGTGCAGCCGTCCCTCGCCACTTCCCACAGCTGTGAACGTTGCTAGCTGCGCTGTCTTTCCTTCCGGGGGAGCGATCACCTCAGCACCATGCGGTCCTTTGTCACCTAACGGGTTGACTGCACGAACCTCACAGATCTGCTACTTTTCATTCAAAGTTCTCTGCATGTAAGTTTTAAAGGTGGACGTCCAATGATGTCGACATGCATTAGCTTTTTGCTGCTAGCATTAACAGACTTCTTGCAAGGCTTCAAACCAATTGCTTGCAGTATTATATTTAATATATTATTAGGGGACACACCAACAGCAGATTGTCAACTATGTTATTATGACATTGCTGTGAATATTTTATTACATCCTTAAAAACAATAATATGACAAATATTCCATGAAATTCTATTTTTAGACATGCACATAGAAGTATGGCATAAAAATGATGGAAAATATCAACTCTATTTACTAATAACAGAGTTGACGATGAATACGAGGGTCTAATGTTCGGATTACGTTTAAGGAGTATTTACATTATGCTCTAGTTACTATTTATTCTTGGTCCTTTCGATCCGATTAGACAGAATGAAGAAAAGATGATGGATTCATTACAACCCATGATGTATGATAATTAGTCTATTAGAAAGTCTTTGGCGCTCATACTCTTCAGGGAGATTGAGATCGAAGGGTCTCAGCCCTGAGCGGCGGAATAGAATATCCCGCCTTTGGAGTCTGGAAACTGGTGGTGGTGGCTGATGACACTGCTGACACTGATGAATGATTAGACTAGGTGGAGATGGGGAGTTGGAGGGAATGTTAAGAAGCAGCAAGCAAGAACTAGAAGAATGGATGGAGATAGTTAAAGACAGCAGCTGATGGCGATGGGCTGAGCCTGCAGATGTGACACAGTGACACAGTGATTAAACAGAATGAACAAGACCCTCTGGCAGGTCTTTGAGACTGAGCATGTGTGAAAGGAGATGATAATAATGCCCTGTAAGATCACATGGTTGGTGACTGGTTCTGCTGCTGTGGACCTTCTCGATATCCACTGATTAAAAGATGCTCATGATAATGATTACTATTATTATTATTATTATTATTATTATTGTATAGTATTTCCCCATAAGCTATCGCTAAATGTTACATTACTATTAATGTTATGATCAACCTGGAATCCCTGCTTCCGCCGCGGCTCGACCATGGAGAGGTTGAAGAAAGTGGATTATAGCGGATATCTTTGCTGCTTTTTCCCCGTCTGTATCTCACCTTCTCTCTCTCTCTCTCTCTCTCTCGCTCGCTCTCTCTCTCTCTCTCTCTCTCTCTCTCTCTCTCTCTCTCTCTCTCTCTCTCTCTCTCTCTCTCTCCCTGTCTATTTTTCAAACCCGAAGCGGCCGTCCACCCTGAGTCTTGGATCTGCTCAAGGTTTTTTCTCGGCCAAGTGCTTGCTCACGTAGGAATTTGTTGGGTCTCTGTAGATAATTATATAGAGAGTCTGGTCTAGACCTGCTCTTTCTGGAAAGCACCTTGAGACAACTGCTGTTGTGAATTGGCGCTATATAAACAAAGATTGACTGATTGATTGATGATGATAATAGTGGTATGAGCATTACTGTGGTACAAGTGTGTGAGAGGATAGTCTTTCTGACTGAACTTCCAATAGATCTGCTTTTTAATTTGAAGATTACATTTGTGGTGGATTCCGGGCGAAGGAAAATAAACATCTAACATCTGAAAAAACATCTGAATCTACCTTTGTTGTAGGTAGATTCAGGGTGCAGCGGGATGCTGACCTTGTAAGAAGGGCAGACATTATGTGAAAAGACAGAATTAGGCGGCACAAAAGGAGAAATGCAGGGAAGGCAAGCAGAGTTGCTGATCTGGGTTAAAGATAGATATTGGAAAGAGGTGCGTTAGAGCAGCAGAGCAAGGAAGCAGCAACTTGTAGAGAAGACTCTGCCACAAAGTCCCGAACCTGTCCCTGAACCGCAGACATCCAGGTCAGATTAATGCATAAAAATTATGGGTTTTGGTCATTTATTCAGCTCAACTGACAAAAAAATAGTTTCTTCATTACATGTGCATTTATACAGTAAGAAGAAAAACCACACAGTAAGTTTTGTCTCCTCCTATTTTTACATTTTACAAATGCCACTTTAAAATATGGCTTGAAATGACGTTTAAAATCCTAAACTTTTGGAAACTGCTTGAATAGAGAGCTCCTACTCTTTGTATTATATAGGCCCATAAAAGATTGGAATCTAATAAATACCACATATTAAGGATTATGGAGCGAACCTTTTACTGCTTATTTTAAGAAAGCTGTAGAATATTTAAACTGAAAAAGGATATTTCAATAAAGAAGACAAATAAAATGTAGAAATAATTGAAGTAATTGACTTTAATGATGGATTTTGCATATTTAAACGTGTTGAATGTAGTTGAATTTTTAGTTTTTTTAGTCAAGCAATGAATGTTATTTTAGTTTGTCCAACTATTACAGATCAACTCTTTTATTTTTTATGTTAACTCTGTTGCTTCAAGTTTTTGCCTTAGAAAATATATCATTCGATATGTTTTATAGTTAACAAATTGATCAGAAGCTTTGACAAAAGTACAATTCTCATTACATTAAATTGCAAAACTCTTCATTCAATTTTAAAGCTAAAAAAAAGCTAAAGAATTTACAATATAAGCTACCTTTATGTATCATGTGTGTATTTTTCTACTTTTTTTTAACTTGAAGCTGAATTAATGGATGTAGAGACAATCGTTCTCCTCTGAAAGATAAGGTTTTAAATTTGCTAACATTTTTTAACTCTAAATATTTGACCAGTTTTTTGGTTTTATGAAATTGTTTTCCGAAATTGTTTTCTATAATACATATTTTAAACCTTACAGCTTTAAAAACAGAAAATACTGACCATGTTAAGTTTAAGGTGATTCAAGATTTAAAAAGTATATTTAAAAAAAAATGTTTTGCCTTCTTTCTATACTTGAAATTTACCAACAAGCCCGGAATGGACTATATATCTTATTTCACATGAACTAGGATAAGGGGTTATGAATAATGAATGAATGAATGACACGAGAAAAATCTCATTTGTTTTACTTCTGAGCTCAGAAAAAACAGGTGATCGTATTATTCTTCATCATTGATTTTCTATTGGATGTTATCTTGGAGTATATTGCTGACGTCATAGAAATAGTCAAGTTGAAGAGATTGTTAAGAAAAATTCTGTCTTCTGGACATAAATTCCTGGAAGTTGGTTTGATTGAGTCCAAATTTGGTGAATATTAATCAACTAGAGGAGAGCTATCTTGAATATGTCAAATTATACTCACTAGCGGGGAGTTTTTATTTTATTTTTATACAAATAACATTTTTTTTTCCAAACATAACCTAACATTGAATTTGAAGAGTTCAATCGGGGGATTACTTGTACAACGCAGGAGATTGGGAGCTTATCTGGGGGTCGACGGCGTAGGCATATTGTCAGCAAATGTTATCATTCTAAGACATTAAATGGGTTATACATTCTGGGCGTGTCCTCCGACTGGACCAGAACCATACGGACTCCACCGTCCAACGTAAAGGTAGACAAGGCTGACCTAAAACAACCTGGCGGCGAATTGTGACCACAGAGCTGAAGGAGAGGGTTCTGACATTGCATGTAGCAAAGACGGGGCTACATGGAGGCACATGGTCGACACCATATGCCCCACAGGGACAGAGACATGACTGTAACTTCTCATCTGCGTATGGTTGAGCTCAGAGTGGTAGCTGTGGCTCAATACGGTCTCACAGAGCTGCTGGTGCTGCTCTAAACTCCGCAGGCAAGGATGCTGTTCATTTACGGAGACCAAATACGACCTAAACTGAAAGTCATGGGTTGGACCCGGGGTGTCTAATCCTATCAAATGGAAGCTATTAGGTGTGCCATTCAGCGCTCTTAAGTATGGCGCTCCTTTTGAATATGGAGGTTGTCATTTGATCCCAACACTAAAGCATGTCATTTAAGAGAAAAGCCCATCTTGGACCAGAAAAGTGGCAGCCAGAATCAAAATCAGCCGCTTGTTTGGCTGTAATGAAAACCTGCAAAACTCTCCGCCTGAATGACACATGGATAAGAACAGTGATAGCGAAGGCATTTTGAAAGAGAGGCACCCGGCCATACTTAACTTTGATTTCATGCTGCTTAGCGAATAAATAAAGTCAGTATTCATGTGTGCTTATTGCTGTGTGCTCACACTTCTTATGGTGCAAACCATAGCCCACCTGCACCACACAAATTGCAATGCATTTGTGTTATTGACCGAGGTCCATATACGCCCGGTAATTGAAGGTACCAACCACAAACCTTTACGGCACTTCACTGCAGGGTTCCTAATATTCCCTCCATTGAAGATGCTTTTGTTTATGTTGTGAAAACATAAGGGATGTAAAAAGGTAAGCATTTCCTCAATGCAGATGGAATTAAATGAAAGCCCGGCCCCAGTATTTAGTCCTCTCTCTCTCCTTCATCTCCTTGTCAACCCTTTTCTCTCTCGCCCCCTCTTTCTCAATTGTGTCCCTCGCTCCTGGCTAATGGGTGTCATTTGTTTGTGTGAACTTCCCATAACCTGCTGCACACGAGACACTTATCATTCAGAGTGGGGCTGCTTCGTCCTGAGTTGTAATACCTCAACTCTTCTTCTCCTCCTCCATTCTTTCCCTTCTCTCCTGTAGCATGACTCTTCCTGCTGACTCTCACCATGGTGCATCATAAATGGGTCTCCATCTTGCTCCATTCTTCCCTCCCAAGCCATCCATTTCCCCCTCTCTGTGGTATGCACCCTTCCGTGTCTGTCTCTCTCTCTCTCTCTCTCTCTCTCTCTCTCTCTCTCTCTCTCTCTCCAATCTCATTTCACATGTAATCTCAGGGTACAGAGGACCGTTTTCATTACTGCCCTACTCATCTTATCATCCGCCCTGTCATCTCTTCATGTCTTGTTCTTTTTTTATTTTCTGCATCTCAGAAGCCATCAGTGGTCCAGCCTTTTCATTTCCCTAATGTACCCCAAACAAAACACACACACACCCATATGTACAAGCACACACCCTACCCTGGCCTTAACCCCTACTTTCATTGCCCTAACCTGCATCCCATCATCATGATGTAGAGCACACTCAGACTTCTGCATTAGTATAAATGAAACGTGTGTTTGTGAGCATTTTTATCTTTGCATGTTTTATTTCAGGTCAAATGAGCCAACAGACGAAGCCTGAATAGGGAGTGAGTGAAGAAAGAGCCAGAAAATCAAGATGGGAACATAAAGAGGGATGAAACAGAGAGAGAGTGGGAGAGATTTTAAGGAGGGAAAGCTGTCATTGAGGGCCGAGGTGAGCCTTAACCCTCTTGCTTGCTTTAATCCCTCATTTATGTGAACTCAGCTTTGGAAATGAAGCTGTCACTGTATTTTCCTTGGCTTCACCCTTGCTGTGGTATAATCAGAAACCACACATGCACAGATCTCACACTCACACCGTCAGAGGACGCACGCAGACACAGAAATTCACTCAGAGGAGGTTTTAATTCTCGAGTTGGATGCAGAGATTCGAGCAGCCTCACCTTGTCTCCTAGAAGAAAAATCATCGGATATGTCGGAGACAGAGGGGAATTATGGGTAAATGCCCTGATGAGGAATGATAGTCTGCAATCTCCAGTTCTAATCTTGGATTGATGACACATGCCATTCATTTCAAATGGTACCAGTGCTGTCCTGGGGTGGCTTTTCCCTCCTTATTCATATTTCCACGATGATATCCTATTTGTTTATTTTAGAACTAGCAATACAAAGTTCTTTCTTTTTTAAATTTGATAAATTACATAAATGATCCCACCTTTAAATGCAAAGAACATTATACAAAACATGTAGCAAACATCAGCATGCTTCTAATTTGTGTTGTGGAGGGTGGACAAATAGTAACTGATAAATATTTGTACACTGTAGATAGTTCTCTTTTGTATTAAAATACGCGCCAACATTTTTAGTTTAATTTATTGGTTGTAATTATTTTGACGTGTAAGGACAGACGATACGTTGAGGACAGCCAGTCAAATGCAATGTGTCTATGAAGGAACCACAGACCTGTAGTGCCATCTAGTGGTGAACAGAGATAGGCCCGGTGGATGGACGGATAGATGGAAGAGTGGATG
Organism: Lophius americanus; assembly: GCA_037951165.1. Taxonomy (NCBI): domain Eukaryota; kingdom Metazoa; phylum Chordata; class Actinopteri; order Lophiiformes; family Lophiidae; genus Lophius; species Lophius americanus. The sequence continues at coordinate 10,383,950 of JBBDHG010000011.1, read as the reverse complement.
GATGGATGGATGAAGGGATGGATGAAGGGATGGATGGAACAGTGGATGGATGGATGGATGGAATAATGGATGGATTGGATGGTTTTTGGATAATAATAAAAAGCATGGACAGATATTTGTTAAAAAGGAACTTTCTTCAAACTATGTCCGAATTTTTCTTTTGACAAATTTCAAAGTAATTTCTATAAATATCTGCAAAAAAAAAAGCTTCATCATTTATCAGGGGGACTTCAAAGCCATTTATTGTCTTATTTACAAGAGCCGCTTTATATCAATTTTAAATAATTTACACCTATTTAAGGATTCAGAAAGGTGTGTCTAAAAAAGATTGCTGTGCAAAAAGAACTATTAAGACCCACCTGGTCTTAATGGAAAAAATGCAACTACAATATAATAATAATAGTCTGATTATCAATCCCATCAAACTAAATCATAAAATACAAAAAAAAAAAAAAAAAGCATTTTGTATTCCATCTCTCTGCCTCTTCATCCTTCTATTTCTCCCCCTTGCTGTTGTCCTGGGCTGGAGCGAGCGTCATACTGGTGTGTAATAGGGTGCTGTCAGTGTGGGCAGCGGTGAGGTGCGGGAAGAAGAGTGGTGCATCTCAGATGAGATATGTGACTGGCATGCTAAAGCCCAGTTTTATCTGAGAAAAGAGAAAAGAGATAGGGACCCCATATATCCTCACTATAGACCTTTGATTAAAGCTCCTTGTGTACACATGCATGCACACCTCCAAAAACACACACACCTGCAGAAGCGAACACACACAAGCTCCTGCAAAGATTATAAATAAATAGCAGGCAGGATCATAAAAACACATATACAGTCTATATGCATACACACATCCTCCCATTGTGGGTGTTGTTGTTTTGACCTGAGCCAGCTAGCGTGTCCATTATGGAGTTGATAGGAGGATTTGGACATGTTGATTCTAGACAGCATCATCTCCTCTGATATAAATAACCTCAGAGTGTTTTCACTGAGTCACACAACAATATACAGAGAATAAGAGCACTCCGCTTTATCCCCTGGTTTTATCCACTACACACAAATGTTTCCACATAAACCCCAAGAACATGTTTGTGTGTGTATTGACGTAAACAAATAATACATTTAAAAATACATAGGCACCAGGAAGGCTCAGTTTCAGCTCAAATTATTGTTTTTCATTCTGGTTCGGCTTTGGGGTTTACGGTCCGATGGTGTGTTTTCTCCATGGACAAAGGAAGTTTGATTTTACATGAACAGCATCACCCAGCAGTGCAATCTCAACTGTGTGCAAATAAGGCTTTTTTTTATTCCCTGACCGATGGAACCGTGGGGGAGCATGATGACTTCCATAAAGGGAGTAATGGACAAACCACTCTCAATATATTCTTGCATGCAGGGAAACCAGAGGGAAATACATTCTGTCAATTTATCATCTATGGGTCTATTTTACTTTCAGAATCAAAAATGAAGAAAACATACATTTCCATTTACTGATATTATCGTTTCGTGTCTGTATATACAAACAGTTGATATGAAATAAGTGTCTCTTTTTCTGCATGTGATACCGTTTCTTTCTTATTCGAGTGAATGAGTGAATAAATGCACGTTGAATCCTCTCAGAAATGAACCCTTTCAGGTTTTAAACCTTGTTGTAGTTCTTCTCTCGACACCTAGAGGGAGCCACTGCACCGTCACATACTACCGCCAGAGCGAGTCACATGCATATTAAGTACAGTACTTTCTGTTAGTATGTATTCAATAAATACATTCAGAATAAAATGATACTCCAAATTTTAATCAAAACACTATAAAACACATTACAAGCAAAAAAAAACTAAATTAAAAACACACACATTTGATGCCATAAATTGAATAAAACAAGACAACTTAAATTGATATAACAAATATTTGCTAACTTCCATATCCATTTGAGTACATTATATACAGTAAGTTAAGAGAATATTACAATTCGTACACTTCCCTTTTTTTTCTCCTATTTACATTTAAAGCTGTATTATATATCATTTTAATGACAGACGGTATATAGATTACTTTGTCATGTTTATTGTAGCCAGAGACTATAGACCCCATTGCAAAATGCTTCAGTTTCTAAATACAACTATATAAAGAATTAGCCACTGTAAAAATCATTTATTACCAGGTTTTAAATATAAACTCTTTCACCCCCTCTCTCTACCACAAAACTGTTATTTCCTGTGTGCTCTCTGCACAGGGTTTTAAAATTCTCAGTTCTGTAATTCAGCCTATATAACTCTGAAGATCTTTAGGACACACAAACTGATCAAGTACCAGTAAATAAGTCCTTCTGCCGTTAAAGTAGATATATATATATATATATATATATATATATATATATATATATATATATATATATAAACACCAGAGCATCCAATTTTATTATTGGCTTTTGTAATTGTACTTATAAATACTGCACATGAAGATCAATAAGTCTTAAGGCCATTTTCTTCACATCGATAGCCGATAAATGAGAAAATTAGTCAATGAAATGCAACTTGAACAATGCTGAGTTTTATGATGGCAATTTTTTTTTTAATATATGAATTATCATCATGTATGTCTGCAAGCTTACAAACTCTACTATAGTAGCTTTAGTTGATCCCAAAAACGCACACAATGTTGAAATATTGAGATGAAATATTTAAGTTTGAACGTGCCGCACACATCTGGTCAAGTTATGTCTCGGTTATTGGGAGGCCGCCGTGAGTCAGAGGAGGAAGAAGCGGGGTGCAACCACATGCACTGAGCAGGGACCGCTTTCATAATTTTTATGCTACGGCTGGGATGCTGAATGGAGGGAGCTAATCCCATGTCAGCTTCGTTGACAGAGTGCAGACAGAAGTCAGGGATCTGTCTGCGAGGAAGACGAGGGGCTGGCTGGAGGACAAAGAGGCTGAGGAAAGTGCTTGTACCTCTCTGGAGCGGCACATTGAGGGGGCGATGGGATGGGAGTGTCTGGAGAGGCTGCAGGGACAGAGAGACTTTTTAACTCTGTGAATATAAACATGTTGATGCGTGGAGAAAAAAAATGTATGGTGTGCATATATGTCTACTGCTGTTGCCTCGCAGATGAGTTCCCATCAATCTTTTGTGGCCATTAGGCGGCGTAATAATGCAAAATGCATTTTTTAGATTTGCATGAAAGCATACAACATGGCCAATACGATTATATTCTTGTAAATGTTACATTTTTATGGATCCTTCAGGTAAATTAGCTGAAACACACCTGGCACATCATTTCGTGAGAAGAGATAGATTACACATCTTCATCATTATGACATGTTCGTTGCGTTTGCCAGGGAAATTTGAGAGTGAATGCAGTTATGACGCATTTCTCTCAGAACGTGGCTCTTACCGATCAGAGGCGTGTGAGCAGCGGGAATGGAGCTGATGACCAGTGTGTGTCCAGTCAGAGGGTCCTGGGCCAGCTGGGTGTGTGCTGGGTTGTGCAAATGTGAAGGCTCTGATGTGAAGCCTGAAAACAGGACTCAGTTATTCATTAATGGAGGACTTTGACAGACACATTTTTTCTGCATGCTTTCAGGAAATGTGTTATTTAATAAGGTGACATTCACGGAAACACGTAATGAAACACTCGGTGTCTTCTGGCACATGGTGGGATTTCACCTAACAAAGCCCTCAGCAGACCAACAAGAACAAAGAGTATCCTCTTTGAATGCTTGTTCTCTTTAATTCAACAAAGCTTCAATACAGCTCCGTTTGCAGCTTTTGATTAAATGATTGGGACAAGTTTCACAAATGTGAGCGGAATATTTTCCAGCGTTTGTTCTTACAAGTGCATGTTTTATGGATTAATTGAGTCAAGCCTCCAAAGCCATCTAATATGCCCAAAAAACAAATAAGTCACACCCTTACTTTTATACTTTAGAAAGAAGAGGAACGTGTCACTCAATTTTCCTGACTGGCTTTTAAGTTTGGTTCTGTTAAATAAACATACGTGTGTCGGCATCAATGCAGTATTTGTTAATTAGTTATGCATTCACATTACAGCAATGGAGTATTAGGGCCAACTGGCAAAAGATTGTTGAATGTTGTTAAAGATTTGACAAATAAAGAACTGTTGAATTTTTTGGTTCATTAACATCCAGTGAGTATCGGGACTTTGTAAAGGTTCTGTCACGACCGGGCCTGTTCTAAAGGAAAACTTGAAAGAAGATCATCTGAGCCCATCAGGAAGTTTGTGGGTTTCTATGAGAGTGTGTGTGTGTTTGTGTGTGTGTGTGTGTTTGTGTGTGTGTGTGTGAATGTATGTGTTTGTGTGTGAGAGTGCATTTGCTTCTGAGTGTTTGTGGGAGTGTGTGTGTGTGCATGTGTTTTGTGAATGTGCATGTGTGTTGTGTGTGTGTGTGAGTGTGTGTTTGTGTGTAATTGTGGGGTTACGTCTAAGGACTAGTAGTCAATAGCTCAGGCTTCCAAACTGAGCTTTTCCGTCTTAAAGGGACGTTTTCCTCTTAATAATTTTGAAATTGTTCTCGTAAAACTATGACTTGATTCTCGTAAAATAAAATAAAAAAAATGAATGCTTCCTTTTTCCCTTAAAATTATTGTACTCTTTTTTGTAAAATGTATTCTCCCAAAAATAATGACTTTTTCTAATTAAAGCCCATCGTTATTTGGATAATATTACGATGGGGCCTTTGTATTATTATTATTATTATTATCATAGTTGTACATTACTAAATACCATATTATATTTAAAAAAAGCCGGAATAATGTTTTTGTTATAATAGTTCTACATTTCCACCGGTTGCTATAAAATGACAGACGGTTCTTTCTGTTCACACTCCCGGCTCGAAGAATGGATGACATTTTTGCGGATGACTCGTGACTTTATTTTCCTGCTGCAACCCTCGGCTGAGTTTTTTGTTATGGTCCCTGATTAAAATATGTTTTGTGTGTTCTACCTTAAAGGGCAGAATTTCTTTTTTAAACATCATTACAATCGTACGTTTGCAGCTAATGGTATCTCAGGTAGGACGTTGTCTATCTCTCAGCAACATCCCCATCCTTTCTATCCAGGATTATACTGGATGTGCTTCAAACCTGTCTGCTGGTTTCTCTGAAGGTCACCCTATTTTTTCGTTCTGAAGGTTTAAAAGCGAAGACATTGGTCCGGTCTTACCTCCCAGCAGCATCTCGTGCAGCAGGTTGTCTATCTTGGCCAGACCGCAGAGCTTAATGAACTGGAGCTGTTCGATCATCTGCCAAGTGATGCTCTGCAGGGTGGGCAGCAGGAGTAACAGCTCTCCAAAACGACCCCTGGAGTCGTACTGTCGGTCATTAATATAGTCCTCCAGACTCATCTGGACCTACACACACGCACACACACACGCACACACACACACACACACACACACACACACACACACACACACACACACACACACACACACACAACAATGTCTCCATCAGTATAGGGTAGTAGGATTTGTCCTTCTAAGTAAGAATGTTTGAATATTCTTTAAGGAATGTAACGTATAATACAGGGTGATAATACAGAGTGATAATACAGCGTGATAATACAGAGTGATAATACAGAGTGATAATACAGAGTGATAATACAGAGTGATAATAGGTCGTAAAATCTCCTCCTTTACATGTTTATTGGTTATTTTATCAGAACATTTAGGAGTCCACCTACCTGTAGACGCATGGCCTTGATCTTGGATGGGTGCCGTAGAGACTTTGCATCTGCAGGTCGGGAGGCAAAATGTGGATATGGGTGATGGATTATGGGGGGTGGAAGTGGCGGAAAGGATGAAGGAGAGAAGTGTGAGGAGAGAAAATGAAACCCAGGAAGGTCAGACGTGGGATTGAGGATATGAGTGGAATTGATTGAATGATGAGTGGGACATGAAGGTAAAATGTGGGGATTTAGTGAAGGGGAGAAAAGAAGAGCCAGCTAGCACAAGATGGGGCAGGGATCTTGGTCATATTAGAACCTACTAGGAGGTATAAAAAAAAAGCATATGGAGGAGATGGGTTCTAACTTTGAGGGTAAATGTAAACAGATGGATTGGAGGGAAAAAAGGGATCTGGACAGATATGGGAAACATATATGACACAGGAATCAATACAAATATTTTATCAATGATTTCATACATTTTCAAATTAGTTTTATCGACTGCGAAGTTGATATTTATATATTTCTTGAAATGTTAATGCATCACTGACTTGGGAAACATGATATTTATTTCATTTAAATATTTATCCTCACCTGGGACAAAGTAAAATGCCCGTTATCGCGCTTCTATCTAGTTTCTGCAATTCTTTTAATGTGCACAAAGCTACTTTTTGATTAAAAAAAATGGGTTTGTGTCACATCCAAATGTTATTAATGCAGATTAATTCCTCATAGTGAAAGCAAGGGTGAGCTGGTGAACAGGGTGATCATCTCTGCAAAGAATGAAGAGATGTTTTTTTGCGTTACCTGGGTCAAAGAAGACAATGGCTTTGAGTGCCGCAAACTCGTTATCGTCAATTTGAATTTCCTGGAAAGGCTGGACCAGCTCATCCAGCACCCGGTTGGCCACCCGACTGATCTCGAGTTCGGGACTGTTCCTCTGGATCACAAAGCCGTTCCCTGCAGAGACGGAGAGCATCGATCAGTGTTTGTGACAAAGGGGGGTGACAAACCTGTGTGACAGTATATAGGGAAAAGTGTTTGTACTTTTAACCTTGAAGGAAAGAGAAGTTGAGTCTTGTAGAATGTATCAGGCCTATTTAAAGGCTACAGCCAAGGTCAGAGTAAAAGTATGTGGCCCGAAGAAACACCTGAGCACGCTTGAGTGTGTTCAGGTCGGCCTACAGTATGACGTCCTTACATGTCCCAGTAAAGAGTAATGCAGTTTACAATAAAACACTTTTGAAGTCACAGAAAAGAAACAAAAACCTTCAGTTAATCATTTTCAGCTCACACAACATTTGACCAGCCCTCACACTTCAGGCCGAACCTGAAGGCACCACGTATGAATAAGCTGCCACTCAGCTGGGTGGTTTTTACCTAAGAGCAGGAAGTCCTTGAACGGCAATGATCTTTTTGCGACCCCGAGCAAGAGGTGTTCACCTGCATGGGCCCTGAGTAGGCTCACCTGGACACATACACAAACACAACAAGCACACGCAGACACAAACACAGACACACACACATACACATACACACACACACATACACACACACACACACACACACACACACACACACACACACACACACACACACACACACACACACACACACACACACACACACACAGGGTTAAACAAAGAAAAGAAACAATGCAACAATGCTACCCCTTCGGCCCATGCGTTCATTACACAGTGGCTGTAATTCACTCTTTCTGGCCTTAAAGGTCAGTAACGGGGCCCCCACGTAAGCACAAAATAATCTCAGTCTAAAAAAAGCTCATTATAAACTGCTGTGCAGTTTCATTTTCAAACGTTTTTGAAAGTCAGCCTCGTAATACTCATAATAAAACAGCAGCCATGTTACTCTTTTTTACTTTACATGCACATTTCACAGTTTGTTTTGCTTGTTTAATTTCAATTGGTTTCGTTTCATTGTTCTTTATACATAGATTTGATAAAAAAAAGTAAAAAAAACTGTTTGGCGATAAAAGACAATGCTAGATTTTGATAAAAGCAATAGATTTATCCGGTTTGTACATAGAGATTCTCCCCCTAGTGGACAAAGGTTGTATTTTACTGCCAAAATCTATTTCTGGGCATCAATATCTCATTTTTGGCACATTTTTGGGTTCATTGGATATCCATCTGTGCCAGATGGGGACTTCTGCTGGCCCTATCCCAAACCTAACTGTAGCCTTACATGTACTTTGGGGTATTTATATCATATTTGATTGAGTAGTTATGAAAGCGTTTCTGAGCGAAGTCATGGATTGTCTTTTGTAGTGTTACTATAATGATGTGGCCTTTTTTTTTTCAATCAACTCACACTTAGTATCAGGTACATTGGTTCTGAACCTGAAAATGAATTATTTTAGGTCTTAGTTGTCGCAGGACACCAAGGCTATGCAAATACACCCAATAGTGGTGGAGCTATTTTAAGCCTAATTGGGGTCCTGTACTGTAATCCAAGCGAGGTTTAACTTCAAATGAACATTGCGCTTCATTAATTTGTTGTCTATTGTATTGAGCCATCACAGTATGCTAAATTTAAGTAGCGTTCCCAACAGTTCTGGGTACACTCATGTAATGAGAGAGGACTGATTGAACCTGAAAGCGCTTTAACAGGATGAGTCCTTTTGTCAGAGTAGCAAACCCACTCAGGCTAAACACAACCAGTACACAAAGACCGTATTTGATTTAATCAAAAGTACTTAATCTGATGGGTGTTGCACAGTCATTTGCAAGAGAATGGCACTATTCCAATCAAGCTCAGCGCTGTTACCTGATCATCCAGGGGCAGTTCTCCAAAGGCAGGAATATATTTGGCCCATTCCACCAGCACCAGCAGCTGTTGTCTCATGGAATCACAAACATCTCCCACAGTCGCCGACTTCTGCTCGGATATTTCTGCTATTCCAACCGGAGCAGTGATCTGGAGGGAAACGGAATGGAGGATGTTCGTGGATAACAGTTCATCCCATCCTTGGGATTCATTCCTGAGTAGGCGATGGCTCACAATGGTGGATCGAGGGGGAAAATTCTCACCTGCTGGGATAGAGATTCTGCTTGAGCCAAAATAGTGATGGGTGGCAAGTCTTGGGAGTCAGGGATGTTTCTCCGGGAGCTGATCCGATCTCTCTCGTTCTGAACAGCTAGGATATGTATGAAACAGCTAAAGTTACTACTAGATATGTCAAACAAAAATAGAACAAGGAAAGACGACAACAGAAAGTCTGCTCTGCAGAATTTGATAAGAATTTTGATCCCTTGAGTTGGAGAGTGTTCAGAAAGGCAGTTAATATTTAGGAAAATAGCCATATAGGCTGGCATCAGCAAGAGGAGTCAAACGTTAACCACTTACAATCCAGAACAACATGTTTGAATAACACATGATTAAGTGTCATAAATCTCTGTGCCAAGGTTATACCCCTCATAAATACGCTGTGACACACACTAAGTCATCGCTCATTTTATGGCTGAACCGGTTTCAAACACCTTGAGGAAGCTTTCAGATTCTCTGAAGAAAGCCTTTCCTTCAGAGCTGCTACTAGTTTCAATTCTTTTGACTCCATGGGAAAAGAAACCCCCAAAGTAAACTGCTAAAAAAGGTTTGCTCGTAGTTTAACCCCTATGTGTAAACTTTTAGTGGAGTTTCACAATAGAAGAAATCATTTATGGTGGTGGTGCTCTCTTGACTCCACCTCATCCAGGGGGCAGGAGGGAGGGTTCCATACCTTCTTTCTTCATGCCAGCTCTGAGGCATTTGTTGAGTCGGCAGAAACGACACTGGTTCCTCTTATCTTTATCCACAATGCATTGCCTGCTGAACCTGCACACGACCAGCATACAACGACATGAGTGGCTTTGATGTTCCGTGTAGATATCGGCACATGATGAAAAAAGTTCCACTCCACCTTTTTTCTGCGTGTTTATGTTCTTACCTGCAGGTGTAGACGTGACACTTGCGTATGGAGCGCCGGAAGAAGCCTTTACAGCCGTCGCAGCTGGAGGCGCCGTAATGTTTCCCCGTGGCTTTGTCTCCACAGATGGCACAATTGCTGCTGACCCCGTCCGGCCCGGGCAGGCTTGGTTCTGTCGGCATGTTCTCTGAATCACACAAAAATGCACACATGGGTAAATTACACGTACTTAGTGCAGCGGCACCCGCATATGTATGCATGAGGTTGTGCACTTGTTTATGTATTTGCTAGAGACAAACAAACTGAATGAATGAATTGCAGAGCTCATCCACATGCGTAGAGTATATCACTGCGGTCTGATGATAGCACCACTATTCATTGCCACTCTATATGTAGAATTTCTCTGTGTTTATTACTGTAAGAAGTACTTTTCCTGTATATTCTACAGTCTGGCTATAGACGTTTTCAGGGGTATGAACGTTCTATTTATACATTATAGTATTATGCACCTACAAAACTGCAATCAGGGGAAAATAAAAATGGTAGGTGATGTCTATGTTTTACTGTTATTTCCTGATTGTCATCAACATTATTTTAATGATAATAATCATAATCAGAGGCAGCGGCGCCATCATCATCATTTTCTCCATATTTACTGACGAATAGGCAATATGATCATGGCATGTCCCTGTAAAGACCCATCCCAGTCACCTAGCCCCTCTCAGTTCACGCATCTCTCACTCCAACATCGAGCACGGCCAATGCCTGATCAATATCTGACTTTCTGTCCACATGCTGAGGGGACATTAGTGTGTCACTGCCATGTGTGCTTTATCACCAATAAAATGACACAACCTGCAATTCCTGCATCAACCCTTTTATGAACATGGTGATTTCATGCATTTACAACCCCAACTCAGCCCTTTCCTTGCCTTCGCAACCACTGTGCATGACTCCACATACACATCCATCTATCAAACAGAGGAGCATTCATTCCCCCCTAATCCACACAAACCTTTATAGATGCACTTTTGACCTCTATTATGCACTCTTCGTATTTGCCTCTTTAGTCTTGATCCTTGATGTTTTAATGTCAGTCCCTTTAAACTGTATTTTATGGTATTAAAGGTTCTTATGGAGAGCTTGTTGTGCGTAAACCCACTAAAATAACTCCTCTTCAACGAGAAGTCCTCAGTAAATTCTAAATGGACAGTATTAACTTATCTGCTCACCTAGTTTTAAAACTGATAGCATGCACCAAACTTTCAACACAAAGTCAATCCAGACACTAGAAAGTTAAAAGATAGAGAATGAATGAATGAACATTCTGCATGAAGGTAAAAATGCAGGAGCTGCATTTCATCCCATATATTTCTAAATCAACGATTAGATGATGAGTCTGTCTATGAACTTCTCTTACTGTATGACGGCAACTTGCAGAAGAAATGGGATGCAACTAAAGTTGTTCCTCTTGTCTATATATACTTTGCTTTCTGTGAGTCTGAGAGAGAGACATAGAGAAACAGAGAGAGAGAGAGAGAGAGGGGATACGTGCTACATGCACAAACACTTACCTCCTCCTACGTAGAGCACCTCTGCACTCTCAAAGCCCAGTGTGTTGTATGAGGGATCCAGGCCTTCGCAATAGTTGGCTACTTCCATGTCTATCAGAGATTTACTCTGAGGAGCAGTGGGAAACTTCATTCCTCTCTGGACTTGATCTTTCTCTGACTCCTTTCTCTTTTCTTTCCTGTTCACCCTAAATTCCCCATTTCTTTTTTTCCTTCCTGCTGTTCTATACTTCAATTAATTCGTCAAATCCCATCTGATTGGGCCCGTGACACGAAGAGGGGAGGAGCTGTGGATAAGACTTCTTACCTTATTGCAGATGACTTATCTGTCCTTCCACTTATCACAGGGATGGGGAGATAGTTGTGAAGCATATTTTTCCTCCCTGCTTGTCTGCTTCTTATGATTCCACCACTGACTGTAAATCATTAAGCAACTTTCGAGAGATTTCGCAGGACCTGCTTGCACTTTACGCACATATTAGTGTCATTCCGTGCAAACATATCTGCAGGTAAATGGGGAATATAGGGGAATGTGTGTGAAGGTGTGGGTTCTTTCTAATCTAATCGATAGTGGAGTAACAGCACCACCAACTCAGCAGAGAAAATCAATGAAGACACAAAGTGAAGTGGATAACACCGATTATTTTTGCGTATTTCTAAATAAATAGAACAATTACAGTACTGTAAACATGGAATGCGATCAGAAGCTCAATGAAATAACTTTGTTTTTACTTCTGTTCCTGGCTAGTTACATGAAGGTCCAAAAGATTTTTGGGCCGTTTGTGACTTCATATAAGAATATAATAGATTTGTCCTGTTTCTGATGATAAAGTTATATTTGTCATGCAGATTAGCAAACTTTCCAGCTCTTTCCTTTTAAAAAATGATGAATTAATCTTGTGTGTGGAAACTAGCCGAATTATACAAACTGTCAGAGGAGCAACGAGATAAAAATTAAAAAGAATAGGAGTTAAATAGTTGCCAGTGAGCTGACCCTTCTCTCAATGCAGGAATGCCGTAAACACCCTCATTTACTACCATAAACCAGTTAAAGTGACCCAACACATCTATCCACACGGGGAATTTGATGACACTAAATCTCATTGTGTGGTTTAAAGGTAATCAGTTTGGGGGCATTGTTTTAGAGAAGGCTGTAAATGATAAGGGGCAAATCTGATGCCTTACATCAGTAATGAGGGGAGGAGCAGCCGCAGAAAACACACTGCTGTTGAATTACCAAATTCTCCGATGCCGTGTGTGTGTGTGTCTGTATGTGTGTGTGTAGGTGTGTGTTTGATTTTTGGCACAATCTAAAATTATTTGGTGAATCGCATCAAAATAGTCCAATGCTAAAGAAAATAGCATCCTGTTAAATTTAAATTTACTCTAGGTCAGTGATGCACCTGAACACTGACCTGTAAAAGAACAAAAAATATAAAAGTATATGGAAGTTGAATAAAATTTAAAAAAGTATAAAAGGAATAAAAAAAATTAAAAAAATTGTAGCGTTTAAATAAAACAATTTGAAAAAAGTAGGCAAAATGGGTGAAAAAGAATCCAATTTGAAAAGTATAAAGTACAAAGTAGTTCTATAAAATAATAAAGGTACAAAGCAGCTGCATAAAAGTAGAAACAAATCTAAAATATATTTTACGAAGCGTGTCGTTTTTGTACTCTCGGGGAACCATCGACGCTGAATGTAAATCCTGTAATGAATTTACTGGGGCCTACAGTGGTAAACCCACGGCAACTTAAGAAAACACAAGCAAATAGACAAAACACAAGCAAAGGAAGAAAACATGGTCATTGGTTTGACAACACATGCAAAAGCCACAACACATCAAGAAAATCAATCTGCAAAAGCCACAACAAAACGGAAGCATTAACTCGACCTTTAGAAGCGATGCATCCCCGGACGCATTTTTTTAGCCCTTCGTTTAGTGAGTAAAATAGATATAATACATAAACATGTCATGGTAGTTTTACCTGCCTTGTTAGCGTCGCTTAAATTCCGGGTTGTGCGGTCATGTGACAAAGAATATAACGTTAATCAAGATCGTGAAAAGAAAACATAGACTTAATAATGAGCCAAAAACGCACAAAACCCCAAGCTGCAGTAAACAAGATGTATTAAGAAAACGCTTAACCTCCATCGCGCATACTAATGTTAGTTGTCGCCGTGGCGACGTGTTCATGCCCATCCAAACCTGTCAGTTACAAAAGCTATTCTGTTGTAGCTTTGGTTAGTTTGTGTGAATGTTAGGGTCCTTATTAAAATTATTTGATGTTTTCATGACGTTGGTTAATGTTTTATTCTGAGTCACATGACCCCATGACCCGGAAGTTAAGCGAAGCTAGCACAGCAGATAAAAACATCACAAAATGTTTGCGTATAATATCTCTTTTATTCACAAAATTAAGAAAGCATGTCCAAGGGTGTATCACTTTGAAGTGTCCTCTGTAAATACTTCCGCTGTGTTGTGGCTTTTGCAGATTGTTTTTTTCTTAATGTGTCGTGTTGTAGCTTTTGCAGCGCCCATGCGTTGTCAAATTGATGAAGATGATTTCTTTATTTGCTGCACATGTGCTGTCGAAGTCCCTTAACACACTTTAGAGTCACAAATTCACCTATATTACATGATTTTCAACCATGAGAGAAAGTTGGAGGACCTGGAGGGAACCAACAAAAACATGAGGAGAACGAGTGAACTCCACACACACAGGTTAACACAACCTCAAAGACAAACTCAACAAATGGATGTTCTGAGTGTATGAACAGGTATGAGGTAATAGATTGTTTCTATGAACACGGTAAATCAGAAGGAACGTTATCACAAATTACTCTCTGGGCATGGAAAAAAAAACAATTAGTATCCAATCACAGGGTAATAAACGATAGATGAGGTAATAGGGGGTGGGAGGTTACATTTTAACCAGGGGGGTGAGGTCAGACCTCCTGATTCATCACGTTTGTGGACAGTGATGAAGAATTTAGTTTTTATGATGGCTTCACAGTCATCTAAACGCAGTAAAGACCGGAGTAAAAACCAGGATTAGAAAGACAAATCCACTTCCTGAATTCATGAAGTGAACTCTTTAGAAGGAAAGATCAATCAAGCAGATTCACATTTTTTTTTAGTAAATCGTGTTTAACTTTAATGGAACAGAACAAAGTAAAAAACAACAACTTTGTTACTGTTCTCAGTTTTCTGGTTTTTCTGCACTTTACTAGAACATTATTTTTTCTTAAAAACTACTTTTACTTGTACGCCCTACATTTCAAAATGAATAATTGCACTTTCTAAACATTACAATTTCCAAACAAACTCCTTAATTCCGCCTTTTACTTTAATAGTTAGTTTTTAATGCTTATCATTCATAGCTTTAAAGTGATAAGATTGTTTTCTGTGTCCACTCTCTGAGAATATCGTCGTCTTAAAATACAATATTCCAAACACTGGTGCCAGTCAGCTCGAATAATTCAACCAAAGTCATCGCACTCATCTCTAGAAAGAAATGCTTACCTCTAAAATTATAAACATCTTAGTATAAGGACTTTAGCCACTTCAAATACATGCTGTAAAATATCACCCACGTTTAAATTTTATTTAACGTGAGTTTTTGTTTAAAAACTGCTAAAATATAAGTGCATATCTAACTCACACACATGTAGCGGTACTGAATTAATAAAAGCTAGATAGGAGGAAACCAGGCAGGGTGTAATCTAGAGACATTGTGTCCGCCCAGCAACCCAGAGTTCCCCGGAGCAATAAAACCCGGAGCTGAAAGGCTATCTGAGTGTGAAGCAGCCATAATACTGTTGCCTCTAAGCAGTTTAGAGGTTGTAATAGTCACAGAATGGTGATCAGGAAGACAGCCAGAACAAACCACTTCCTGAACCCTGGGCAACAGTACAAAAAAACGACACTGCTGAATATGTACGCTAACACAATACTGAAGGTCAGCCTGGATATTAGATTTATGCATATGCAAATTAACCGCAGACAGTTTTACTTCATTTTATAAATATATACACAGGGCGAGTCAACTTTCCTAACGTCGTTTCTGTTAACTCATAGTCCCTGAGGTATGATGACATCCTGCTAAAACATATCCACCTAGTGACTCGTCTGAAGACGGTCAGGTCAATAGCATTTACTCTTACTTACTACTATACATATATATATATATATATAATATATATATATATATATATATAAATATATATATATATACATATATATATATTTTGTTGCAGAATTTTGCAGACATGATTTAACTTTAAACATATTTGACCAACTATATATGATCGATTTGACACAATTTATCGGTTATGAATGAATCAATACAGCACTTTTAGTTTGCCCTAGATTAGTTACTGCAGGACAGAATAAACACGGTTACGTAAAACAAAAAATAATAACCCTTTGTCAAATTTATGTTGCTCAATTTAGTTCACTGGATGCCCATGATTCATGTTTGACAGATGGTGCTGCGGTTACCCAGTGCAGGTGAGAAATGTGGTTTGAAAATTATGGTTACTAAATAGTATCTAACACAACTCAGGATGTGGTGGAAATTGTTGACATATCCGGATTTAAGTAAATTCTACACATTTTTTTAATTACAGAGTTTAAGCGGAGCCCTACAGCTGCACAATGTAATCCATAAGAACCCAGACCCATTTCTCCTAATGTCCTGCTCAACTGTTTGGTTGAGCACATTTTGAGTCGCTATTTCTTTTTGAAAAATGACTGAACCTGTTAATTATAGGATATATACATATATATTAAAGAATAAGGGCTTATAAGGATGAACCTCTAGGGGACACCACAGTCCATAGGAGCCATGGAGGAGGAGGACACATCAATAATGGCTATTGAGAATGTCCTTTTTCATTTTGTGGACATATTAAAACATGTGAGGGAATATAAAATAGATGAAATCAACGCTGTTAAAGAGCTGTAATATAATAATAATAGTTATAATAATTGATACTTTATTAATCACATACATCCATACATTGTTATGAAATTTAAAAAACAAAATTGAATCCTAAAGTGAAATAATTACTACACTCTTATTATTAAGTTATTACATGTACTATGTGCCCTTTTGGTAATTTTCTCTCACATTTGAAGTTAAATCTTTTTTTCTTTTTAGATTTATTTTTCTTAAGTACATATAGCAAAAATTCTAACTCTACAACATTATATTTCTAACTCTTTAAATATAAAAAATGTGGTGTTGTACTGGTTGAATGTATTACAGGAAATGATTTTACATTTTGAGAATTGTTAGATGATTTACCTTTAGGAACACAAAAAAAATGTGAACTTAGGTTGGCCTACATAACGAGTAAAAAAAAGAAAAAAAAAGAAAGAAGGACAAAGCTGTATTTTATCTAGCTTTAAATCTTCTGTCTGTCTGTATTCTTATGGGTTAAAGCAGAAACAATAGCTAGACAGACAGACTGACAGACAGCTAGATTCCTGAGAGAAAAATTCAGTGTCACCGCCGCAAATAAAAATTAAAATTGAGTGAAATATATACTAATACTATACTATATCGTAATATATACTAGACAAAAAGAATTGGATATGATACAGATTCACAATGTTTAAGAAATTTAAAGATGTATGTAAGAATGAGAATAAAAATAACGAGGAAAAAGAGACATATGAGATAAACCCTCAAAATGAGATATATCGTAAACAATATTCCGTGTTGCACTAGAATGTCATTTAAATGATAAACCATTCTACACGTGGAGTGTGTATATTTCTGATAATGCACACGTTTACGTGGAGGATGGAGTTGATTACATGGTTAACTATGAATCATAATTAACGTAGATTTTTGTGCCGTCTAGGTGCTCATGGTTCTATGGAGCTCTGAAGTTGTTCCAATAAACAACATGTGTGTTTTGTTCACCGGCTTTTTTGGGGTTTTTATCGGCACCTCTCCTTGCTGCTTTGTTTTATGCTGCTCTGTAATCTGCTACAGATTACAGAGTTGTACAGATGATACAGATTATCACGTGATCTTTACAGCTCGGCATGCGTGACAAAGTAAGTCTATCTTATCTGATTTCACAAAATGCCGTCAGCAGTTAGAGAGGTGTGAACCCCATGTCATCAGATACACCATGCTTATTATGGGTCATTTTACAGGATTCAAGGTATGTGTGAACAGGAATTAACACTATGTTACCACCAAAATACAAAACACACGTGATTTAACAGAACGTGTTACCAGAGTTCCTTTCAAAATAATGTTGTAAAAGTTCACTTCCTCTTAAAGGGCATCAACACAACTGTGTAAAAATGTTGATTTTTACATGTAATGTCAGCAGGAGAAGAGTGACTTACCTGTGTTTCTGTTTCCGTCTGGGATGTGCATTTATCCGGGTGTGTGTTTGTGTTCCAGTAGTGAGCAGCACCTCAGTTTAGAATTAGTGAAACTACGAATGGGAAAGTGGTAAAGGTGTTCAACAACATGAAAAGAGAAGGTTGGAGAGCTGAGCAGCCTTATAATTCATGGAGCGACACATTGGATGGCGCCACCATAGCCCTGTCATTAGATCGATTTACTAAACAAACTCAAAGTAGGGTGGGGATGTTAAACAGTAACCCAGCGCCATAAAACCAAAAGGAAAAGGATCACCAGGTGTGTGTAGTTGTGTGTGTGTGTGTGTGTGTGAGAGTGTGTGTCAGCCAGGGCCTCTCACACCACCTCTGAGCAACAGAGACCCATGAAGATTGAGGTAATGTTTCACAGAAAAATGGTGAAAAAGTAACAATTTTAGACTTTCATTTATTCTGAGCACTACAAACATGCATACATGGCTTTAGTATGAAAGAATTCAAGTTTGAAACACTCAAAAATGATTTAAAAGTATCAGCAGATGGTGAAGAGATTACAGTTTTGACATTATGTCAGTGGGAGAAGCTCGTCCTGCCTGTGGGTCTGATTTGATTGGATTTGGGAAGTCCAGACATAAAACACACACGTCGAACTCAAGGCCCTGTGCAATAACATCCATAATATCTAGATTCTAAAATAACAGAGTCGCTGGTATAAAGCACCAACACCATGGATACTATAAATACATGAATGCAACTTTGAAGCTGTTTTTCTGTTTGATAATGTTGCTTTGCTTCAAATTGCATACTCGTGCCATTTGGACCCCTCCAGAACCTCTTTCCATTCTAATGGACATGACATGTTTTATCTCAAAACCGATTTTTTCTCTTTTTTAAATTAAGATTTCGTCATTTTAACAATACCAGGTGATTCAATTAACCAATCATGATGAGGTAATTACCAATAACTTGATTTTATGAGCTTTTTTAATGATCCGATATTACAGTCCTTCCTCAAAATCTCTTCAGATAATCTCACATATATGTGAGGAAAAAAACTCTCCCGTTAGATTTGTTAACATATGTACAGTGGCGACTTCTTCCTCTATCTACAAATATATGATTTGGCGATATATTTAGTTTGGACATCTTACTTATGTACAAAATTAGACATGTGTCCATAGTGATATGGACATTTCTTTCCGTAGAATATTTTGCATCTGGCACACGATCGGGAATACATGCTTTAGATTTTCCTTATTTCTCACAGAACAAAATCTACCCCTGTATCAAAAACAATGTTGTTGCTAATCATTGACCGGTCCCAGGATGAGTTCAAACCATTCAAACAAATGTGTCTTTTTAAAGATTTAAAATCCAAAATTAAATTTAAAACATTATTAATTAGAAATTTGGTGCATGGAAAAAAAATCGTTCCTCATTAAACTCAGAGTTTTGGCATTTTAAAAAAACATTTCATCATTGTGGTAGTTATAGCCTTAAAACCCTGGAAACGAATGAATATCCAATAGTTATCAGGACAGAAAAAGCATTAAATCAGGTGTAAAATAATAGCAATACATCATTTTTGATGCATTCGGGAAAAACATACGAGTATAGCCGCGAAGCGAAAGGTTTAATATCTTTGTGATTATTTAATAGAGTGTATTCTGATTTGATCATTTTTATGTGCGTCTGATTACTTTTGAACAGACTGGAGTGAAATGTGATACAAAATAAGGCAGATAAAGTCTCTTGACACCGTAACTCCACCAACCATTTTCAAGTGGCTGCCCCGCTGAAGCACAGGAGGCACGTCCTCCCACCCATGAAGGTCAGCATATCCAGACAGTTAAAAGCGGTCAGACTCAGAAACACCTCATTGACACTTTCCAGCTTACCGTCCCGTAAGTACTTCAGCCGGAACAGATGATAAGGAATGAAGCAGACCACCATGATGAGGGATAAGTACATGCTCTTCTGCTGAGCCCCAAATTCCTGCTGAGAGTTACACCCCTGGCGATGCTTCCTGTATAAAACCCTTAGAATATTGGCTTGGAGTGCCGTCAGCACCATGGCCACCAATATGATGACAGTACTTCCGATGTAATTCATGTACTTGGCAGCAGACTTGATGTTCTTTCCAAACATGAAGCAATGATTCATTGTGCCATTGTTCTGCTTGTCATGACTGATGCCATAGGAAAAATAGATGATGCAAGGCACCACTGTGAGCACCACAGTCCACATCAGTGCGCTGAGAAGGAGTGCACCTATCTTAGAGGAGGCTACATGCTTAGCTTTGCGGTAGAAAGCCCTTAAGCGTGTGCTGAGGATGATGACATAAAAGATGAAGGACATGTACATGTGAATGTGAATCATGCTACTGACCACTCTACACCATAGAGGGCTCAGGATCCAGTTGTTAGTGGCGTAATAGTAAATCCTGAAGGGCACGGTGAAAAGGAAGATGAAGTGGCTGAAAATGAGGTTGAGTACAGCAACTGAGGTGATGGATGTCCTGCTGGACTTTATGATGTGCATCATCAGGTACAGGTTAATGGTACCGCTCAGCAGAACAACCGTGTAGATCGCCAGGAGGACTGTGTGGTACTCCTTACTTCTTTCATTTAATGAAGAAATGCTGGTCATGTTGGAGTTTGTGGTGGCGGAATGTTCTCTTGGGATTGCTGTGGAGGCCATCCTAAAGAGAGAGAGAAAAGGGAGATGGGAAGCATGACTGGAATCAGAAACAGAAAACATGTGAAGCTGACCTAGAGTTAAAGAATTTATGATGATGATGATGATGATGATGATGATGATGATGGTAAGGGAATGCATCAAACTTGCAATATTGACCGTATATGAGGGTTACAAGGAGTAACTGAATTTAAAAAACATTTATTTTTTAAATATAGGTTATATATGTGACATTTAAATATCATTAAAAAGGAAAAATTAAGAAAAGAAAAATACTGCAACTGAAATAAAAGAAAATGAAGAAAAATCCTGAGAGTCAAACCTACCTTCTTATTCTCAGATGACTGATGTCTGCTGGGAGCTCAGAGTATCAACGGATGAGTAGGATCTCTACATTACATTCCATTATCTCCAAACACACTGTCTCGAAGCGGATGGTAGGATCTCTGTGTCTGGCTGCATTTAAATGCGGGTGTGAGTCAAAATGTTGTGAAAATGTGTGTGTGGGTGTTTGTGGTGTTGCCATAAACCACCATGGTGTTGCATATGCGTGCAAGTCAGAAAGACAACTTGTTTTGCATATGAGAAAAAACGTCAAGAACCGTTCACTTCCTCCTTCTATGTCTGTTCCCTCTTCTAAAACGCCTGTAATCACGTCTTCACAAACCAGCAGAATGAAGGCCACACATAGAGTAGAGGCCTAACTGAAGAGTTGATTCCAGTTAGAGGAAATCTTTGTGCATGAGTGATTATGCATAGTAGAACAACAATTAACTATTTTTTAATCAACATTTAGTCCATACATATGAGGAACATACAATTATAGGCAACCCAGCCAGAGCCCTACAAAATGACCTCCAGAAGCCACTGGTGTGAATGTTTCTGACCAAACTGCCAGAAACAGACTCCATGAGGGTCACATGAGGGACCTACGTTCTTTATTGGGACCAGTGCTCGCAGTCCTGGTACACCATTGGCGCTTAATTCCACTCACAGAAGAGACCTCCATGTCACAGTCGTGGTACCAGGACAGCTGCTAGGTACTAGGATGAAATCCTCAGACCCACTGCCTTCATTTAGAAGGTTGGAATCTACCGCGGTTTCCATGAACCATTCTTCTGTCATTTGTTCTCGACTTACACAATGTAGGTCAATAAAGATCTTCAGCTCCAGTATTTTGTTCACCGGTAGCTGATCTGTGATTAAAGTGTTCCTCTAATGTTTTTGAGCAGTGTCTTATCCCTCATATTCACAAACAGCTCTATGCATTTCCCCTTGAGGAATGGGCAACCGATGTTATCATCAAAACAAAGCAAGGTGACACAATTCCCGTAAGTATTGTTAACCGTTTGGCACCGGATGTATGAGTTTAGTCAGTATGTGCAGTTAATAACTTTTTCTTGAATGACTCTGTATAAGAAAAAAAAAGAAAGTGTGACACAACTGAAAAAAATTCCTCTTTATTTTTTCTTCTTGGCTCAGAAAAAACAGAAGCATTGCAGCCCATTGTGACATTCCTAGTGACAAAATGGAGTTTTTGGAATTCCTGACCACTGGGTACTGGCAGTGGTCGACTTGGTTCCGCTCCTTTCCCTCAGTATTATCAGTATATACAGCCCATATTCAAAATAAATTATAATATCAATTTTTCCCTTCTAACTTAGGATACGTTGTGAGGCAGCTGGACTGGAAACGGTGTTACATGCATGAACTCAAAGAATCATCGAGTTCTTTGGTGGATCATAAATCAGCACCGTTGGCAAAGGCATTCAAGGAGCCTCGGTCAATTCATCAATGATTAATGCAAACACAAAGACGTTGAGACAAGAGAGGTGGTGGGTGTACAAAACAATACAGTGCAAACAGTACTCCGGCCCATTCTGGAACAGTCCTATATTAATCCATTTAATAATTTATCAACGCAGTATGTGGTCACATGATCAGATTATTGTTTAAAAGAATAACAGAACTTAAAACTGAGAGTGCTTACTGAGAATGTAAACCTTAAGTAATCCTCTCTGGTAAAGTATTTTTCACCACTAGTCAAGAGTTAAATCCTCTATAGGGAGGAAGTTCCAGATCCAGGAACCTCAAAACGATTTATCCAAGTGTTGTGTGAAATTTGCATAATGGTATACAGTCCTAAAAACTAACGTCCACATCCCATATCTCACCTAATTATAAAACTGGTCTAATGAGGCAAATGCCAAATGAAAGTATATAATAAAAAAAAGGAATAAATAATGTTTGCGTGGGTTTACTTTTTAGGGGAAATGTAACTTGTGTCTCCTCCACAGGCTGAGTCTTTGTGAGGTGAGGATGTGTGTGACCACACTGAGCACCATCAGAAAGATGGTCATCGACATCACTATCACGTAATGGCTGATACTGCAAGAAACAAAGACAGAAGTTAAGTTGATAAGGAAATGAAGCACAAGGGAGAAGGAACAGATTGTGTGGGAGTCAACTTATTATAAAATTAAGATTCAGAAACTATGTGTTTCCTGGTTGACTCACCTTGTGCCAATGTCCAACCAGCTCCCATAATCCTGCACCAGGAAGAAAAAATGCTGAAGAGAGGAGGAGCAGGTTAAATATTTATTGTGTGAAAATCACCTGAAGTCTGACAAGTAATGGAGAGAGAACGTAGCAGCGCATCGTTAACCAAGAACCTTTCAAATTATAACAGAAATGTCCTCACCAGTGCCATCAAGTCAGAGATGACCAGGACCACAAGGAACAAGCTGGAGGAGGAGGATGCGAGAGTGAGAGGAAAATCTTACAACCAAGAACGTACATAAGAAAATCCACAATAAACAACCCCATGAATAACAAAAAAAGAAAATGATAGAAACTAGATAATAAGCTCTACAAAATACATTTGGTTTTATTCAATTTTAAAAATGTCTTTTTTGACAATATAAAACAAATCCTGTCATTTAGAAGGGACCCCATGGGCAACAGAGCAAACAGTATTAAACAGTACAAGACTGTGAAATGCATTCTCTGTATTTCAGCCATTCTTGAGGAGCACCGGGCGGCCCGTAAATCGCCCGGGGAGAAAATAACCCTAAACATGTAGAGCTGGGATCAAACCCCTGACCTTTGGTTTGGGGAATAACGCCTCTACCCACTGATCTACAGCAACACCATTAATAAAGAGTAAATAAAAAATACAAATAAGGCAGTCACAGACCGGACATTGAGGTTTCCATGCAGTGTCATGTCCGTAATAAACGTTTGTGACTAAACTGTTTGTAAAGTAGATCAACAGAAACATTTTGAGGTTGAGGAAAGGAGTTACCTTCTGGATGAGAGCTGCGTTACTACTTGAATAGTTTCAAAAGTACACATCACTATGATGAATGGAATAATAACCTGGAGGAAGAAGAAGGTTGAGATATTTCACATGAATTGAAAAATGGCAGAGAAATAAAATTCCTCAAGAAAGCATGTTATAAACTACGATAATATAGCGACACATTAATGTCGAGAATTTGTGCTCAAAAAGGCCGGCGGGTAAAAGGTTGTGGCTGCAGAACGTTAACGTAAGATCGCAAATGAGACGCTGGATTCAAATGTATACATTGCCGAGACAAACTATGAGTAATCAAATCTGGAAGAGGTGAGAAATAGGCAAATACAACGTGTGGTAAAATATGGTACCTTCCACATCATTAGCCCTCCCATGACGAAGGGGTTGAAGACGGTGAGGAAACAGTAAACAGATGCTGGGTCAAAACTAAACAACAAGGAGAAAGAATCCGAGACAGTGACTACAGATGAATGACAGATTAACAGAATCTTTAATCATTCAGAGCAGAGTGACATTTGGTTAAAATGTCATGCACTGGGCAAGAACTAGCGGCACTAAAGAGTGGAAATATGCAGAATGCCTGTACTAAGCTTTAAATCTCCATCCTGCATTAAAATGGAACCTTGCTATTAATTAAAAACACACATCAGAGAGATGTGCACTGCCAAACCTAGGCCCATTTAATCCTAATCCCTGCACCTGTCATTCATATTTCCTTCCATTTAGACACAAACACACACAAATACACGCATATGTATGAATAGAAATACAAAGCTGCACTCACCTGTTAATGGAAGCTATGTTTCCTGTGCCGAAGAAAGCTGTTATTATAAAGAATATCTGAGGAAAACGTATCATCAAGGATAAACCTGAGGCAATATTAACATGAGAAAAATGACACATCCATCCAATCTGATACAGCTCAACATCACCTGCAGATTTCATTGAGACAGTAAAGTGGTGCCAGTTTGACTTTTTTGTAATGTCGCTGTTGCAAACAGTGTCACACGGATACAAAAAAATACGATCTTCTGATGTCGTCCAGTTTCAGCTGACGGACCTTGGTGATGTCAATGTTTTCAGAGAAATCCATAGTCGAGAGCTGAAAGCAAACGCAAGCACACACACACACAGACACACACACACACACACACACACACACACACACACACACACACACACACACAGAGGATCATGCACAGGCACAGCCAAACGTACAATAATTATCAGTAAGCACTGAGACAAATGTGGATTATGTAGAGCTTCATGTAAACCTATTTCTCAAGTTGCTGCATGTTATCACGACCATTAATTATATTAAAGATGGACACTACATAGAAAATGAAGTTTATCAACTCAAGGTTTAAGAGCAAGTCTTAATGGTTGAACCTCTTGCCTGCCGGAGACACCCTGAGTGAGTATAGCTTCCTGTTCGATGTTGATCCAAACAAACATCAACCAAGATAACACAGGCGGGAACAGGGCCTCTGACCTGGGTGGGATAACACACACACACACACACACACACACAATGGAAAACTGATGTTTTTGTAACATTGGTGTTGGTTATGAAGGTCTGCGATGCATTTACTCTCTTCGTAGACTCCAATGGCTTGGAACCATTAGAGAGGTTATCCTTCTCTTATTTGAAATCACTCATTTAGAGTGTCATGTTTTACGGCAGTACAGTCCGGTTCGGCAGCCTATGTGCAAAACTAAAAACTAAAATCCAAATTTGCTCAAAGATTATTGGTCAACCTGTTCCACAATCCAATCAAAGAAGTCACAATAAGAGCTTAGACCAATCCCTAAAGACAAAAAAGAGGGAAAGAAACAACACATCCCTCAACTCAATCCCACCAAAGCTCCTTCGTAAATGCCGTAGAACTGACATCATCATCTACTTCAATCTCACCAATGTATTTCCCTGCTACTCTACCTTTCCCTTCTTTGAAGTGCAATAACATTTCTCATTGCAAGTGCAGCATTTATCTCAGTCGTATTGTACAAACATTTCTCAGCCAATATTTAACACCTGTTGCTCGCTCTTGATTAGATTATTTAGTTCTTATTTTTTAACTAAACTTCATTTTTATACTTCACTCCTTCTTTTATGGCACGAAACAGTGTTGGTTTGTTTTATCTTGTTTTTTTTCTCTGATGTGCAATAAGTGTTTGTCATGTGGTTGTGTGTGCGCGCATCTGTGTGTGGGTGTGCAAAATATGTAAATTGTGTTTTATTTTTTGCTAATTTTTTCTATTCTGCACCCTTCTGACTGGAGAGTTTTTCTGCATCGATAACACAATGTACCTGTACCACTTGTACCACCAGGGCAAATGGCAAATACAATTCTTTGAATCTTTTGACCAGGAAAAGGAACTGACTAAAGACACAAAATAAATTTCAAGGGTAAACTGACAACAAGGTTGTATTATATTGTAATACACGTACTTTGATGTGTTAGTGCAGTTGCGTGTGTGTGTGTGTGTGAGTTTAGTATGTTGTTTTACCCCGTGCTGAGCAGTAGGTATGTGGCTGTGAGAGAGAGGAATAAGCTGAGGAGTCGGTGGAAGAGACGTGTGGAGCTCAGCAGTGGAACCAGCATCGAAGATGCTGACAAAACAGAAGAGATGGGTTAATTAGGAATTAAGACGATAAGATGGATTCCATCAAGTATCAGGAAATCTATTAGAAAACACTTCACCATTTTTGAGGACGCTTGTGAGTCACTGGAATTCCCCCCCCCCCAAAAACGAAACTGTTCAGTTTGCGTAGCAGGTCAAGACGTTTGGAACATTTCTTAAAAATATGGACGGTATTTACTTTAAATGTCAGAACGCCGTCAATATGTGTTCCATGATATTCAAAATCATCCACCATCTTTCTGGTCTGCCCGTCAATCATTATTGGCTGCATTAAAGCTTTGCTATTTGCTATGATAAGCTTGTTCGTCTTACTGACATTTATTTCTAAGGAGTTGGCCAAACACCAGTTCTGAAGGGCTGAAACAGGATTTAGATACAAAAATCTTAGAATCTCCTCTCTGCAGTAAAGCAACCAGAGCCGTGCCGTCAGCATACTTAAATAAACTGAAATTATTATCATCAATCGAGCAAAGAAAAGCAGCGGTGATAGGATTGTCCCTTGTGGGGCCCCTGTAGTCACAATGATGACCTGTGACATATGATTACCCACAATGACCCTCTCAGTGCGGTCAGAGAGGAAGTCTCTCATTCAGCGGATGATGTCTCCTTTAACACCCAGATCCACAGGTCATCGCAGGAGTAAATATATTTGCATGCTCTTAGAAGCAGAGGTAAAATCAATAAAAAGAGCTCTGGCATAAAGACTAGAGACGTGTAGATTCTTTGCTGCGGTGTGTTAAAGAGTTACAGCTGCATCATCTGTACTCCTCTGAGTTGTATTATGCAAACTGCAGATGGTCTAAGCTGTGAGCTACAGAAGATGTGACGCGTCTGCCTACAACGTTCTCCGTGCATTTACATAAAATAGAAGACAATGGGTCTCAAATCATCCCGTTCTAAATATCCAGTCTTTTTAGCGATGGAAATGATGTTGGAAACTTTCCACGATTTAGCTACAGCGCAGGAGTCAAGCAGGAGCTGAAATAACTTCAGAACTCCTTTTAGTTGGTGAGTACAGTCCTTTAGGACTCTTTCTCTATGGCCTTGAGGTCCAGGAGCCTTGTTGGGTTTAATAGGAGCCAAACTTGAGGCAATTTCATCTTCTGTGAGTTTGTTTGGAACATATTGTGGGATAGAATGATAGATTCTATAGGATAACTGCCAGAGAACTTGTGTTTATCCTTAAAATTTATCCTTTCAAATTTCCAGCTAAAGTGTCTAGGGGTAGTAGATGCTTCTCATTAAGTGTTTGAATCATGTTTGGACTGCACTAGTCAGTTATGGTATAACTTTACCTAAGATTTGTTTTGAAGCCATTTGAACTGTTCAACCTTGATGTGGTTATTGATAACAAGTGAAAGACAATTTGCAAATAAACCTAATATCAAATTTGTAGTTAATGATTGAATGAATGAATTTTTTTTTCACTGTAATCCCCGCCAGAGGAAATTCCCACTCTCTGAAAATCTTGTGCACTCGCACCCACCGACCTAATGTTGTCCAGCTGATGATCTGATTAAGAAGGGGCAGGCCCTGCTTCTGCTGCAGGCTGGAGTGCGTGAAGGATGGCACGAAAGCACACACAGCAACGTGGAACATCTGTTGAGACAGCATTCATATCAGGAGTTTAGTTATTCAGCCATCAACTGTACTTATAAAACAATAACTATAAATAGAAAAGGTTTTCTTAGGAAGCAAATCTCTAGTTAACTCGTCAGCCTCAAAAATGGCTTTATAAATCATTCTTTTAAAACCCAAAGCCAATTGGACTGACATGACAATATGCCATGAGCCCTAGTTACCTGGGTGAGAAACTGCTGTCTGTCTCTAAGGTGTAGTGGTGTTCTCTGGTGTGATGACCACAGGTAACAGGCTGACGTGAAGACAGCCAGGACACCTGCGCAGGTACTGGGAAATCAAACATCACATATCACCTCATTATCATATAGATATAAATATAGAAATATAGAGATAGATATATAGACCGATAAACCAAGAGCTTGACAGACAGACATATATTTGTATATACATATATATATATAAATATATATATATAGAGAGAGAGATTCATTTTGCAGTGATATGTAATGTATTTAATCCTTTTCCATTAGCCAACTTTCTAATCTGATTTTTACTTTTGAGGCAAGGCCTGGTTCCACATATCTTTCTCATATATGAAAGCAGATGCAGGTCCTATACTGCTCTGTGTGAAGCGCTGTCTGGTCTTAGAAACATAGCATGATAAAGGACCCTGAAGATTAAAAAAAACCTTCCAAAAGAGAGCCAGTACCTTCAAAAAAGCCAGTACTTTCAAAAGAGCTAGTACTTTCAAACTAGAGATGAGGACTCGGGTCGAGGTGTTCAAAATTTCCGAAATTGCATAAAGGTCTCATTAATGTGATAATGCTTCTATCCATGTTGCCCTTATTATTGTTCATAATAGTCTGTTCAACAATAACCGATGATGTTTTGGATTTCCTTTGTATTCAGAGACAGAATAGTTCTTTGCATCCGATTTACATTTTTTGTGTTTTTTTTGTGTGTATTGTAATGTGGTAAACTTTCTGATAAATGTAACCTTATAAGAGGAAGCACTCACACCAGATGTGTGTTAGGCTCTCTGCCGACAACAGGCATTAAGGGGAAGGCGGCCAAACACAGACAGCCCGCAAACCAGCTGAGTGAACGGAACTAGACAGGAACACATTCATGTTAATAAAGTCACATACATTGATATAGAACAATTCACTCACTACTATCCAGATCAGAACTCTATGTAGTTTAGACAAGATGATATATCCTATTATATATATATATATGTCCTTTATATTATATAGACAGAATAGATGTGTGTGAATGAAAGGGAGGAAGGTGGAACGGTGAGGATGCAAGAAGTAGAGGGGAATACAGGGGCATGGGTTCAAGTACTTGGGGTCAATTGTTCAGAACAATGAAAAAAAAGAGGAAGCAAATGTTGGCAGAGTGGAGCGGGTGACAGAAGAGTAGCAGCAGGAGTGAAGTGAAAGGTTCCCAAGATGGTATTGGGACCAGCTCTGCTGTTTGGTTTAGAGACGGTGGCTCTGACCAAAAGACAGGGGCAGAGCTGGAAGTGGCAAATTCAGAGATGCTAATAAAATCCATACATCGTTCTTTGGGGGGAACAAGGATTAGGAAATAGGAAAACGAGCAAAAGGAACAGTAAAGGTTAAACGCCTTCGAGACAAAGAGGGAGAGGCCAGATTGAGATGGTTTGGACACGTGGAAAGGAAGGATAGTGGCTCTATTGAGAGAAGGATGCTGGAGATGAAACTGCCAGGCAGGAGAAAAAAGGGGAAGACCAAACGGGAGGTTTCTGGAAGTGGTTTAAGAGGACATGCAGTAAGTTAGTGTGATAGAGGAGAATTCAAAGGGCAGGGGACGGTCTAAACAGATGATCCGCTGTGGGGACCCCTAAAGGGAAAAGGTAAAAGAAGATGAAGAAGAAAACTTGGGAATAAAATAAATGTAAATAGTTTTAATAATTATTTTTATTCTATTCTTCTGAATACTGTATAAATAAAATGACTGGATAATAGAGGTTTTATCATTTAATGTAGGCTAGATCCATTTTGCCTATTTGGTGCTAAAAATCCATCAATCAAAATCTCCTTGAGCAGAAGGTTTACCGTTGTAACGTGTCACACAAACTCCCTGGAGACACATTGTTATAGTAACACTCTTTGGATGGACATTTTTTTGGATAGATACAAATTCCTACTAACCTTGGCCTTGCCAAAAAGTCCAAACAGGAAAGGCCAAAGGGAGAAGACAGCCAGCCCTACAGTCAGTATGGCGCGATGAAAGAAACTCACCACCTGGGGGCAACAGAGGTCCATCGTCAGCTATATACCAACCCCTGAAAGTGTCCAGCTCAACACTTAAGACCCCAGGGTGACACAGTTGTCGCCTAGCCTTTAAAATGCAATGCAAAGTTTATTGCACTGCTTTATTTTAAAGGGATTCCTTCTTTACTGTTAGATCTCCATCGCCGGCACTCAAGAGAGTTCATTTTAGACACAATGACCAGGTTGCAGTCTTTCCTGTCAGAAAAGCTGTTATGGATTCGATCAGGATGCTGATCTCAAGCTTGCTTTAGATATGTCCTAGTCTTAGTTTTATATCATTTTCCAATGTATGTGTGCTGAAAATCTCAACACAACACAATCTCAACTTGAAATGCTCTGCAATGTGAGTCAGCTTTATTTTTAGACAGCTGCACACTTTTATACTGTAATTAAAAAGACACTCCTAAACTAGAATCTGTCAAGCCAAGTTATATTCAAACAAGGATATAAATTAACCATGAAAGCCTAATGTAACATCTGACACGGTGCAGTGTTTCTGCACCCAGTTTTTCTGGATTTGGCTTGTAATCGGTTAAGTAATCAGGTACCATTGCACATTACAGGACATTTAAGACTCTTACCAGAAGCTCAATCCCAAACGCCACCAGCACAAAATATCCAAAACACTTCCACAGTGGAAGAGAGGGAGCCGAGTGAATCAAATCTATTAGAGCTCCAGACCTGGATGGATCCATTTACAGAGAAGGGACATGGATGAATATGACATCATTTCTAAAGTATTGACTAACATTTCACTGCAGCTGTGACAGACATGCAGTAAAAGGTACGAGTGAGGTACCACAATATCCAGATAAAAACTGCTACATTCATTCAGGGATATCTGCATCGATGTGTCTTGATGTTTGCTGACATTTTGTGTCTGTGTGTGGTGTCTGCTTCATCAATCCCTGAGAGTAGCGTGCAAGATCTATTCACACTATGATGTATGGCTTTTATTATATTTGATCCTTTCTTTCAAATGTGTGTTTTACTCACTCTTTAAGAACAGAGTACCATATAGGGATGGGCAGCAAGCAGTAAATATAGTAAGTTATGGGGCTTCTTTGGATGAGAAGGAACACCGTCACCACTGCTGTCAAACACATGGACAGCTTCATCAGCATACGACATGGAATCTGCACACAGCAGCAACACAGAATGCAACAAATTAAAGCTTCACACACATGTCCTGATGGAGTAATAGAAACAAAAGAGTGGTTATAATTACAGATCCAACCTGTTTGAGGATACTGGGATGTCGAATGAAGCTGGCGTGAGTCTTCAGTGTTACTAGACAAACATAAGATGTCCAGCCTACAAATCCAAGCACCACACTGCAGCCTAGAAAGAACCGGTCATAGGTGTGGTAGTAGACCAGCCCCTCTAGAGCGTGGGTTATCAGAGACTGGCACAAGGAGATCTGACAAGAGATAAAAGTGGGGTAGAGGTTCTTAAACAAGAGCATATACCATATATTATTATTTATATCATGGATAAACTGTAGAGTTTGACTCTAACTCAAATTAAAAGAACTTCTGCAAGAATGTTACCATTTAAACCCCATTGAGCTGCAACAAGCGTTCCACAACAACCCATCCATTTGCTGAGACATTGGTTATTACATAGTTCACTAACACCACGTGAAGCTTTATGTATCAAGACCCCATAATGAATCTAAAACACAACATCAATTACACTGTATAGTTCCCCATGTAAAGGTCGGAGTTAATGAACGGTAGAGAATCTCTTCAAGATACTCACAGCATCCTCATACTTCTCCAGCTGAATCAGTATTCTGGCCTTGTAGATGAATTCTGCTTGTTTTGACTCAGTCAGCAGTCTGGCAAAAACAACGAGACAAAGAAACAAGGAAAGAGTGTAAATTGCATTTAAATGTGGTCTTTGACCAAATTGAGTGCACTTCATTTGCTTTCACACTGGCATAATCCCAATATTGTAAGCCGCTACTCCGCAACAGAAAGCTGAGCAACATTTATCTGGTCACTGTTCTTAAAGCATTGCACAGACATGACAAGAATTTGGCATGCCCTAATCCCAGGATTAAAATGATAATATACCATTTACTGAATACAACAAATGTCATGTTATTCATTAATAACACAGTTATTACCATTATATAACAGACTAATGATACTTACTGATACGGGGTGAAAAGAAAAGACAAGGTTGTATCCCTTTTCTGCGTCATTTTAACCTGAAAAAGAAGAGCATTTATAGCTCGGTACCTATAGATTATAGAACTGACTTATTGTATTGCAAAGAATCGACTTGAACAGAACTCAGTGATTACATGATGTTTAAAAAAACTTCATTCAAGTCAGTGTTACAAATCAATAGAATACTACTTTAGACATCTACACATTGGCAATAGTGCAACTAATATCATTATCATACATTCAATTAAATTATTAAATAGATATTTGTCATATTTAACAATTAATCATATTTGTTTTACTGATTTTTGTAAATAAGTAAATTATCAGCCCGTTAGTAACAGCAGGGCTTTTCTACCTTGAACTGCTCTAGTACTTGAATAGCATTTGTGTACATGCTCTCTGCCTTGAAGTGGTCACTGTTGTTCAGGTAGAGAAGAGGTAACACACCCTGAAAAGACACAAATTCAAACAAAGCCATAATGACTGTACTGTGATATTGAAAGAAAACACTGTATAATTAACATGTCGGATGAATAAATATATTAAACAACTTGTTGCCTTTACAATGAAACTAATGCTGCGAATACCAACATATAACCTGTAGTAGTATAATATAGTTTGTGTCTGGACTTACTACAGAGTTAACAGGAATGGGCACGCCGATGAGCGAAGCCATGAGGGTAGCAATGTCTGCCTGAAGAAAATGATAAGATGACAAATTTGTGTGACTGCTTGTAGTTCTGTTTTTTTATATATATATTAAAACAGAACTACATGCTGTAAACTTTATATCTATTGAAAAAAAACTGATAAGAGTTTTATAAATAACCAGAGTCATCTGAAGATGACCCAAACCCAATCCCATGAGCCTGGAGCAGTGGATATTGTTTTAGATATGGGGCAATGGAGAAGATAACCGTCCTTCAGAGTCACCATCTTTCCAAAAAAACACAAAAAACTAAATTTGAAGAAAATCTATCTATTAAAAGGCACAAATACTTATCGTGGTTAAAATGTGGGTAAGGTTTGGTGAAGTTACAAGGTGTTTCCTCAAAGTTTGCATCAGAAGCATCTTTTTTAAATCAACGCCCTCACAGGATGATAAATACCTGTCCCACCAACACTCAGAACTGAGGATGCGTCTTGGATAAAATGTGAAACATCCTATCCAAGACGCAGACACAGTCCTGTTGCTTAAAATAACATGGATAAATGAGAATCTGCACAAACTCTGTGTAGTTTGCAAGATGAACACCATTAAGGGTCACTATAAAAATCATATATCCTTGCCAATTGTAGAAAGTTCAGAATGACGAAAGGATGAACGGACAGGCAGATACACAAAGAGCCATATTCCAGTCATTTTTATGTTTGGGGGATTACAAAGGCATGGGCCCTACCTGATTGACATCAACTCTTCGATGGTGCTCTAGTTTCCATTCTGCAAAAAACAGTAACAAACAGATCATAACAATGCAAGAGAAATCAAATTTTGCTAAAGTGGAGTAAAAAGTATTTGGGATTTCATTTCAAATAAAACATTCAACTCTGCTGAAAAAGCAAGTATATATTTGGAAATTCGGGGTTAGCAATGAAGCTAAATACATTAGCTGATGCAGATCCACAGACGGCAGCAATTTTTTATGTAAAAACCAGTAAACACTACCTGGTGAGGTTTTTTTTGATATTGTTGTCACCTTCACCTTCCTGCTGGCTCACAGTTTTATCCTGATCCCTTGAGTGGAAAGACCCTCAACCCCCTATCCCATGCTTGGTGGCTGAAAGATGTCATATTCAATTTAAAACTAGTGAAAATAAATTCTGCTCAAGGGAGAGAAAGGTGGAGTTGACACTTAGCATCTGAGGACATCCATTTCAGAATCTGTTTATTTTTGGAAAAACGGGTGCAGCAGGATGAAGCATTTGTGTAGGAACAAGTACGGATAAGATTAGATAAGCTAAGACTTGATTGATCCAAGGGGAAAATATAATTTAATATTAGTATATTACATAAAATACATGCATTATCCATAACCGCTTATCTTGTTCAGGGTCGGGGGGGCTAAAATCATATCCCACCCGACATTGGGCAAGAGGTGATGAGAGACGCCAATTCACCAAAGGGCCGACTCATAGAGACAGACAACAACTCACGCTCAATTTACTTATTTGATCTACCTCATTTGTTTGATTTATTTCTCTCGGGCATTTTGTTTTTATGTGGCTGTTATTTTCTAGTGTAGACGTGGAAAATAGTAGCTTGCTGGGGTGATGGAGTGGGGTTAGGGGTGGTTCGGAGGCTGTTTCGGTTGGAAGATGGGAGGAAGATTTTCTGTTTTGTATACGTTATCTTATTTCAGCATTATGTATATTTTAATGCAGGGGTCCCCAAACTTTTTCCTGTGAGGGCCACATAACTTTTCCCTTCTCTGATGGGGGGCCGGGTTCAGTTTGTAACAGAAAAAGTGTGACGATCGCAGGGGTGCCTAATCGTAAAAATGTATTGTTTTCCAGGAAGCCACACATAACCAAATAACCCTTTCTGGGTTCTTCACAGAAAAAAAAAAAGTCAGGAAATAAATAATAACACTATTAATGAAATAAATAATCACCAAATAACCCTCTCTGGGTTCTTAACAGAAAAAAAGCCTGGATATAAATAACACTATTTATAAAATCAAAATGCATCTTTGGTATTGTTCAGGGGGCCGGGCCAAATGTGGGGGCGGGCTGTATCCGGCCCGCGGGCCTTAGTTTGGGTACCACCTTAGTTTGGGTTTTAATGGGATGAAAAAGTGTAGCACCTTGTAGGTATCCATCATTAAATGGTTGAGGTTCGGTCACTCTGTGAGCTTTTTGGACTCCAGCTCCCCACACTACTAAAGGCGTGAGCGTCTCAGAGGGATGGCCTGCACCATGGGAACCTGGAGACAGAAACATCAGCAGATGATAGAAAGACTTTAAATAAAGACTTAAATTCATATAATGAAGAGTCTTACCCCAGTTTGTCATCCCGTGATCAGAGGTGAACACATATGCTGTCCTCCCGTCATAATTAAAGAATCCTTCCACTATGGACACCATTTCAGCTACGCCAGTGTCCACTAGACCAATATTGTCTATGTAGTGCCTTGAAAAAGATAAATAAAAGATAAATATTATGTATGCTGGTTAGGAAGAATACTGTTTACTATACAAGCGCAGTCAGATTAAGAAGAAGCGACAGGAGGAGATAAAATATGACCCCATCCTCTACAGAACTGAAGTGAATGTATTTGCATAAATACAGGCATTTTTGATTTTAGCAGTTTAAATATAAAACTCTAAAAACGCTAAAAGAACACAGAAAGATATATTATTTTTTCATCATAATTAGATCATTAGTCAAAGACAGAATTCAGTCTACAACATGTGCAGCAATCAGCAAACTCACACTTTTCTTAAGAATGTGTGTAAGTCGCTGCCATGAACACACAAAACTATTAAAATGATACACATTTCCACACGACAAAAAAAAAAACATCACTCAAGCATATATTCATGGATTATACGTGGAAAAGTTTTAAAGTTATGATGCTGCATCCAACCCTGATTTCCACTTTAACTGAAGATAGTTAAAGTTGAAACATTTTTCCCAAAAGTCAGAAGAGTAAAGAAGTTCGAAATACAAGAATACTGAAATACTATTTTTCTAATACTTTCAACGAAGAAATTTTTTTAGTTATGCTCTGGAAAAAAACAAACATTTACAGACAGTAGGGTGAACAGAGAAACAGCTGTATGACCTCAAATTACATGCTGAGAGGACACAAATGCACACACAACCAGAAATAGAAATATACATATATATATATCTCGTGTCTTACTGCGACATTGGTCTGTGAGCGTGTCCATTTGTGTCGATGCCCAGCAGGTGCAAGAAGAAGATGTTTTTATCCTTGAGCAGGTTGGCCCTCAGACTGGAGTTAGACTTTGCAGACTGAAAGAATGACTAGTGAAGAGAAAAATAAAGATAGTTGATTTTTCTAAGTTTACAATGTGTATTTCTTTACAAGTGGAAAATGTGAACTACAGACAAACAAATACAGCCATAGTCACGGTAAAAACTTCTAGAATTATTTAAAGCAATTAGTATAGTAGTAGTAGTAGTAATATTCAGTATTATTGATAGTGATTCCACTACCATACTTTGACTTGTGTGAAGACCCAGGTGTCCAGCCTGGAGGCATCTGTGGAGGCAAAGTCCTCCTCTGCTGCTGGGTACGTATGGGTGTACACATGGTCTCCACTTGCACCTAAAAGAATTTTGATTTAACGTCAAGTTAGAGTAAAAGAATACCATGATTAAAAAAAACAACATTTCATTTTTATCCTTGGTTATAAGTTATGCTGTTTAAGTATATAAATACATAATAAGCTTGGATTTAGTTTTTTTTTCTGTAATGCTTTTATTTGCCCTAGTTTAATTTTATATTGATAAAAATGTGTTGCTTGTATTGTGTTGCTCTTGTGAGTGTGATTATATTTACCCTTGGCAAACATGGGCAGAATATCAGGACTGCCCCAGCACCAGGTGTGTCTGCTCTCATTAAACACTGAGTCAAATTCTACAGGATTCTCTTTCCACCCTAAACACATCCAAAAGAATAGGGCAAAGTAATTGTAGACGCAAACAGATCCGATTGGATATGACCAAAATGTATAGATGCTACCTTTAGCAACAGCGCTAACGTCTTCATAGAAACCAGCGATGAGGGCAACGTGACCGGGACGAGACTCGGTGGGCACGTGTGTGTGTGACACCCCCCAAGTACCACTCTCTTCTATCACACTCCTGATGTTGGGAAACAGACACACTGGGAGTTATGAAAATTACATCAAAAGAAATGTAACAGATGTAATTTAGTATACACTGGTCAGCCTTAACATTATAACCACAGACAGAATAACATTGGGTTTCTGATACATGGGACCTGTTATTGGGTGGGATATATTCTTCAGCCAAATTGATGGCTGGAGAACTGGGTCAGAGAAACTCCAAAGTCACCAAAACTGCAGATCTTGTTGGGTGTCCCAAGTCTGCAGTGGTTTTAGCTGCAGAAGTGATCTAATGAAAGACAACTGGTGAACCAGAACAGGCTCATGCATGCCCAAGACTGTTTTTTTTCCCCGATGATGTGCAATTCAATTCCATGTAACTGCAGTCTACATGTCAAATTATTCTTGTGCAAGATAATAAACCTCAATTATGGAGGTTTCACATTACATCTAAACCATTTTATTAATATCAAATTACATAAAATTGAAATATCACCGTTTTCTATGTATGCTATGTGTCAGACACAAAGACTCAAGCGGACTCATGGCCTTAAGTTGATATAAACACCTTATGAAGTCATGCAGAAATCCAAATACTGTAAGGAAACGATTGTCATATGCCGGCTGAAGGACATTGTTGTATAAGTTGTTGAATGGGGATGATGATACGGTGTCTTGCTGACTTAATGCATATTCTAAAAGGCTAATATAAGTATTTTTATTGGGTGTATTTGTTGATTTCTATTGTTGCTCTGAAGAGGAATACAGCTTTTATTTTAACTGTCAATAAAAGTCTATTTGCTATGTGATTTACCAACAGTGTCCCTCTTTGTTCATTGAAATTACCACATAATTTGGTGCCCAACGTGGGGCTGGAAGGAAATTGCCTTCCCTGGGTCCAGGTAACTAGACAGTTGGGTGTGTCTTCCGAACCAGGCTCAGTCTCTTTGGAAAGAGCGTTAAATTTCTCCAGCCCAAGACCTTATCAATACATCGCCCCTCAGTAAGGGTCGAATGCAGACAAAAGAATGTACATTGTTCATTCTATATATTTGTATGTGACAATAAAGCCTCTCTTTCTTCGTCTTCTTCATGCCTGCACAAGAGGAACGAAGATTAAACCGTGTTGTCCGATCCTAGAGAAGAGTTACTGCTGCACAAAGTGCTGTGATATTTAGGACCGGTGTTACAAATTTGTAATAACACAACACATTGCAAAGCTGTTCCGTGAGGAAAGGAAATACCTACAAAGTATGGGTTGTGTGGTGATTATTTTATGGATAATCAGTGTGTGTGTGTAGAGCCTAGTTAATACACACACAAACATAATAATAATATTAATACATTTAATTTATAAACATACTGCATTAAAGCATATGGCTCAGTGCCCTACCTCAAATATGGAGCCTTAGATGAGCCGTTCTGCAATGGTGTAAAGAGACTGTCTGCTCTGAGACCATCGGCCACTAGAAAGACCAGTCTAGAGGCAGGAGGTGCCAGTGGTGTGACCTGGGGTGTCATGCCATGCACCAATGGTGACGTGAAGTAGATGTCGAAAATAGAGAGGAAGAAGACGACATGAACTGTCAATCCGAGGAGGAAGAAAGTGATCATCCGCATTTTGAGGGTCAACACCCAACTGGGTCTGCAGGAGGGTGGAGCAGAACAGAGATGATTTATGTATTTTCAGATAAGAGAGTATGATTAAAAGAGAAATATAGGAAACATGCAAATATGGAAAAACATAAAATCATAGAGTCTTATCTTTAGATTTATGGTCAAGAGGTTAGATCAAGTAGAAAATGAGGCGTTATTTAATCCTATAATCCTTCCGCCACGATATGCCACCAGGCAATGTGTACAAATGATGGTTTTGATAGACTACACATGTTAAACTACCAGCTAATGGAATTCCATTCCAATAGCTGATAGTGCAGCAATACTTAAAAGATATTAGTAACGTCTTTAGGACATAGAAATCTTACCTACATGTAAAGTCAGTGGAATCTGCCCATATACACGGAGGACACAGTATCTTTATGAATGAACAGCAGATCAGAATGTTCTACAATAATTACTCATTCATTTGATTTTTCTTTCACTATTCCTTCGTAAAAGATAAATAATACATCAAGAGAAACCAAAAAATCATGCCTCTGTTGTACGAAACAAGATCAAGGTAATCTTTAAGTGCGTGCGTCGTTTTACAAATCCAACTGTCGCACTGTCTGAGAAGATTAGTACAAGAAATTCAGGTCGCATGAGCATCCATTTCCTTGTTATGACTTTGACGTCTTACGCGAGCGTGTACAAATTCTAAGTGCATGGTGGGTATTGTAGTTATAATGTTTATTTCTCACTATGCGCGCTCTTAAACGCCTTTATTGCTGAACAAATTGTTTTTTTTTTCATTTTATAAAATACCAAATGTTCGACAATGCACTTTGATTACAAATAGTTTTTTTACACCTGCTTTTTGTTTTTGATAGCATGTCAGTTATCAGCTGTCAAAGTATCGTGCCCAGCCCTCCTTCCTCTCTCGCCAGTATCCAATCATAATGTAGTATCGCATCACAGACGCTGGCCTTGTGGGTAAAAAGATGAGATTTGACCAATCATGGCATTGCATTATTTCCCCTTGTCAAAGCAGCCTACCAAACGTTAGCTAGCTTGTTATCTATTCAAGAAGAAACGAGTGTGATTAGTACTGATAGCTTAGGTTGCAAATATCCTCATAGTGAAAAAATGGCGTCGGTGAACCCGTTTAATGTCAGTGATTCTGAAGAGGAGGCTGAACGACACCCGAATGACACAGTTTACACAGGGAGAAGTCCAAGTCAAGGGGCACCAGGGCCGCCGACAGGCAGTACTTTCTCCCAGCCTACGGACACCGATCCACCGACGCTCCTGCTGAATAGCAACCGGACTAGCCCCAGCGGTGAGGGCATCTCTATCCCCGTCGTGGCTACCTCCACTATGCCAGGCAGCGCAGAGACACGGGTATCTGTGGATGCTATTGCTGCTCATCTGTTACGGGACCAGTACATTCTCACGGCCCTGGAGCTTCACACCGAACTGCTGGAAGCAGGCAGAGAGCTTCCTAGGCTGAGAGATTATTTCTCGAACCCTGGTAACTTCGAGAGACAGAGTGGCACTCCCCCTGCAAAAGACCAGGGACTGGGACCTGGAGGACCACTCAGTAAGTATGCCCCCAGTGTCAGCAGTTCCTATGATGCAACCTGCACAGTAAGTCCACTAGCTAGCAATCGTTAGCTTCCAACATTTCTCCTGAAAGCCACCCGATACCGAGATATCCGCTTCCTGCTCCTGCTTTCCCTGTCTAGGGCCCATAGCCAGCAAACAGGTTTAGTGTGTTGGCTGTGTTTGCTGTATTACAGATAAGACCGTGTCAGATCATTTCTCCGGTATGTGATCAGATTTAACCACACCATCTAGCCGGATGTTTATATTCAGTGTGATTTTCCTCTGGAACATTCCTCCTTCCATTGTAATGATGCCAGGATCAAGTTGTAAAACCTGATTTTTTTAATGTCATAATGCAATTAAGTCATAACAAGCAATGTCAGGTTTTAAGTCGTGCCAAAGAGTACTCCGCAAAGCATAATCAATTTACGAAATTAATCTGAAGCATGCATCTTGGAAAGTACCTTGTTTTGTGAGGTATGCATCTGTATCGCCCTCATCCGCTTACTTACAAAACATACACTTCTATGGATTAACCTGCAACATTGTATGTTTTCTCATGAGTT
Source organism: Lophius americanus (assembly GCA_037951165.1). Lineage (NCBI taxonomy): Eukaryota > Metazoa > Chordata > Actinopteri > Lophiiformes > Lophiidae > Lophius > Lophius americanus. The sequence continues at coordinate 10,343,100 of JBBDHG010000011.1, read as the reverse complement.
CAAAGATGAAATGCAAATGGTAGCCATAGTGACTGCCCAAGCAACAAATAAATAAAGCCTGTCAGGGAGCAGCAAGGGTTGTATGACGCTAACCTTTATTTCTGACCCTAACCTTTATTTCTGCAAACCTTTTTCTTAACAACCTGTAGCTACGTTTATGGTGAGTGGAGCAAACATCCTCAAACTTATCTTAAACCTATAGGGCACCATAAAGCTCGTCAGATTTATAGGCAGCGTTTTGCTACAGACAAAATACACTGTTAAGAAAATCTTAATGTATCATGGAGGACTAAGCTTCCAGCTGGCTGCTGGAGTCTAAATGTCATTGATTAAGAACCTGACTCATAATTTTGACTTTGGGCCCTTCACAGTATTACACATCACACTATTTCGTTATGGTATAATGAATTGTAAATAATAAACTTTGCATTACATTACGTTACAGTGCTAGTATCGGTCTTCTAAATGCATGTTCCTTCTAGATCAGTGGGGTGAAATAATCAGTGACTCATATGGATGGTTACGCCCTCCCTATCTTTTAAATAATCAGAGACAAACAGTTGGGAAACATTATTGGCTGTCACGTGAGCATCACACACAAAGTCTTCAAACCTTTTCCTGGTCTTTGGCATTCATGGCATTGTTCTATTTTAAACACTTGGCAGTTTTCCAGCCGATCTTATAAATAGATGTTGAAGATTAATATAATTTGGTTTTATAAGCAGAAGATTTGTTTTTCCTCCTTTAGAAACGATAGCAGTGGAGAATAAGCTGATTTCTCAGGAGACTGATGAGTATCTTCGGCCATTGGCCTGAGGCTAGACAGCAGATGGCAGCCGGTCAGATTCACTGCGACGCATCCTGTCAGTAAAAAACTCAACTTGTTGGGTAACATTGATGGAAAGTCTCTCCTTATATATTCAAGACCACGACTGCAAAAAAACATTGAGCCTGTGTCAAGTGTGAAGGTCTGGTGTTTGTATTACGTTACAAGTCCCCTAGGGAGATGTATTATGGCACAACAATGGTCAAAAAGCTTGAAAGGGCTTGACAGTGCCCCTGTTGTAAAAAGTGACAGAAGTGTCCTTGAGAAACAATAATCTCAGTTATAGCTAGATATTGATTAGAGTAAATCCTCACACAAACCAAACTGAAATTGGAAAGAAATCTAGGATGGACAAAGGCTGACTGTTGTTTTACCCCACTTCTGTATTGAGGGCTAAAATCTGAGCACAATGCAAAGACTGCTGCCGATAGAACCACAAGCACATATGTTCTGCACTAACATGAGGCAAAATGACTCCATAAAGTTGGCAGTAGTCTGTATCACCAGCCAGCTACTCAACAATAGTCAGGAACATACAGGTTAACATAAATATAAAAAAATCTACCAGATGCAGATGCAGAAACATGTAGCAGCTAATGGTAGTTGTTTAGCGAGAAAGCGATGGACTCCTCTTATTCTCATTTATGTCAACTATTGCAGAACACCGGCATTCCTTATGAAAGAGATTGAATCTCAGATATCTTTTTTCTGGAAAATAGTTTTAGGAAATTTAGCCGTACTTTTGTGGGTTAATTCAAACTTTTGTACATGTTATTTCGTATTGTGTATTTTGAGAAAATCTAAAGAATTTTCAACGAAAGTCTTGCAGGTGAGCCTCCAGTGAGGTTAAAATTTAAAAAAAAGTAAATGTAAGCACTCACTATTCACTGACTGGCTAGAAAGATCCTCCCTGTGATCATTATTTGACTATAAGCTGTAAACTGGATTGCAGTGAACTTGTGTACGGGTACTACCTGTGTTATAAGCATAGAGTCATATATGCAGCTGTTTCTGTATGCCACATGACACGGAAAGGCATCTCTCACCACCTTCATAATTTGCTGCATGGAAGCATGAAGGATCCCCACTTAGAGTAGTTTGAGTAGTCAGGTAAATATTTTTTAGTATCATGAGTGCAGCTTTTAAATTGGGACGAAATGATTGTAAAAAAAAAAATGCAGGATTTGAGGACCAATAATCCAAATTTTTTATTTGTTATTACTGCATCAAATAATGTAGGTCAAAAAATATCTTTACACGGTCATTCTATGGTTAGACTGTTTGTAACCGCTATGTATTTTCTCCTCTGTGAGAAAAATATGAATTTGTCACAGCAGCTATGCATGTCAACTACAAAACAATACAGAAAATGAAGAATTGTAACAACGGAATGTATTTTGTCTCGTATCCCTTTTCCTCAAGTTCCTGAGCTGACTGTTGGCCGTTCGAAATTTGGAACCGTCCTTCAGCTTTTTACACTAACCAAAAGCTGCTGGTCGAGAAACAAGAACTGCTAACATATGGAGCTGGTGACAGGATTAACCTAATTAACCAAAACTTAATGACCACCAAGAGGTTGTGATCCTCAGCATGTCTAAGCAATGTGACTAGAATTACGTTTTCCTTGGTATTTAGCCCGTCCGTGTATAGCTGAATTCTGCTTATTTCTGTCTCCATCGTGTCCTTCTTTTGCGACGAGGAGTTGTTTGTAAATGAGAAGGCCATTATCTTGGAAGTGTTTCCCAGTGTTTATGTAGTTCCTGACCAACTCACTCTGGCTGCCTGTTCATGTCTCTACGGCATTCATTAAGCCCTGTGTGTGACCAAATTACAACGCAGCATACAAAATCATTTCCATAGACATTGTTCTTGTAAAGTGTTCTTGTACCAATTTGTAATCTAACAATGCACCATTTGTTATTCAGTTTAGGAACGCATGTCTAGCTTGGTGGTCATTAAGTACGCTCAGCATCATGCTCCAGGTCATAATCACATGTCCAGTTTATACACAGGATTTTTCAGTGTTAAATTTGATTGATTATCGTTTCACAATTTTCAGACATTTGCAGTTGTGACCTCCAGTCTGTGCATCCTTTTTAATTTGTTTCCTGTTGTTTCATGCTTTCATACTCTCTAAATACCTGACAGTCGATCCATTCATCCTCTCTTGACTCCTGCTCTGTATCAGCTCCAGTTCATCTACCTGGTTTTCTACATGCAAAACAAAACCATTTTTCATTTGCAATTTTTTTTGTGATATTTATATATTTATATATATATCAGATCACCTGGGAGAGGTTTGATTAATTAAAGCATATAAAATAAGGGACTCATCAGCTCATTTCTAGCATGTCCATTGAATGTAAAATTGACTTGCTCTTGAGTACATGATGATACTAATGTACTCAAAAGCATATATAGATAAACTGCACATAGATCAGTGTATGTGTCGGCAGCACAACCTGCCCTGCAGGAGTTCAGAGAAGAGGCCACAGTCTGAAGTGTCAGATTTATTAACGTTCACACAGTCAACGCCACGGGGGCACTGCTGAAAGGTCAACCAGGTAGAAATGCTTGTTTTGTGCAAAAAACACAGTACACACTGAGGCTACATTGTAGACACTATTTATTTCATGTGTAAATCCTACAAACTATATTACACTCATTTTTGCAACTTACAATACAGGGACGTTAAGTTATTGTCAAGGACTTTGAGAAGAAACAGTTAGAACTGTTCTCCAATAAGAATAAGGTTAACCAGCTGTCTGTATGACAACAATAGAACACACACACATATATAAATATACACATACACATTACTGTGAAACATTACATCATCACATGCTTTGCATACAGACATACACACAATTGAATTTAAAAAAAAAGAATTACACTTTGTTTTTATATTATTTGTGATGTGCCAACCTCGATTAATACAAAATCTTTCACTTCCTGCAATAAGAAGGATTTTATTCTCCATTTCATCACTCACTCAATCACCACTCCTTCAGTTCCCAAAATAAATCGCGGTACTTTCTTAAAGCTTGTTCATGTGCTACGCTTGACCTTCTGCTGTATCTGGACATCAGAGAATAAATATGCCTATGTTGCTCTTGCACTGACGGAAAGTTATCCACGGTACGAGGTGAAACTGGCCCACTAATGTGTATAACCTCTATCTGTGTTTGAGTGAACCACACTTGTGCTGTTCCCCAGCGCACTGGTTTCTATCCCACCTTTTGCATTGACTAACAGTTCTTGGCTAAAGTTAAAACCTCCCACTCTGGTATTTTGAAGGTCTGAGCTTTTAGCAGAGTTAAGTTTCGAGATCAATCAATCATCCACCACAAACCATCTACTCTGTTTAGATCCCTGCATAGCTATAACTAAAGAATTCAAAGCATGCCCTTTATCACCACTCCTTTTCACACACCATCAGCACCGATTAGTTCTTAGGGGCATTTAGAACAATGATCCACATTCTCAGCATTCCTTAAAAGCTAATAACTGTAATTTTTCTTTTCACATACAAGTAAATTGTTGCATTAAGGTCCTACTTAAGGAAGAAATGATTCATTTAAATATAGCTGAAGCCTAATATAACTGCAGAAAATATCTGAAATCACACTGTTCAGAAAAAAATAACTGCTTCTTGTTGCAGAATATATCATTTCCTTCTGAAGAAAGTGTTCCAAACTGTAACTGCTTTCAACCTCCAAAGCCTTTGTAATGGAAACTTAATTAGCCTGTTACATTTCGTGTTCAAAAATAAAGTCATTACCTCCTTGAAGCTAACATTAATAAATAATGTGCTCTCTCCTTCAGTTACATGTTACATTAGCCAGTAGATGGTGGCAGTGGAACAATGAGTATTCCGTTATAGCTATAGCTCAGGAGGTAGAGTGAAAATCCAATCCGTGGACTATCCTGTGGTCTACATGTCTTTGTAGGGGCGGGAGATTCAGGCTCAGATGAGAATCACAATGTTGTTTCTTTTAGCTTAGAATTGAGATTGTGATTCTCTCCACAATTGTATAGTTCAGTTAAGATCATATTTCATTTTGTTACACGCGGAAGAAGACCAGACGATAAATTAGAAAGCGCCACACGCTCCCTGTTGTTATGGGACCTGAAGAAGACATTTAGAAACGTTAACTTTGTGATGTCAGCTCTCCGGCCTGTTAACCCCCACACGCCATCTCATTCATTTAGTTCTGGTTAAGTTGGAGCACAACTCGCTGGCTTTTCTGAAGCGTATGTTGTGAATTAAAATGCTGCTGAATCATTGTACTCCGGGAATTAGATCACATATGTATCTGAATCGAAATCGCAATCTTTTTACGATTAATCTCCTAGCGCTATGTCTTGAGTGCTTGAGTAGGAATCTGAACCACAACTTGCCTCCTGGACGCATCTCATGCTCCTCTGAGTTGGGTCAAAAAATTAAGCTTACATAATTGTGTAACAAAGTGATGATAAAGAGTCTAAACCATTATTATTAACCATCATTAGGCACTAATGCCACCCATCATATCTTAAAGTGACTCAACTGTGTCGGGTTTTCAGGTTCCTGATAGAGTTTATTGTGGCAGATTTAACGTCTTTACTAAGATACAGCAGATGTTGCATCATTTAACCATTTCATTTTTTACGGAGGTGTTTATTTCAGATCTCAATCTCTGACCGTGTGGGTTTGTGATTGTGTGCTTGTCTCACTATCTCCATCTCTCTTTCTCTCTGTTCAGATCGAACTGGCAGCATCAGCACCTTGGACTCTCTTGACTTTGCGCGTTACTCAGATGACGGCAACCGAGAGTCAGACGAGAGGGTGGCAGGTAAAAAAAGAGCTAAATAGCTGGTTCGACTCGGGGAAATAAAAGATTGACAACCGTCAGCAGAATAGGGAGTAACAAAATTGGAGGATGGCATAGAAACAAAGAGAGTAATAACTCACTTCTGCATCAGCAACTCTCTAATAGTGATTTGCGTGTGATCCAAGCCTCCACGGACGTAAGATTGGTGTTTATTTTGATGTTGTAACAGAGGTAGTGCTGGGTAAGAGCTGCTTTAGTGGTATTGACAGTGATTTCTTGATGTCAAAGGCTTACCTCTAGTCTTTCACTGTCATACAGCTTGTCTCTATAGAGGGTTCCATCACACCAGGTGGAAATAAACGTATAAGCATTTATGCTGCACTGTTTAAGCAGAACAAACAAATGAATAAGGCTTTGACTTGTATGCAGGGGGCACTGTCATCATCCAGGCACCACTCTCATTATCTTACTTAATATGCCTCCTATTTTAATTTTCATATTTTATGATCACTAAATTGAAAGCATACTTAAGAACTACACGCTATCTATAATCTTCTTCCCGTGCTTCTTTCCGCTGCTCCCTTTACGGGTTGCCTCAGCAGATCATCAGTACATGTGTTCTGCATGTTGATTTTAACATAGGCTGTATGCCAGAGGCCCTTCCTCCCCATTTATCCGGACGTGGTACCAGCACCAGAACTACACTGGCTTGGTTACACACTATACCACAGCACAGTGGTTAATATTGGTCCGTGTATATTTTGGTAATTAAATTTTTGTTTTAGAGACAAGAATTGAAAAAATAAAAACAGGTGGTTAATTAATAATTAAATTTTGTTTTATTTAATTCAATCATCACTTTATTCCTCAAAGGTAGGCATGGATTCTCAGCTCTACCCAATGGTGTGGTCTTCATTACTTACAAGCTTACAACAGACTGGTGCCTGTTTTGATGAGAGAATAGTGCTACTGGTTAGGGTTATACCAAAAGATTAATTCATAATAATACATTTAATTTATAATGCACATTCATTAGCTGTAACAACTTTTCCTGTTCATGGTCAGGGGAACTGGAGCCTATCCTGGCTGAAATTTAGTGAGAGGCAGGATATATCCAGACAAGTCACCTGTTCATCATGTGGCCAACACGTAAAGAATGAATAGATAGAAAAGATAGAAGGACCATTATACATCCAGGGGTGAATCAATGACTTCATTGAATCAATGACTTCATTGATTCACCCCTTAAAAAACATCAAATCCCTAACTGCAGGATGGACTTTTGTTGCCTTTTTCTTTTTTCCACCGTGGAAGCGTGACAGTTAGATTATCTTCCTCTATTTTAAAATTGTTGTACTCTTGTCTTATCGTAATGTCTGTGTTGCATTATGGAAGTAGAAATAGGATCACTATTTTGCAAAGGGGTAAGTAAAGTAGTTGGATGCACCGAGTAAATGACGATGTAGCATGCTCATGGTTTCCTCTAATCAGCTCATGATAAAGCATTACAAACCGTAGTGAGAGCAGAGTTAACACCATGCAGCAGAGACGTTGGATCAGTGCTCCTAACTACAAATTATGCATCTTTTCAGAATGACTATTATTCACAAACACTGTCCACTCTGTCAAATTGGCACCTTCCTTCTCTCTTCCCCCTCATTCACCCCCCCCCCACTCTCATGTGGCCAACCTGCTCCTCCTGTCAAGATGCCCGCCCCCAGCTGTCTGACTCTGGGTTTTCTGGCTTTCTCCTGACGTTGATCAAACCCCAGTGAACAATAACTGGACAAGTCACTCCATCCAGACTAGCTTTTTGATATTATTTTTTTTTTTCAACTCTTTTCCACGTTATTCAGTTCTTCGTTTTCCATTTTGTGGGGTTTGCATCCTGTGCACTCTTGATCTGTTGGAAAGTTCAGGAATATCTGAAGATGTTTTAATAATAGAAAATCACCAGATGTTTGTTGACATTTCTTATTAGACAAATAAAATATTCTTAACTTGTAGAAAATAGACATGGAACTTACAACAAATTATAGAATGTAGCCTACAATTGCTACTAAAGACTGCAGATTGTGTGGCTTTGTCATTATCTTTACTGATATCTTAACTCCTTAGACAAAACAAGTAAGAAACCTGCAACAACAGCTGTTAAACAATTATCCACAATTTCAGTTGACAGTTTTGGGGATAAAAGCCAGCATCTGATTAGAAGGCAGATTTTCAGTGCACAGCTATGCAACATAGTTTTCCTGCTCCATCGCTTCTTAGTTTTTAAGTGTTTTTTTTTTAATCTGAAGTGTCTTAAGAATCTTGTGTGTTTTTTTTATTCTTTTCGAAGTTCATACTTTCCAATTTTATCTAAAATGTTTATTTCTCTGTTTCTATTAGGGAAATACGTCAAACCTTCCATTGTGTTGCTCATTCCATGATGGCCTCGTCTTTTAGGAAGTAAATACCTGAGCATTGGCTATCCTTTTAGATTTTCTAAATTCATCAGATGTTAGTAAGGCATTTGCCTGGAAAAATTCATTGTCAGACAGCTCCTAGATTACCGTTCACTCCACAGTAGCCCACATTGAATTGCCCACCTCAGCTATAAAGCTATGAATAAAATTTTGACTCCTAATTTATAAGTTTACTGTATTAATGGGAGGAGAACGATGGCGGGAAATCCAACCAATGAGAATCAGTGCTTTAAACACACTGTCAGACAGCCATTCAGCTGGCTATACCCATGATCCTCTGCTGCATGCGTTCCTTATACCCGTGATTTGCATGCTTCTTTTTTATTTTGTGACTCTTACAAACTTTTGTGTGGTTGTTTTGTTTTTCATGCCCATCTTTGTTTTGTTTAATTCCCTGTCTTCGGTTGGATGCACTTCCTGTGTATGTGTGTGTTGTCAATTCCTGTCCAGTGCTGGAGTTTGAGCTACGGAAAGCAAAGGAGACCATTCAGGCTCTACGCGCCAACTTAACTCAGGCAGCAGGTGTGGCGTCCTTTTAATTCTTCTCCATCTGAACCCTCTTTTGCTACAATTTCTGTCATTTTATTTTCTTAGGGAATTTCTCTAGATGAAGCTCAGCCTCCTTTCAAACTCCCCTCATATCTTTTTAATATTTTAGAGAATGAGGTGCCATCTCAGGAGAGGAAAAACTTCAAGTCATGTCCTGAAATCCAGGTGGGAAATCTTAACATGCCGAACAAATTAATACAGGGATTAGATGTTTTCTTTAAGAATTATATAATGTAAAATTGATTAATTTCAGAGCTTTTCTTTCTGCTTTATCTCAGGAGCCTATACGTCCACTGGAGAAAAGAGCCTTAAACTTCCTTGTGAATGAATATTTATTGAAAAATGAATACAAACTCTCATCAATAACCTTCTCTGATGAAAATGATGATCAGGTAAATATTTTTCTCTGCTGTTACATGTTTTAATAAAAATTATAGTAAAGGATTGAATGAGTCCCAAAATCAACAGCTCTGATCTGTTTTCATTATCTGAGGTTGCTCTATCAATGGAAAGGACGCTGCCACAATTAGCTATTGTTTGATTAGTTATTTTTTTACTTATTCCAAGGATTTTGAGTTATGGGATGACGTCGGCCTCAACATACCCAAGCCCCCTGACCTGCTACACCTCTACAGGAACTGTGGTTCCTCCCTTTCTTCTCCCAGAGACACTGCTGATGCATCAGTAGGCGTGGATTTTGATGACTTTCCAGGGAACTGCATTGCCCAAGATCCTCTGAGGAAGCCTGATCTCTCACTACAGGTTTGTGTATATGTGTGTGCGTGCATGTACATATATGGATGTAACTCGAAATGTGCTGCTCATGCAAACATTAAAATCTGAGATGTTGCCAATTTGTTGGGAATGTTGACCTATTGTTCTTAAGCTGGGGCAATAATGTATCTGGATATAATTTATGTCTCTCCACAGCAAAAGACAGAAATTGTCCAAGAGCTGGAGTACCAAATGAGCCTCCTAAAAAATGAAAAGCAGAGCTTAGCCCAGCAGATCAAGAAATTGCAAAGGTGTGTCTGATTCAACTTTTATGAGACTGAATCAGTGAGTGTGGAAAACTGAGATATTGTCTGCAGTTGTGCTTTAAATGTAATTAATTATCTGACGGCTTGATGCTGAAATCATTCCCCACATTTATATCTGTTATATTACAACAGGAACATTTACTGGAGGAAAGCAAAGGATCCATTAAATTCTAAAAATGGTCCCAAGACCTTAGTGCACATGACTACCACAACTGTGACCAAAACAGGTCATGAGGTAGAACCAGCATGGAAAACCACTGTTGCATGAAATTACAGAGAAACGCCTGCTCTGATGCGTTTGTGAAACATATTTTCCATCCATGTGGAATCTTTAATTGTTACCATCAAGTTTCAGACAGAATTGCTTCACCGCAATCCTGACTTGTTGAGCTATTTTAGTGAAATGTTCTACTGTGGGTCGGGAGAACTTCACTTCAAGCCTAGTAAAAATGATGTACTTTACTCTGACAGTGTCCTCTCTCATCTTTTTGCCACCACCTCACAGTGAGATCCAGACATTGAAGAGGACCGTCTCCTCCCATCCTCCATCCACTCTGGACCTGGGATCCCAGAGAACACCCAACCCTTCCTCCTCCACAAATAACACTTCCTCCACTGACCCAGCCTCTGTGGTAAGTGGTCGGTTTGAATGTGTATATCCTGAATAAAGATGTAATCCTGGAAATCATTCATTTACAATAACTATTTTCATATTAAGATAGTTTGTCAGAACCCCCTCCTTCCTTAGACTTAATCTGGTCTTACCCTCAGCCTCCCACAGATAATGGCAAATATCTGGATATCCGGGGGGACTCAGAGCCTGAAACTAACCTGGATGTGTCCACTACTCAGAACGCATCACATCACACATCGTCACAGTCCCACAGCAAGCTTAAGAGTCTGCCGCCTGTCCAGTTTGATCAACCTAACAGGTGAGTGGGAATTAACACCTAGAGAATACTAATGACCTGTTCAGACTACACAACGTAATGAAAGTCTTTCAAGATCACCCTGTCTGGTCAGGCGATCGCATCAACATTGGCAGGTGTAGCTGAGAAGGTTGAACGGTCACCCACCGAACTGAAGGTCGCTGGTTCGATCCGCGGTCAACATGTCGAAGTGTCCTTGAGCAAGATACTGAGCCCAAAGTTGCTCCCAATGGCTGTTCCATTTGTGTATGACCAATGACCTGTGTTCTGACCAACAACGCTCTTTTCCAACTCTGTTGTGGTATTCCTTGACTGACCCATTGTGAATGCAGGGGTATTGATGCCACATTTCAACAGGCCTTTCTTTTTTGTCGTAGTTCCACTTAGCACTGGTAACATCACCGGTTCTAATCGCCATCATGTTTGCTTTCACTCTGTCATGCTTCTTGACGATTTCCGGTACTTTCTTCTCCTCAATGTCCTCCGTCTGGTCCTCCTTCAGGTGCAGAATGGTCTTTGTTCCACGGTCAATGGGTTCACCTCCATGTTCAGGGCACACAGAAGGAATGACAAAGAAATATAGCACATTGCCAAAAACAACATAAATGTACAAACAATTTTGCCTGGCACCAGTATAACAAAACCAATAACAAACAATAATAAGAAGGTAGTGGGTACAAGCCTGTCGGGGATAGTTCATGTTGTAATGGGTTTGGTTTGTGCAGGTATGAGTCAGTCTATGCGTTAATGTTATTTACATTAATTAAATGGAATAAGGGTATAATGATAACAATAATAATATTGCATCCAGAAAACATAATAACTATTTTAATCTTCACTATTTATTGTCATCATTGCCACCGTAATTTATTACACATAAGCATTGACCAGCCACACCATCACAACCATCGACAGGGGAAATCAGAACAATATCAACTAACTCAAGCCACTGTCCGCTGAAGGCACTGTCAGTGAGTTGGATACACCAGGCGGCAAGCACAAGACAGACACATGCATGGAAATGAGGAATCTTGACAAACATTGTGTTAAATCGGAAAAATCATGACATTTGAACCGGATATTACCGTCAAAATATCTTAAAAATAACCTCGCTATACAATGTACACAGAAAGATATCAATATATGAAAGAAAAAAAATACGATTAATGTTTTAATAATGTTGTGTTTGCCTGTTTGGTGCTGAAATTTCGATTACAGAAAATGACATTCAGCCAACCTTAGCTATGTTGTCCATTTGAGTGTAGTTACTAAATGAAGCCACCAGATGGAGGTAGTTATTAGTCTTCGTAACCACAGTACATGAACACTTACTTTGTGAGTGAGTCTAAGAATTTTTCTCAGGGCACATAGCAGTCTTTGTTGGAAGTGAACTTTTGACTTTAGCTGATGTCTAAACATTTCCTTCCACTATTCCACCCATATTTTAATATTATCCGAGCATCCGCTACTGGTGAACCACATCACCTCATATATTTCCCTTCTGAAATGTTTAGATCTATGTGCCATTCCAGTTAATGATAGGCATCATCTGCTCTCAAATATTTGCCACTGCGGCAGTATCCAAACTCAATTTTTTTTCGTTTTACTGGAAGCCACAGCAGTGACATGGAAGACCGGTAGCTCTAAGCTCTCTGTCAGGGTTTCTGAGCCCAATCTTCAATCAGTCAGTGGTCAGGGGAATCTCGTGTTGTGTGGAGCTGATTAAGTGGTCCAGACTGTAGTGACTGTTTTTGTTTGTGGTGATGCAGGAAGTTATCCCCAACCTTCCTGAAAGCGCTGCTGTCCTTCTGCAGAATGTGCCCCGACAGCCGCCTGGGAGCAGAGGTCAGCAACAACAACTTTTAGTTTTTTTTTTTTTAATTCTAGATGAAGATAAATTCTAAGCTTATGATTGCATACATAATAATATTTGCTTTCATTTCTAGGTGTCTCGTATAGCAGACAATGAGGAGAGTGTGATGTTGATGCTGGGCCGCTGTCTCCCCCACATCGTTCCAAACGTCCTACTAGCTAAACGAGAGGTAATCCTATTTCTGCTGCTCATCCTGCTGATCCTCCTATCCTTCTTGTATTCCGGCCATTGTTGTCATTATCAGAGTCGTCTTCTTTGTATGTCCAATAGATACACACACGGCAGCCAGGCTAAGCAGGATGAAAATATAGCAAGACTTTCAAGGACCTCAGTCGTCTTCCCCTTGCAAATTCCCTTCCACATGACAGTTGATCATTCTGATCTGCCTTGAGAACTAATAGATACATTTTTAGCATCTTTATTTAGTATAGTATTTTTAATTGTTATAAATTTGCAAATTAATTATCAGATAATCTAAATTGAAACTAAATCTTATTTTAATGTTACTTATGTCATCAGTTCTGCCTGATATAACACTCATAAAAGTGTGTTGTATCTGGACTCTACCATTTAGATGTTAAAAATCTTAAAATTGATTTTTTGTTTTCTGTTTATTCCCCCAATTATTCCTGTTTTGGAAAGCACTTTCTTCCTTATAATTTGAGCATCATGGTTTTCCCAAAACATAGATAATATGTAAAGAAGTGTTAGACACTGTGTAGAAGCGGCCATTCTTGTTGGCAGTGGTCTTGATGGTGTGTTTGACTCTTTACTTTTTAAAATCTGTTTTTAAATGTAATAACTTTGCACCTCCTTATTCTTATCCATTACAAATTTGATTCTGTCTTTTGTATACAAGCGGCATGACCAAAGAGCCAATTCAGAGATGGACATTGCTGATCACAAACATTTTCTACCTGCTTACACCCCGCTGGCTTAAATCTACTTATTGACTGATTCACCTCCTTCGTCCGATGGCATTTTGGTTTCACCAGTGTTATAATTTCTCCTCTACTGTTCTTGTCCCACAATCATGTTTAGCTGTCTTTTTTTGTCCTGCACTGGTTTTATTTGTATTCCTCTCTTTTCGTCTCACTCATTCTCTCACTCTCATGCATGCCTCTCTTCTAGAGAATGGTTGCACATCTCTGCCAGGTGAGTCTTTCACGCACTCATCTGCATGGTTAACATCTGTTGATCAAATAGAAGGTATGCAATGAATGTCCAAGTCCTGTCGGCTACAATTGCTCTCACATATGGCCAGATTTGCCTGTTTGATTAACGTTTCTACTTAGCGGGGCTCTAAAAGTCGTATCTTTAGTAGAAGAATGATCTTCACCTGCAAGTTGACTTGCCATAAAGTTAATGTTTATTTCAAAATATGAACAATCATGCAACGCTGGCCTATGGTACGCAGCTGTAGCGTCAGGTGGGTTATGCGTGTCTCTTGAACCCAATGTTTCTTTATCCTTTCCTAATTGGTCCCCCGTTTGTTTATGTTGCTTCACTTTGTGACTTTTGATGAAGCTTTGGTGATTTAATCATTCATTCATTGCATTTTGAAGCAGCCTATTTAATAGTAGCTCAACAATTTATTTTTATGAGTAAATACAATATTGATAGAGATGGTCAGTGATTACTACTGGAAAGCGGCGTTCCTCTGAGAACTGTAATGGGTTCCCTAGTTCGATGTTAATTTTCATCTGAGGAGAAGGAAGAGAAGGTTGAATAAATAATTAGAGAGAAAGAAGTTATTCCTTGCATAGGCGTGCTGTCTGCACATATCTGTTTGCATGCAATCTGTGTTTGGGAGTGTGCAATCACAATAGTTCTGAAATGACAGCTGGTTGAAACTTGATAAGACACATAATGGAGGTCTTGAAAGAGGAGAGTCTTATTGGAGAAGCTCTTACACGGGCTGCTTTGAATATCATTATGGCTGTGTTATTTCAGTCAACCACCACGGCTAGGGAGGACAAATCTCTCAGCAAAATCAAGATAAAGTTTCTGAGTAGAAACGACAATCCTCAGCGTTCTTCCCAAGCTGTGTGAACTTTGCCCATCGTCCGTTAGATTCACCAGCCATGACTGTTTATACACACACACACACAGCTGCTCACACTTCCACTTCTTGTAACATGAAGCTTTCTATCTAGCATATGTCTGCAGACACACCTTGATGTTATTTGAACGCAACACCCACTTAAAAACAAAAAATGTTTGACTTGAAACGGTGGTGGTGTATAGAAACTCTGCTTGCCACCTGGCTGTATTATCAGACTCAGTTAATCATTAAGCGTTTCCTTTTTCTTCATCATTAAGTGCTCCAGAGTAGCTCAATACATAGTTCTGCATTTCATTTTGCTTGGGGCTTATTTTCTTTGTTTATATGGCAGTGCACTATTTTTTCCTAGTTTCATTTATCATACAGTGAAAGGTAGGTCTATTTTTTTTTTTCCAAGAAACCGTATTACCATAGAGTTTTAATCCATGCTATAATGATCTGTCATAAACCATTGGCATGGCAAATAACACTGAATGTTGTATTCACTTGTTTTATTTACTTGTGGAGATAATTCACTTAAGTTCACTGCAAAAACATTTATTAGACCAAAACAACAAAGTCTGACAAGAAAATGTTGGGTAGTTATTGAGAGAATGAGGCCAAGGGTACAAGCCGCTCAATTGAGCTTCCTTTGTAGGGTTGCTTGGCTCAGTCTTAGAGTTAAGGTGCGAAGCCCTGATATCCAGATGCTGCTCCATTGTTTTGAAATGAGGCAGTTAAGGTGGTTGCGGCATCTGTTTGGGTCGCCTCCAGGACACCATCAAACAGTAATCAAATACTAATACTAATGCTATCTATCCAATTAAATCAAGAAACTTTTATGGCTCCAACAATATCATATTAAAAGTTTGGCTAGAACTCAAATTACAGACAGAAAGGAAGAACAGGCATCTATCTTTATTTTGCATAATGGCATGTATGTATGGACATTTACTAGTCCTTCAATAGAGAGGTCACAACTCAGAGTACTTCCAGTTCTGGCTGCAGGCTCGGATAAAGAGGGAGGCGTGTGTCAGGAAGGGCATCCAAAAGCCCCAAAAATTCTATGTCAAATCAATATTCGGAACATAACACTGATTTCCGAACTGGATCGGTCGGGGCCCAGGAGAACAACGACCGCCACTGACATTGTTAACCAGCAGGGTGCTGGTAGAAACTATAATACTGTTGGTCAAAGAATAATGAGAGGTGATGGGCAGGTATGGTGTCAAGGAAAGGAATGTGGAGGGACATATAGTGGTGGATTTTGCAGAATGGATGGAAATGGCTGTGATGAATATGTATTTCAAGAATATTTTTTGAGGAGTGACGAGGATGGGCAAGATAAGATCATGAGAGGGACAGCACAGGTCCGACATTTTGAATACAAAGTAAGGGAGACTGTATTGAGATGGTTTGGACATGTACAAAGGAAGGATAGTGGATATATTGGTAGAAGGATGCTGGAGATGGAGCTACCAGGCAGAGGAGAAAGAGGAAGACCGAAGAGGAGGTTGCGGAAGAAGATGATGGAAAAAGAAGTGGGAACAAGAGATGTCCTTTGCTGTGTCTAGGAATCACCTGAATTCTTAACTCTTTTGAATATGGGAACAGATGACGAACTGTACTAAAAAATGTAATTTGACATGATACGTTAATGGCTCTTATGAAATCTTTAATGAAACATTTGGATGTTCTCCCACCCAGTGGTGCTTGAACTATAATTCGAGAAGCTCAGCTCTTTGGATTAAAGCACCTGGCCTCCAGCTCCTGGCGTCATTTTGTCCACTCTACAGGTCCACAATGTTTATCTTGGACTATCAGATGTTTAACCTGAAGGAGTCTTAACATCAGAAACTCTTAAGTTCATAGAGACAGTACAGGGTCAGTGTGGGTCCTGGCTTTCAGATGTTTACTATTTGAGTTTCTTTATTTGTTTTATGATGCCAGCGCTGCTACAGCTAAAAAAAAAACATTTCTGTGAGAAGGGCCCACAATTATTGAATATGACAGCTACATTGGGCTGCATTCAGTTAATTTGAAGTTTGCTGTTGCTCTCTGTGGCTTGAACTGATTTCGCCCATATTTAACTCACATGTAACCACTTAAAACGACCCTCTGACTCTTAAATACCATATTTATATTTTCTAAAAGATAGCCAACATGGCGCTGACTTCAGAAGGTTTGTCCAGCATGAGTGAGTGACTCATCTCATCTTTACACACAAGTGTCTCTGTCAGGTCTATTTGTCCATCCCGCATTTGGGGTTTTGCTTGTTCTTCCAACACTTGGCAGGAGAAAGTGATATCTTCCTGGAAAAAAACATAGTCTGTTTGAAAAAAAAAACATTTTTAACTTTGTGTGCTCTCTCTAATTTGGGTGTGTGGCGGGAAATTGTCTGACCAACATTTTGGCCACGGAGGCCCTTTATCAGGGGCAGCTGAGCTCTCTCCCCTCTAGAGGAAGGTCTATAAACTTTGTTTGAACTCTGGGATAGAGCTGAGTTGTAAAGGGGAGCTTGTGTAATACATTTACTATGTGTTCGTTTTCTATATTCGGCTGTTTCTGGGTGTGTGCATGCAGTTTCTACAGTGTGTTGCTTTTAATTGTATGTGTCTGACTCCAAAATCAAACTGGCTTCTGTTGGTTATCAAAGGTGAACCTCTGTGTTTCTTTCTCCTCGTGACTTTCCCAGTCTCTCTCCTTGTTATAATACCCTTCATGGCCATCCAGGCCCGTTTGACTGCTATCAAACTGTCCTCTTTCCTGTGTGTTTCACCCCCTCCCTTGCTCTGTAAAGTAATTGAAACTGATGCAATTTCTTTATTTTTTCTGTCATCCTCTAAATCTCCTCCAGGAGTTGATTCCACTCATCCTGTGCACTGCCTGCCTCCACCCAGAGTCTAAAGAGAGAGACCAGCTCCTCCACATCCTCTTTAATCTGATCAAGAGACCAGATGATGAGCAGAGGTGTGTATAAATGCGTGAATATACAGGACAACTGTTAATCACCGTGGTAGGCTGTATCAATCCAACACTTTTCTCACACGTTTGCCTGTTTGTGTGTTTCCAAAGACAAATGATCTTGACAGGTTGTGTTGCATTTGCGAGGCATGTGGGTCCCACACGCGTGGAGGCTGAGCTTCTACCTCAGTGCTGGGAACAGGTACAGTACACAGACTGCATGGTGTCACCAAGAGGGCTTTGCCAACACTAACTCTTACACTTAGATACAAGACACAAGATAGTCAAGTATGAAGTTAAGAATAGTCATAATTGTACAAGAAAAAAGGTTTGATTTTTGGAGTCGGAATATTACGAAAATAAAGTCAAATAAAGTCATAGGATAAAGTTGGACTATTACTATAATTAAGTCTGTATTTTCCCCGAGAATAAAGTTCTACTTTTACATTAATAATGTTCCATTTTAGAAAGAATAAAGTCATAATTTTATGAGAATAATGTTGTAATAGTTCAAGTACAAGAAAAAGATGGCTGCTTGGTAGCCTGGGCTTTTGCAACTGTTGTCTCAGGTCTTGTGACACACACACACACACACGCACGCACACACACACACCGACAGCCTCTGATGTGTGTCGCTTTAGTGGAACAAGCCTCAATCCACATTATACTCCTTCAGGACCAAACTAATCGCTTGTTGTGAAACTTTGAAACCCCCGTTCAGATTACAGCCAACCAACCTAGAGTCCTACAGTCGACCACGACTACCAGCATCTCCTGCTCCACAAAAGGGACGTTTTCCTCCAAGTCTGTCTGGTTCTGTCTTCAGAGCAGAACCAGTTCCTTATCGAACCATTTCAAAGTCCTGATACTTATAATCATTAGGTGTTGAGGAGCATAAAGAGACACCTTTATTTTAATTTGTCATACCCTTACAAAAATTAAGTTTGACAAGATGCTCCACATTCCTCAGTTTGACACTCCTCTGATATAAACCGTGTAATGTGTAGCCTAAAATTACAACTTTAATCTTGTCATCTCCATTTCTGTATTTTCATACTGATGCCTTTTCTTTTTTAAGCGGTCTGTGACACATTTCTCTATCCTGTTTGAATGTGAAGACATTATAATTGAATTGGCCATTTTTGTCCCTTTCACCTTCATAGTATCTTCCATATCTAGATATCAAAGTGCACAAGAAAAAGGAGTATGTTCTGAAGAGATTTCTGAGAGATGATAAATATATTATATTGCGTGATCAATCAATAAAAAGATCTCCGTTCTGTCTCATATTATTTACACAATACAACGTTGTAATTGTTAGATATTTTCTGGCTCAATAATATCACCATCATCTTGTCCATTGTGTCCCTGACATGAGATTGATATCCATTTTGGTTTAATTGTTTATTGTTACCAAAACAACAGCAGTCAGGAGACTAAGAATCTGATTAGAAAGTTCAAAGGTGCTTTCCGTAAGGTCAACATTTGGTGATACACAAGTTGCTTCCATTCCTCTTCCTCTGCTGCTGTGTGTCTCATCCTTTCAACTAATTGTCTCTAAATATTTTCTTCTTGTTCTGAAGATCAACCACAAATATCCAGAGAGGAGACTGTTGGTGGCAGAGTCCTGTGGAGCCTTAGCGCCATACCTACCTGTAAGAACATACTTTGCATTGATTCATTTGACATTAATACAGATCTTAAATAAAACTAGATTGTCTTCTTTTCTGTCTCTGCAGAAAGAAATCCGTAGCTCCTTGGTGTTGTCCATGTTGCAGCAGATGCTCACTGAGGATAAGGCTGATATGGTCAGAGAAGCTGTGGTCAAGAGTTTGGGTATTATTATGGGTTACATAGACGACCCTGACAAGTACTCCCAGGTATTTGCATTCTGAGAGGAGAATGTTTCAGAACTGTTTGCTCAATTTACTCGATTTCCTTTTGCGGTAGTGTAAAACTGCTATCCTGCTCATCTTTTCTGTGTTTTCAAGGGTTTTGAGCTGATGCTGCTGTCTCTTGGGGACCCATCAGAGAGGGTCGTCAATGCAGTCCACCAGGTTTTCATTCCCGCCTTTGCTGCTTGGACCACCGAGCTGGGCACCTTGCAGACGGCACTCCTTCCTTCTCTGCTGGCACGTATAGAGAAGCTACTTTTGGTAAGTGGCTGTGTGTATATAACTTCACTTCTGGGTCCAGATAATTTTTTTTAAGGAAATCTTTCCTTCTTTCTCTAGCAAGGAGAAAATGGGCTGGATGAACACAAACTCCACATTTTCCTGTCAGCGATGCAGTCTCTCATCCCTCCTCTATTTGCTGTGGTGCTGCAGAATGCACCCTTCACCAACAGAGCCAAACTCCAAGGAGACATACCAGCAATAGAGGGTAGGACAAAGACCCTCATGCAAACAGAAGTCACGTGTACAGCTGGGGAGTTTTAATGTAGCACACGTTCGTTGTTTTGTCGATGGTCCTGCAGTAACGCGGTTCCCCAGGCCAGCTTCTCCTCTCCAGGACGTGTCAACCATCATCGGGAGCAGAGAAGTGCTGAGCGCTCTGCTGTTACTCTACGACCACCAGCTAGAGCATGAAGGAACCACCAGCTGGGACAGCCTGCTATGGGTGGTCAATCAATTGTGAGAAATGTGAACTCAGAGGCATAGCAGCTTTCTACTTCATGCATAAACTAATTTCCATATTTCTCCAGCCTTCCTCAGCTCATAGAGATCGTGGGTCGTATCAATGTCACCTCATCGACCTGCGTACACGAGTTCTCTCGCTTCTTCTGGAGGTTCTGTCGCACCTTCGGCAAGATTTTCACCAGCACTAAGGTAAAACCACACTACCCTGGTACAACAACTTGGTTTTTTATATAAATATATATATATATGTGTGTGTGTGTTGTGTAGTGTTATTTTTTGCGTGGCTATAGGAAGAATTCCGGTTCACGATTTCTTTAACTTGAAATGACATTGCAAAGATTTTTCAATGTTTTTGTTATTTTTCGTGATTTCTATTTTATCTTTCCAACTAGATTTTTTTATTATTTAGAACTGCTTACACTAAATGTCCATCGTAAATATGAATGTCGTAATGACCTTCTGTTTATTTTAATACCTGTTCCAGGTTAAACCACAGTTCCAAGAGATCCTTCGACTCTCTGAGGAGAATGTTGGTCAGTGCACATTAAACCCATACACACATACACACACACACACACACACACACACACACACACACACGCATTGTAAGATTTTCTCAGCTCTGCTCCCTCAAGAGAACATTGGTAGGTGGAGTTCATGTGCAGACTCTGTTGATAAAAATAAGCTATTTGAACGTCTGAATGTTCACCCTCTAGACATATTTCAGTAATTATAAAATTAACTTTTTATATGATGTCCTCAAATGGATTTTTTGTTGGTACTGTAGCAATTTATTATTAAAATGCAGCTGTTCTACTGAAAAAATAATCCTATAATGTATCCCGTGCAATGGTAAAGACACATTCTGTCACCTGTAATTGTATGTTAGTGTGTTTTTGGTTTTACTGATTGATTGTGCAGTAATGATAATTCCCATGACGACCAGCACGGCTGTGTTTTACTGCATGGTAACAGAGAAATGAGAAGAGAGAGGCTGCAGCATCAGTATAATTTAGTACAGCCGTTATGGTTGATGACAAGATATGCTATCAAAATTCTTGAGATCTTAATCCAATTTTTTTGTTGTATGTTTTTTTTTAACCCGTTTTGTTTTGTTTTGTTTTGTCATTCTCTCAGATGCTTCATCAGGAAATGATATCCTCACCAAAGCCACAGTCCCCATCTATGCTACCGGAGTGTTGACTTGTTATAACCAGGTAAAAGAATAAACACTGTTAGCTGAAAAACACAAAGAGAGTTATTTGTGAAAAGAGCATTTTAATGTCAACCAATCTAACAATGGGTCAATAAATCCATGGCTAGTTCATATTATTAGCTGATATGTTGCATAACCTTGGCCCCTCTTCTCTAGATTGTGAACCACATTACGCTTATTTTTCCTCTACAAAAGGCTGCGTCATGTTATTTTAATTTTACCTTGACAAAATAATGGAACATAACACAAGACGTCCAAAATAAGCTGTTAATCTAACGTGTTTAGGGCAGCCCGTTTTATCTCTGTGATGAGAGTAGCATTAAACATCTACTGCCCCCAAATCCTCTAAATGACCTGTTGTTATGTGTACACACAAGTCATTTTGTAACAGGCATAAATATTGAGTGATTTCTTTACAGGAGGAGGATCGCAAGTTACTCGTGGGTTTCCTAGAGGATGTTATGACAACCCTGTCTTTGTCCTATGCACCTCTAGACAGCCTGAAGGCCTCCTTTGTCGAGCTGGGGTGAGTCATTTTCTCTCACTCTCTCTTTCTCTTTCTCTCTCTCTCTCACACTCACACTCACACTCTCACATACACTCACTCACACACACACTGAATCTAAGAGATTTTATTTTTTTGTCATTTTGAAAAAATAATATAACTGATTTGGTCTGAACGTCTGAGGTCTTCTTCATGATCGGCAGTATATAAGGCTCCTCCTCCGCCTGCAATAGAACTGTTTTGTGGTGAACAGACTTAAAGGGACTAAAATAAAAAAGTATAACTTACTCCAATTTTTAACAAATTAACCCATGAAAAATACAGTTTCTCCTTTAAGGAAAACCATGTGGGGGTGTAAAATAGACTGAATTTATTTATTTTAATGTTGTCACTTGTCAGTGATTCATGTTACACCGGGCATTTATAGAATTTTTTTTTTAACCTCATTTGACAATAAATTAACTTTTTCTCCATCAATTTGGTCAAAATGGTTTGTCAGAGGAGGTTAAATGTAGTACTGGACATGTTATTAAACACTAAAAGGGCCAAATTGATTACAACACACCTGGAGTACTCCTGCCACCCTGACTCCATGTGGGTTAAAATTCCTCTCCCCTCCCCCCTAATCTTTTTTATCGAGCAGTAAAATCAACCATAAAAAGCTTATTGGGCAATTAGTGTTCAGTTTGATTAATCATTAATTTAAAGAACCAACCACTAAATGATATTGCTTTTGGTAACTTAAAAGGTTATTATATTATTTAATATTATATATAAAATCTTACTGTATCTGTATAGTAAAAACCGAAACATCCAAAAGCACATAAATATTTAGTGCATTGTTTCTCAAACCTAAAATCCCCTACCATTACTTTCGGGTATTGCAGAGGGGTACCTAAGATTATTTGGAAAGATATCAGCCATGCACGATTCCAACGACTATTTGTTCATTATTATGGGTAGGTAAGAATAAAATGAAAATTTAACGCAACTAAACCACAATCTACATTTTTTTTACAGTTTTCATATTGAAATTATGAAAATATTGTTATGAGACTGTTAAATCTAAAAATATTCAGATAAATAAAATCTAAAAAATTTAAATTGATTTATATACGAAGAGGAATAAGGGCCGTCTGATGTTCTGACTTTAAAGTCAGAATTCTAACTTTTTTTTAACTGACTTTTTTGGCGTTTCTTTTTCTAAAAATATACCTCCCAATTTTTACGGCGTTGATCAGAGGGAACTTAACAGTAAAAATTATTCTGAAAGCAAGTATATTATATAAAGGAAGTTATCAAAAATGTATGCAATGAAAGCTTTGGAGTGATGAAGTACAAAAAGCGCTGATTTAAAATAGTGATATTTTCCAAGTATTATAATATGGTATTAAAATATTGAGTAATAACTTTCTTTACAAATCCACCTCTTCGTGTTGTTGTGAACACTGACGCCCACACTCAGCTAAATTTAACTTTATTCTTCAGAGGATATTAGAAATGATTACAGCACCATTAAAGCACAGCCAATAATAGACTTTCCAAAATATCCTCTGGTTGAATTGATAAAACCTAGCTAGGTATTTAAATTGTACTCTCTTTTCAGGGCCAACCCGGTGTACCATGAGCTCCTGCTGACTGTATTGTGGTACGGGGTCGTCCATACCTCTGCTCTTGTCCGCTGCACCGCCGCGCGGATGTTTGAGGTACAAAATACACAAACAAACACAGATAATCTATTTAGATAATACACCTGTTTACGTTTAATGAGTTTACAATTATTATAGACCTCATTCATATGCTTAATGTTGGTTTTACTATAAAGTGCATATGAGTATAATATAATTAACATTTGGGATTTGATCCAGATGTAAAGTGCATTATAAATTGAATGTATTATTATTATTATTATTATTATTATTATTATTATTAATATGGTTGTTACATTTTTGGTTGTTATAAGGAAATTGTTAAAAGAAAATGATATAATCTTTTGATAGACAATACACTGTAAATGAAATAATGCATGTGTGATCCACTCCTACATAAGTGTGCAGTTCAACATTAAAGAGTCTGTTTATTCTGATGTATTACCTATTTGGTTTACCTGTGCTAGCTCTGCTTGCTACTGCTGCTGTTCTAACATACATTTTAGCTACTCTGACCATGAGCGTGAGTAAAGATTACTGTAGGTTCTCTGCACCTGGTTCCAACCCTCCTAGATCTGACATCAGACCTTTCACCTTTCTGAGACAACAACAAAAAATACCTGCTGCGTATCAGAGAAACGCTTAAAGGGAGGGAGACTACTTACTCATCATATCCATCTTAAGACGGGTCCCACAGGTTACAGTCCTGACGTAAACAGCCATAACAAATCACATCTCCCTCTCCAGTGGGGTCTGTGCACACTTAAAGGTCAAATGTTGAGATGGTGATCTAGGCGTAGCTATAGAACCAGGTTTATGTATGTATATTGATCTAAATTTGGGGGAGGAGGAGCCGTAGGCGGTCTTCATGTCCCCCCTTGCCTTCATTTTGTGAAGTACCTGCCCTTCCCCACACACCCACACCCACTGTCACCATTCCATAGTGACTAGCTGTCCACCATTGTCAAAAAATGTTGGTTCGATGTGGTCCTCTGGAGCAGATCCCAGATCAGATTTATGAAATGTTTTTACATTGTTAGATCAAGGAAAGAAAATGATAATCTGACCTGGTTTCTGTTGAGAAAAAAACCCCACAGCTTAATCTCACCATAATGTAAAAGTATTTGTACTGTTTAGTTATGTTGCCGTTGCCATTTTTTCTGTGTGTGCATGTGCGTGTGTTTGTTTGCGTGTGTGTGGTATTGTGTGTACGCATACTTGCTTGAAACATGCCGTTCCGTTGCCTTGCAGCTAAGGTTTTTGTCATTGTTTATCACTTTCTTCCTATTTTTTGTGTTTCTTTTTCTTTTTCCCTTCCCCCTTTTCTATTTTGCTTTTTTTTCCTTTTCTCTCTATCTATTGGCGGTGTTGCTCGCTCTTGTCCAAATGTCCCGCCCACCTCTGTGACATCACGGCTGTCTCTGTCCAATCGGATCAGCTGCTGGTGAAGGGGGTGAATGAGACGCTGGTAGCTCAGAGAGTGGTGCCGGCTCTCATCACACTGTCCTCCGACCCTGAAATGTAAGTGGAACAACAGTAACAATGAATTGCACCGCGTCTCTCCCCCCCCTTCTCTTTGCTGTCTGGGAACTATCACACTGGATGTAGTCCGTACCTGCCAGGAGCTAATTCAGCACCAAACCATGTCTTGCACGGCAATTTCCTGATTTGATATTGGAATTGCCGATTCCTCAACATTAATTCTCCTGGCGTAGTTTCCAGATGTTGTGTGGAGTATCTCCTGTTTAGGTTTAGACTTGGCCGTGGGGTAGTTCATCAGAGTGACACTCTGAGTGTTTGTGTCATCCGTCTGTCATCAGTCTGCCGTCCCAGTCCGTCTCTGTGCCTTTGTGTATGTGTGCACATTGCCTGCATGTGGTATAAGCATATTCCCAGTATGCTCATCTGTAACCCGTCCACTCATCCTCTTCCTTTCCACCTCACTAAGTTTAAGCAGGGCCCCTCCTCCTCCTGACCGACCTGTCAGACAGTGGTGGGTTATCCTCACCCTGTCTGTCTTTCTCAAATTTTTCCTGTCACTATTCCTCTCTCTCTTTCTCTTCCCTATCGTCTCGCCTGTCTTCGATCTTTTTTCTTTCATCTCTCCTCCCAACCCTGCCTTTATCCCTCTCTCATCCCGCT
Organism: Lophius americanus; assembly: GCA_037951165.1. Classification (NCBI taxonomy): domain Eukaryota; kingdom Metazoa; phylum Chordata; class Actinopteri; order Lophiiformes; family Lophiidae; genus Lophius; species Lophius americanus. The sequence goes on along the minus strand of JBBDHG010000011.1, from coordinate 10,317,442 downwards.
GTGTGGTGGGTTTGCAGTTGGTTCTCCGAGGCATGAGTGAAGCATTAGTAGATCGCCGGGCCGCTCCGGCCCTTATAACTCTGTGCAGTGGGCCCGAATTGTGAGTCAATCGACACGAGAAAAAACCTCCAAGTGAACATTGTCATTCTGTGGGCTGCATCCTTACAGCGTTAATCATTTGAGCTTGGATGGGTTCTGTGATTACCCGATAATCTGGAGCCACAGGAATCAACCTTTAAGACAAGCTTGTATAGTCAAATCAGATCTACGTGCTAAACAATTTTTCGTGACAGCACCATTTTGTTTATGATGAGACAAAAGAATGAAGTTATTGTCAACACTGTTAGAATGCAGCCCTTTTCATTGATTCACTCTGTATTGAAATGCCATGCTAACTGGTGCACACGTGTCCCCAACTTTTAATGCACAACGTGTACAGTTTTGGTCTTTCTTGCACCTTCTGTCATTGGACTGATTATCCACCCAACATTTCTCCATTAATTTATGCTGGTTCATTTTAATCATTGTTTAATGTCTAGATTTCTTTTATGTATTTATATCTTCTTCTTTTTTTTATGACAGATTTAGGAGTTAAAAAAAGCCTTAATTAAATCTCAGTTATCAGAATTGAAAGCTTTAGGAGAGAGTATAGCAAGTCAAAAAGACTAAGGTGAGTGAGGGTTCACTTTAGATATAAGAAGCCAAATTTTTCTTAAATATATTCAAATTACCTTGTATTGTGCCAAAAAAAAAACTACTTATGGGGAAAGACAATTTTGCTTGGCCAGTTTATCTGTAATAGGCTGTAAAACTGGGGAAAAGAATTGCAAAATATAATTAAGTTGTAGTTATTAGAGGCAACAAATATTCTGTTATTTAAGCTAGACCTACTTAAAATTAGTATTAGCTAGACGTGCACCGATTGCAATTTTCTTGGCAGATCACCGTCTTTTATGAAGTCTGACCCGCCGTTACCGATTTTGTACTGCTCTGATTTGTGTGTGCATGGATACCTTAGATGCCTTATTTTGTCCTTACTGTTGTGACAAATTGCAAGCTCTGTGTATTCTTGAGATGTTTGGAGCCGTGGTAGCTCGGGCCTGGGGTACGGGGGCATGCGTGCAGCCGGCCGCAAGTGAGGCTTCGTAGCCCATTGACGATTTCATCAAACCAGGCCTCTCGACGGCGATCGATCGGTGCACCTCTAGTACTACCCCCTTGATTGATCCTGTTTAAAAAAAATATTTTTCTTGAAATTAGTTTTTTTACAGTTTATGAAGGTTTGAACAATCAGTTATTTTGGCAGACCCATTTTAATGGGCTAGATACTAAGAATTCTAAATGGATCATTGCTAATCAGATGATGTTTTTTGCACTCATGCAGTTAAATATAAACTTTGGCATTTAAAAGCTATTAATGTCAGTGTTTACATTAAAGGATGGATAGTAAATGTTCTTTAAGTTTCTCAACCTCTTGTGACAGAGGCTTGAACTTCACTCATCACTGCGGCTACTAGCATGTTATTGCTATGCAAATTCTTTATTTGGATGAGTCTTTGAACATTTGTTAACCAAAGCAGCCCTCCAGCTTTGTGGCTTTAGTATGAATGCATAATTACAGAGGATATTTGAATCCTGAAAAGTTAGTTGCGTTGTTAGTTGCAAAATTGCCCCAGGAACTCCGATTGATTCCTCAGTCCGGTGATTCAAACATTTTCAATCAATCAACTGTTTCAGTTAATATTTCACTCATTCCGATTTTGGCTTGAAGACAAACTTAGGGGAGAATTAGAGAAAAGACTGCTGCTATTACTGTGCCTGGAAGAACCTTGACTTGTTCTCCTGCTGCTTTTAGCTCAGTGAGGATATCAACTATCCCTGCCTTTGGTACCATCATGGAGACCGTCACTCAGAAAGAGGTAATGGCTAAACTGTTCACATGCACAGTGGGCAGACACTGCATTTAATTAAATAGATGCTTTACAGATCATGCATTAATAGTGTGTGTGTTGTGTGGTGTGTGTGTGTGTGTGTTTAGCTCTTGGAGCGTGTTAAAATGCAGCTGGCCTCATTCCTGGAAGACCCACAGTACCAAGATCAGCACTCGTTGCACATGGAGATCATTAGGACCTTTGGACGGGTCGGGCCCAACGCAGAACCACGCTTCAGAGATGAGTGTATGTTAGAGTACACAAATACAGTAAAAACATGCAAGAAAAGAAAATTCCAGTTGAACCTTGTATGTAAAGTTGCTCATCATTCCCTTTACTTTTATCTGTACTCTAATTTCCTTTAGTTGTGTTGCCGCACCTTCATAAACTAGCGCTCGCTAACAACAGCCAGGCAGTGGATAACAAGAGGATTGACATCGCCACCCAGCTGTTTGAGGCCTACAGTGCCCTCTCCTGCTGCTGTATCCTTCCTCTTATAGGTCACTCATCACCCCCCGTGAAAGCTGGATGGGTTTGTAGTGGCCATACACTGATATAAATGTTTTGTTGTCTTAACTGAATTTTATTAGGGCAATTGGTTGCACAAAATAAATGTATCTGAATTAATTAACTTGATTTTTCCCATATATCCTAAAGTTGGATGCACTTAATATTTTACAGTCCATATTTATACCAGTGCCGCAGTTCACCTAGAAGCATATTTTTGGGCCGTGGGAGGAGAGCAGAGCACCTGGAGGGGACCCACGCAAATCCACACACACAAAGGCCTCAGGTTGGGATTCCAACCCAGAACCTTCTTTCTGTGAGATGACGGGGCGAACTACCACTCCATCGTCTTGCCGGGTTACTAAGCAGAAAAGCATGGCTGTAGGCAGGACTGTCCATGGAAATAACATATGAACTATATTGACTTTAACTTTCATTTAGAGAAATGAACACGCTTTAAACAAAGGGCACTGCATCTTAAAATTAATTCAAAAATACATGTAAGATTCAATAACGTATTCAAATCAATGAAATAAGCCAGGATAGAACATTTAATTGTCTGAACAATCACTTGAGGCTAGAATCCGTTTTTTCTGCGTGTTAATGAAACATTTATGTTCTGTAAACTTTTGAAAGCGGAGGGGAATATCTCACTACATTTCCCAGAGGTTCGCTCTGTTGTATTTCTTTTTTTTTTTTTTTTATAATACTCCACTGTTTGTTTTTCCGAAGAATTTACAAGAACTGGGTGTCAAGGTCGTCTCGGGGTGAAGGGTGGCTGCTGTACGACGAGTCTCTGGGGAGGCATTGTAAATGAGGGGTCAGATGCGAGCTGTGCTTGTTGAACATGAATGCTGAATGTTGCCGTCTGTGTGGTACGTATCAGTGTGGCTCACTGTGTATGTTGGCAGAGTTTGCCTGTCATTTGACAGGAGGAGAAAGGGAAAATAAGCTGCCTCCATTTTTGGGCTGGAGATAATTACAGGGTCTGTTAAGTAAAGGAAAGGATGAGAGAGGGAGCGATTGTGTGTGAGAAAAGAACAGGACTGAACATCAGTTTCAATCCTCAGTAACAGTTCCCAGGATAGTCCTCACGTTTACATTACCTCGCTTCTGTCTCTGTCGTTCTTCTCTTCTGCCATTATTCCCCCTTTCTCTTGTTGTTTTTCCTTCCCCATCCTGTCAACTTGGCCCCACCCAGGTCCAGTACACACTCACACACACACATACACACACACACAGAGGGCAGCCGGTCTGAGGTTCATTCCTGTGGATCTTTTCCAGGCTGTGATTTCACAGTGCTGTAGTGTCCAGTAGGTATAACCCTAACCTCAGAGGCTCTGCCTCCCACTGCAATCCCTTCTCTTGTAATCAGTGTGACAAGCTCTGAAATTGCACATTCCCATCTCCAAAAATATAAATCTGCTCCCTCTGTGCCCGCTAAAGCTCCACTGGCCGTGACAGGTGGCAGAACTCTGCTGTCCCAGAATACTGCTGAGATGAAAATTCAGTTTTCTTCCAGCACATGTTGGTTCCATGTGCCAACAAAGTTTTTTTGTTTTTCCACTCTATCTTTATTGGGTTTTTTTCTTTTAGGTACAAACATGAGTTATAAAAGTATTAAAAAAAAGTTTAAAACATAATGAACAACAACTACTACACGATTATGAAATTTAAACATCAAAATCTGAAAAACCTGTTGACCATAAACAAACAAATGACAATCAAAGAAATAAATGGATATGGTACAAACAAGGATCAAAGAAGTTAGATATGCAAATGAAAATAATAAATACACAGAAATAGATGTGTGTAGTATGTATACTATATTTTTTTCTTTAAGGTAATATTGAATAATAACTAGATTTAATATTTAGACATGGACGTAGTTTACACCATACAGTACTCATCAGAACAAAATTACGTTGCATTTCCTTCTGGTCAGTCAGACTTTTTACATTTTGCATAATTATGATGTCATCATCCTTCTTGTGATGCAGGAAGGCACCATCCCATTTCTATTTGTAGTTACGTGGCCTTGAAAAACAAGACGTTATGCTTAGACAAGGAAATCTAAAGTAGTAGTAGCAGAAAATGTGTTATGATGGTTTCCATCAGGAGGATTTATATCAGTTATAAAGATACACATGAGAACCCAGATGGTGAGCAGTTTTCCCCTATATGGAAAGCAATTCCCTCATTCATGATGTGTCTTTGTATAAACTTGCATGTTTTTTTCGGTTTAAAATCCACTCCTTAACTTCATGTGCAGTCATTTCTGAAGAGGTGATGGTCAACCACTTCCTGCCTGGCCTCAGGTGTCTCCGAGCTGACATGGAGCAACTCTCCCCTGAGCACGAGGTCAGAGGGAGACGCACATACACACACACACACACACACACACACACATACACACACACACACACACACACACACAGATGCAGACATTCGTTCATATATCTGGACTCTGACACCGACCCACATGCTCTACATGTCATGACAGATCTGACATGTAGAGCTACATTACATGTCATGACAGACATGACATGTAGAGCTACATGTCATGTCATGTCTACATGGCATGTCTGTCATCACACATGTCTGTTATTCGCTCTGCTTCACAGAATAGTAAAAGATATACAGTCCGACCCTTGACCCCTCTCTCAGACATCACTCATGCACACACCTCTACCTCAATATCTGTGTGAGAATCTCACGCCATCCGCATCATCGGAGTATTTTTTCCCCGAGGAGACTAATGATCAGCTGACTCTTTTTCTCTCCACACATCCAGTCAGTCTGCACAACTTACATGCCAACAGAGTAGTATTATTTTCCAAACTGGAGACACACATATTTACAAGACCTCTATTTTGCCAGGCTGGGACCTATACCGCCATATTATAATGTTTTGAACCGCTCTAGTACTTAATAGCATGGCTTTAGAATCGCTTAAGGCATTTTTGAGTAGATTGTGAGGAGCTCTTTTTCCATGACATGTATTTTTGTTTAAGGAAATAACAAAGTTGAATCTGTCCTGTCCTTTTCAGGTTATCCTGAGTTCAATGATCAAGGAGTGTGAAATCAAGGTAGAAAACAGAGGGATGGCAGACGCCCAAGGGTGAGAATTCAGAAACACCATCACTTCCTCTGAGTATATTGCTTTCTCTCGCATCAGAGGCCGTAACTGCATCTTGTGATGGCTCCACAGTTATAATTAAGGATTGGAGGGGGGATAGATAATCCTGCTAAGAGGAGAGGGATCATTTAACACGATTGGGACTGCGCCTACATTGTGGCTTCATTCCCTGCGAGTGGAGGACAGCATGTGAGAGTGTTGTAACCACGTTGATTATGTGGGCATCTTCACAAAGCAGAGAAAAGAGGGTTGTTTTGCTAACCCTCAAAGGGCTGGGATACTCGCCATGCTGTGGTTGTCCATTAAAAAAAAAGAAGGTTTCCGCCTTCGTGTTAGCATGTGATTAGGGCTCATTGAAAATAGAAGTTAGTTCATATGTATGAAAGATATATTAAAAGTATTTGACCTCCTTCTTCATTTATGAGTGTCCCGTGCAAAATTATGTCTAATCTTCAAGCAAAAGTTTAAAATAAAACTTGAAATGATAGTTGTTTTTATTCAAAGAAAAAGGTCACCTATTTTAGATTGTTGCTGTGTAAAAAGTATTTTCATCCTTGTCTACAACACACCTTGATGACCCTCAGAGATTTTTGGAGAGTATTTTATGGGCTCATGAGTGGAAAGTTGAACTGTTTTGAAGATGAGGATCCTGTTACAATTCCACAAAAAAGGACCACTGTAACAGAAAACCATGAGAGAAAAAAACACCTATTAGTGGTTCCAAAGGAATGAAATGAAAGCTTCTAGTCGAAGTTTGGATGTGAACCCCATTGAGGTGATCCGTTTCATTTGCCCAAACCCTCCAATGTGGCTGCACCGAAGCCAGAGAAAGAGTAGGCCAAAATTCCTCCAAAGTGATTTCAGAGGCCGTTGTTAGTGGAAGAGTTTGGTTGCAGGTGATGCTTTTTAAGGTGGAATATCTATCAAGTTTTTATTGTGACTTAGGTTTTTTCTAACTAAGTTTTTTTGGAGGGTCCGACACAGTTTAGTGTGAGAAACAGGCAGAAATAGAAGAAATTATGAGTGCTGTAAAAGCTCTTTTTACTCCCACAGTCCTGTGTGTGTGGATGTAAAAGAGTGTGTCTGCCTCTCCCTGCGAATAAAGAGAGCTGTGGGTCTGTTCTCCCCAAATCCTTGGTTGAACTCTGAGGTTAAAGCCTCTGTGATTGCGCCAAGAGATTATAGCCGACTGTCGGTCGGAGAAACGTTTTTGAAGTGTGATCATTTGTAGCTATGCGTCATTGACTCTTTCACTGCTATTAAGATTTCCATCCCGCTCCACAGGCGTGAAGCGGAGCCATGCTTTTGAACATTTTGTGGCATCTTGGCCGTCACTGCCTTCTCCAGCCAGTATGGGCTGCAGCAGCAGAGAGCCAATCACAGCTCACATTTAATAAAAAATCTAAACTTTCAAATCACTTTAATATTGTTTTAAGGTTGAAAGCTTAAAGGTATGGGCTACAGTTACTGGGCCCTCTGCGTTTCCTTTCACTTCCTGTGTGTGTGTGTGTGTGTGTGTAAGCAAAGTGATACACAGAACCAGACCGCATGAAAGTTGAAGCCTGTGTGCCACATGACATGTCTGTTTCTGAACTCCATCATATCTGTTGAAATATGATATTTGTCCCTCTGTTGAGCAACCCGGCAGCTTAACTGCTCCAGTGTGTCCGTTTGACTCCCAGGTCCCTCAAAAGAGGAACTTATTGAGCCGTTGGACTGTAAAGAACAGTAGGCGCCGTATTGGCAAACAGCATTTCCTCTAGTAAAGTTTAAGCTCAGCAACAGATGGATGTAGCTTCATCAACAAATTCAGTCAAATTCACCTTCTCTTTTTTTTTTTTTTTCCTACAGCTCCATGTCCATCGCCTCCAGTTTGGTGGGTGAGGATGCCAAGACCAAATTCTTGAGCAAGATGGGTCAGCTGACCACCTCTGGTGCCATGCTGGCCAACGTCTTCCAGAGGAAGAAGTGATCTCAACACTAACCGATCAGTCAATGTGTCGGATTGATGGAACCATCGTTTCAGCTTTAAGTAGGAGAAAACCAAGTCTGTTTTAAGAAATGTGGGTTTGCTGACGATTTAAGATCTCCATTGCAATAGGGAGATTCTAATCCCTTCACATTAAATGTGAAGGGGAAACGGTTTCTGCAGTGAAAGCTGAGATTTTCCCGCTGCACATTTTTCCTCCCCTTAATCAGACCAAACTGTTATGAAGGATTAGAGATTTGTTTTTTTGAATCAGTCTTGTCGACAGTGTCGTTTCAGAAAGAGAGGAAGAAGTAACTGAAAAGTGTTCAGATTCCTCCAGAGTGATGACAAGGGACTCATTTCTTGAACAGGATTTAATTTGAGTTCAGTGCTTCTGGTATCAGAAGAACTTCCCACCCATTTGCCGGCGAGGGAGACTCTGGGCATGACCGGTCTGGTTTTATTTACAGTTTTAAACATCCTTTTGGAGGACAGATGCGCGGACATTTGTTCTTGATTCCTGTTGGAGAACAACGTGGCTCTAAGTGGGTTTAGAATGTACAGTGTGTATCTGTCCGACTCCGAGGCGTGGTCTACTTGAAACTCTGAGAATGAAATGTCTTGCCTTTAATTATTTCTTTAAAGTCTGTCTCTGCTCTTTTGTTGAAGCTCCTCTATTTTATAACTTATTTATGTCTTAATGAAGAAGAAAAAAAGAATATCTTATTCCAACTTCCAAAGAGATTTTGCACTTCACTTCACTTGTTGTGTTTGTTTGAATTAATGGATTTTTATTTTTTTGGATAAGGTGCTGTTGAAGAGAACACTGGTCATGATTATTCACCATGTCTGTCATTGTCTCTGATAATTGCATTTGTTTTTTCTCAAGTGGGTATTTGGTCCTTTTTTTTGTGTGTTCTTTTTCGATATGCTCTAAGAGGAACGGTAAATACCTGTATCATACACTGAAATGAAGAGGAATGTAACCATTGTGTATATTTGAAACTGGTGTCATGGTGTAATAAAACGTAGAGATCAGTTGTGTACTGATTTCTGAATGCTTGTTGGTTTTAATTGCAGCTTTGACTCGTTGTGTCGACAGGTGCCGATGGCCGTAAAACAGAGTTACTCCAAAGACAAACATGCTCCTGCTGCCGCTGCAGCGCGTCTCACCATTTGATGTGGTCTGCAGAACACCAAAGTCCATTTCTAGGGGCATTCCTAACAACTCCCCCGAAATAAATACCCAGATCCACCGTCCAGATTAGACTCTCTCTATCTTTACGATCTATTCTCAGCGGTTGATGTCAATGTAGTCAGAAAAACATTTGTTTGTGCAGTTCGGATTGACCGCTAGCAAGTGGTGAAAAGTAACTCATTTCATTTACTCCAATACTAAACCGCCAATATGAGGAACTTGTACCGTGCTTGATTATTTCTATTTAACACTTCTTTATACTTTTACTTCATTATCTCTGTAAAACTTTCTTGGAAAAGTTGACCTTTGGAACAGGTATTCTTAGCCTGTAATTAATGTAAAAACAATCTAACCAATAGAACAGATGTCTTCATATAAGATGTGGAGTTTAGATAGAAGATCTTGAAATTCGCTGGGAAATCTAAATTTGGGCTTTATTTTACTCGTATTAGGAAGAGTTTCTCCCCTCAAAAGCAGCTTTATGTAAATATATATATAGATATATATATCTATATATGATATATATATAATCATATATATATGATATATGATATATATATATATATATATATATATATATCATATATATATAGATATATATATACACTTCTGAGATGTTAATCCCCTTCATATCAGCTACATATAGCTTATTCTAGGTCGTATAATAGTGAGGGTGTTCTAGATTTAAGCCCAGAATCCCTCTCTGAGGTCAAAATACCTTTTTATTTTTTTAAATTTGAAAAAACTGTATAATAACATGCGCTTTTTGTTATTTCTTTCAAATTTGATGTAGTAGCTTTTCTAAGCAAATTCATCGATTTTTTTGTTTTTGTTTCATGATTTGCAATGAAATTATGTAATAGCCTTTTTCATCTAAAGATAATAGGAAAAGGATAGAAATGTTGGAGAACGGAAAAAAATGTGTGAGTTATGTGGACATGGTAATATTTTCAAGATTCTTTAACTCTACGATATATTCAAGATGCACTCTCTAAAAACTTACAATCAGAAATTATAATGTGTTTATTCCACCGTCTGCAGTTATGCGTGTTAAGCAGGAATGGATCAGGTTGGCCTGAAGAGCTGCACTCGTCCACTGGTTGAACATTAAGAGTGAATTTGCATATTTAAGCTAATATTCAACCATCAACACTGATAACTCGACAGGTGGACAAATAATTGATACAGTGCAGGATTGGAAATCCGAGGCATGGCCGTGTTTTGTGTGTTTATTACCGATCCTGGGGGGACATAAATCATTTTACACAATCAGACTGGAGAATTGCCTCCCTTTTTGATCTCATTCCTTGTGGGCGGTCCAGTTTTATCTCTATCTGCACTTATGTGTGTTTAGAGATAGTAAATTTGCATTTGCTTTGTGTGTCACAACAGCCTTCTGCCCTATTGTCTGCACAGGGTTTCTAACAGCATGCAAATATGTGTACCTGCACGCACACCTGGGTGTCAGCCTGTGGATGTTTTCACTTAGAAAATTCTTTTTTTGGCATCAACAGGCAGCTTTTAACTGAAAAGGGTGGCACGGATGACTGTTCGATCACATCTGTAAGAGAGAAGCAGATCCAACCCTGAAACCACCGGAACATGGTGGCTGAGACTTAATGATGTTTTTCTGCTTCTGATCTGTGTGTTTATGACCTCCATCTGCAGGTCTTTGGGGGCTTTCAAGGGAGACTCTTACCGAACCCTCTAAAATCATCATACCAAACGGGCTGCGGCTGCTTTCTTTCTGTCTTGAATTAATGGGAACCATTTTCCGTGCAGCTCATAAAAGTGTGTGTGTGTGTGGGCGTTTTTAAATAAATGAGCTGGCTGCTGCATAAACTCTGTCTTGTTTCAGGTGATGCTGAGCCATTCAAGCACCGTGCTTCCATGCAGAGCTGCACAGTCTGAGCTCTGACCCAGGTCGCATAAAGTGTGATGTTTGTAAACCAGCATGCTTGCCCACCTGCACTGCACCTAATTTTCTCTACATCAAAACAAGATACGTGGTAATTTACGGCTTTTAAGTGGGAACCATCAGCTTTGTTTCAGGGAGATGACCCTGGTGTGAGTATTTTAAGATGATTTAGAGCCCTGATTTATTATTGGTCAAATGGTCTGATCAGGCTCCTGCAGCTGCTTCTGTGCGAACTGCAGAGGCCCAACCACAAAGTATATTCTCTCAGCATGGCTCTACAAAAAGGGAGGAAACCGAGCCCATGCGTTACTACCTCTAATGGCCCAGTTTAAAACCCTCATTTATTCAATCCTCTACGTTTATTCAACCTGTTATGAGCTACAACTTAAGATTTTTATTTGTATCTACTCAAACGCTGATCGTCCCACATATACGTGCGGCATACATATGGGAAACCCCATACCAGTATATGCATGGGTTTGATGGTATGTGGTTCAACAAGGGAGATAGGGAGGTGTGAGGAGTTTAGTAAAAGTAGCAGAATGAGGGATGAAGAATTGGAGGGAGGTTACGGGATAGAGGAGAGGAAAGACCGAAAGGATAGGCAGGGTTCAAGGTTCAAGTTTCCTTTAATTGTCAACAAAATTCAGGTGCACTACCTAGATAAGACCTCTGTACTATTAAAGCAATCCTAATGCATATAAATATATGCAGTGTAACACTGGCAAACAGTACAAAAAGACATTATCAGAATATGCATTGAACACACATAAGAAATGTTCTTTATTATTTATATATTGTATGAGTCAGTTAAATTTTTGCAAGATGTCCACACAAGTCGGAATGTCTATAACCTGCTCATAATTCTAAATATTAATGAAAAACATTAATTGACACATCCTTAAATTAAATAAAAACATATGTGAAGAAAATACTGCTCTGCTTTTCAACCTGTTATCCCCTCCCCCTCCTTCTTTCTTAAGTTTATCTTTCTCTCATCAAGCTATGAAGTTTAATTTCCCTGCCTTCTTTTCTCTCTCTCTCTTGTTGTTCAGCCCTGGATGGATAAAATTGCAGCACCCACACATGCAATTTTATATTTGCATAGACTAACTGTCACTTGGATGAAAACAAGCTCCACACTCTTTAAATATTCCCTCTCATGACTTGAGGAGGTGGGCCGGGCTCAGCTTGTCATGCAAAGTCAGTGGGAAACCCACTCAGTGCTATTTCTTTGTATCTGCACAAGGAACGTTGAACAGCTATCTCCTGGAGGCAATGCTCTAAAAAGAAAAGTCTGCAGAAATGATCATGACGGACCTAAACATCAGGAACTATGCTGGGATCGCCCACTTACCCCCCTGATGAAGGCAAAAGTGTGTTGGCTCATATCTGAACTCATCTCTCTCATGAACTCATGACTCAACTTGTTTGGCCGTACGCTAGAACATATGAGTGACACACTGTAAATCGTGTTGGGTGTTTGACAGTTAAACAGTGGTAACCGTGGAAACATGTAATGACAGAACAGTAAATCTTTTGTACAAAGGTTCATTTTACCATGAAAATCATTGACGGAATCAAAAAAACAAACGTCTGTGAGTCGTTGAATTAATTAAACGTAACTATATCCAACCTGATTAATGTAGCTTCTCAAACTAATTCCACTCGGGCTTAGTCCAGCTTAAACTGAAGACTTGTTAAAGCGCACAGGTTGATTGATTTGACACAACTTAATGGTATTCGGTGATTCATGTAATCAGAATGGTACACTAAGAATGTTCTGGATTAGTTCCTGTCAGACAGGATCAGCTCAGTAAAGGTAAAATAATAATTATGCCATGTTGACTAGATTATGTTGCAGTTGCTTAATACTGCCATATTGGTTGCAAATAAGTCAATAATGGTGTTAACACAACTCAATTAGACAGAAACAGTTGGCCAATCTGGATTAAGTAAATACGACACATTAATATTATAAGAGTGCATACTCAAAGAAGTGAACTCTGTGAGTAGTGTAAAGAACTTAATGTATTTAAAGGGATTAATATATGTGAGTGCGTTAACTTTCAAGACGTGTCCCACTTTATTAGATGTAATATAATGTGTATATATATATATGTATTAAGTTTGGCCCAGATTCGTTCATGTTGGACAGATAAAAACATTTAAGTCAATGAAAATATATAGACACTTATTATCCTTGTTTAACATATCGCTGAGCACAAAACTGATTTACAAACCTACCTGGCCCATGTGAACAATGACCACCATCGGCATTGTTAAAACCAGCAGGGGGTCTGCTACTGATGGTCAAAGAAATAGAAAACTGAGAGTGGGGAAACGGCCCCAAGACGGCGAGAGATGAGGCAAGGCAGGAGTGTATGGGAGTAGGACAAATATTCATGCAGTGGCTGCCATGCAAGGCGCCACCTGCTCATTAGGAACAATAACCACACCATCATTCACTCACCAATGGAACAGCCATAGGCAGCAACTTGTGGTTCAGTATCTTGCTCAGGGGCACTTCGACATTAGGACCAGAGAGGTGGGACCGGGGATAAAACCACCGACCCTCAGATAAGTGGATGACATCTTTACCAAGTGAGCCACAGTAGTCCAGGTAAAGATACAGAACTAGCTGATGTGTGCAAGAGACCATGTGGACAAGGGAAAAGGAGGAATTTTGCAGGAGACATGCAGTTGATTGGTGAGATAGCAGAAGATGCAGGGGACAGGGTGAGATGAAAACAGATGAAGAACAAAGAATGTTGGTTGCACATAGTTCCATTATTTCTCATCACAATTAATTATATCGAACAGTTTGGTGGATATTGTTGACATATCTGTATTATGCAAATTCAACAAAATATTTTTATTGCAGATACTGATTGTGCCATCTCATCCACCCAGAGAGAGAGAGAGAGAGAGAGAGAGAGAGAGAGGGCGGTCATCACGCAGAGTCAGGAGTGCAGAGGAGAAGGGGATGCACTTTTTTCTCCACACATGACAACGTGGAGGAGTTCCCTCCCCCTAACATTTCCTCAGTCAGTCACCCAGCCTTACTGGCTGATTCCTCGACAAGGCGTGGATGAGAGCAGAAGGGAGAGGATAGGAGAGTGGTGTGGAGTTGGGATCTGCTGCTGCCTTACCGGGAATGAAGGCGCAGGAATGTCCGGTGAGACGGTGTGGAGCGTCCGTCACTTTTACGCACACAAGAAGAAGTGATTTAAGAGTTTGCCCTTGGTGTTAAGAGTCTTTGCTGTGATAGAAGGGTTTGCCTCAGAGGTGTCCTTAAGCGGAGCAGCAGAGATGCGACTAAACATATCCACAAGTTGGATTGTCCGAAGCTGGATATCCCTGGCGCTGGTCAACTTTTACGCACAGGTAACACCTGGATTTCCCACGCGTGTTTCACTCTGATAACAGAATGTGGTAGTATTTATCTAAGAATGTACTCCTTTTCATGTTACCCTTTATTCTTTTGGTATATTAATGGTTGGATTTCGGAATCCCGATGGTTTGATTTGTATGAAGGGGTTAAATTGGGGAGCTGTGGGGGTGGATTTTTACGCACGGACACTGACTGGAAACAGTTACTTTTGGGTCCAAATCCACGTTCTCTGTTCTTACCACAAAAACAACCACTGGCAGCTGGATGCTCCTCTCTCTTCACCAAACATTCTGTCCGGGCTAGAGCTCATCAAGACACTCATTAGCTTCACCAGAGGAGGAGGAGGATAGGTTCCCATGGGTCCCACTGGGATACAGAAGGGTGCACTGAAAAAAATTAGTTGTTTTTTTAATAAAGACACTCATATCCAATTTAGTTAGGTGTTTTTTGTAAACCAATCCCACTTAAGCGGATGGATCTTAACTTTATAACGTCTTTGATCAACAGAATGTAATTGATTTGACACAACTTTACCGTTTGAAGTGAATCCCCCAAACTAAACATTGACTTAGTCCTGGATTGGTTTATGCAAAACACAACAAAAACAGTCAACTATAAAAAACCAAAAAGCATTTTATTAACTGCATGTTTCTATGTTTACTGGACACTCGTAAGCCGAGTTTAACAGATAATGCTGACATGGCTCAATCCAGTCACGTTGGTTCCACATAGGTCGCTATTTTTCATCTTGATTAAATTATTAAATTTGATGGAAATTGTTGACATATTTCTTTTTTTAGTTCAGAGCTTAAATACTTTACATACATATCAACATTGACATCTGGGGACATGTTTCCAGGATTTCCCTCCTCAGATGAGATTATAATATCATTGTCATTGTAGACAAACAACAACTGTATAACGTCTTAGCTTATCCTTTGGGAAAGGAAAATCATTGCATGGCATGTTGTGCATGGCCTCGTGTAATTTATGAGCTAACTGTGCCCAGGTGGAGCAGGCTGTATAAGCTGTGGTTGCAGTGGGAGGACTGCTGGGCACCAGTGATCTATCACTGCTGGTTTACCGTAAGCGGGTCAAGTTATGAGGGCACAGTGTTATGGCCTTGTTTAGATCTGCATGGCACAAGTATGCCACTGCTTTCCGTTCAATGCTAAAAGGCACTCTTATTCAAGTTATGAGCAGATGCCTGGAAACCAAGTCACTGTGTGGAGGAGAAGAAATATTTTTCATCTACGTTTGAAGGTGACTCTGCAAACCTTTGGCTTTGGTTTGTTCTCACCGTGGTCTTGCCATTACTGACTCACAGTATCCGAAAAGAATTCCCCTTCATTTTCCTGGTTTTCAACCACTTCATCCAACCCCATTGCACATTCATTTCAAGCTGTCTCTGTGACATTGTGCAATCCACAATTGCTTCAAGATGTAGAGAGAATAAAGGTCAACATATTATGAATGAGCCGAGCTTTGGCGGATTAATTTATTCCCTAAACACATGGCCCCTGTTTTTATTGATCAACTTTCCAGAAAGCCACCTAACCGTATTTCATTCATTAATGTCATTCATTAATCCATCAGCATCCTCTCACTACCTCACCTCTGACTTAAACCACCACCATCATTAACAGTAAGTTGCGTCAGGCCTGCAGATTCAACCTTGATTGAACTTTTAAACAACATTTATCTGATAGATCAATCATTCAACCTTATTTGGCAATGGAGCTTTGATCGAGGATCCATTAGAACTAGGCCCATGCTGTTGTCCTCAACAGGGTTTATGCCTGTAAAGTCACCCCCTGATATCACTCCACAAATTAATAATAATAATATCAAATTATAATTTGAAAAGATTATAGTTAATAACGAAATTCTGTTCAAACTCTATTCTAAATCCGGCCCGCCCTGTTGTGTGCAGGTTCTATAATTCTCAAAAATGGGCAACTCCAATTAATTAATTTATGTAAGTGGGTCATGTTAAAAATTTTCTGTATTGTTGTAACTCCAGTGGTGGCTGATGGCTGTGTGGTCTTCATCAGTCCACTTCTCAACAGGTATTCCTGGAGAACATGATGAGAATAACTCCATTCTAGAATGGAATTCTATTGCTCAATAAAACTATTATTTTCTTATTTATGTAGGTATTTATTTCTGTATCTTTCAAACCCTTTTCCAATGAAGTCATTTCCAACTATGTCAAAAAACAAATGTTTCAGAGGGACAAATTGACCAGAAATTCCCTTTTTCACAGTAAAAATCTACAGTTTGACAACCTTTTGTTTTTATAGTTTCGGTTTTTTATTTGCAGATAAACATACATACACACTCCTTTTTTTAAGTTAAACTCTTTTTTGTGAGGCAATTCCAAAACATGTCAGACATTTGGTACCAGAGGGAAAACTTAGTGTATTTCTCATTTAAATTCTACTTTCATTGACTGGGTAGCAAGAACATCCAATAAGCAAATGCATATTATTTTCATAGTCATGCACCTAAAAATCCACTAAATTTAAAGTTGAACCTGAAATCATTTGTTTGACTGCTTTTAAAGAATCAATCATAGGTCCAAACACCGTGCAAAGATTCACTTGTTACCTGGTAGACATTTACAGGACCTTGTCATCGATGACTGAGAGATCTGGAGGCTCTAGAGTCGTCCTGCCTCTCTTGGCTCAGAGCCAACGGCTGCTGCGGCAGTTATGCAAATCCTCCTGAGTTCTGATGGCGAATGGAATGCACTTTGTCACAGTCAGTTTGATAAGATCACTCAAAGATTTCTCAAGAAAAAACAAAACCCTCTTGGGTACAATGATTTCCAAGAATCATTTCTTTATTCATGGGAATCAGATAGGAGGAACCCCCATTTCCTCTCAGATCTCTTTCTTTTATAGATTCCCACACAGGTGAACAGATGTATATATCTGAATCAATAGTGCAGATATTTAGCTTTGAGGTTGAATCCTGACCATTATTATAGCCTGGAGTCGTATAGACTGGATCAGCTCTTTTCCTCTCACATATATATTTAGTGAATGAAAACACATAACTGAGACCAAAGCTTTTTGGATGTGGCCGTAACAAAAATACAATTCCCAGCATTCCTTTGGCTTCCTGGGCCAGATTGACCACCACTGACTGACTCTACAGCTCCTCGTTTTTCTCTAACTATTTGCTTAAGGAGGTTCTTTGTATGGGAACCAATCCTGCTTGTGTCACTTGTGTCTGCTGAGGCACATGGTCCTCATTAGTGCTGCGGTCGGCGCTCAGAGAGTTTTGCATCATTATCCTTCTGGTTACACCATAAAACGAAGACTGGCTGATGTGTGAAAGGCTGAGTTTTTGTAATTAAACACTTGGCACCGCTTGTGTTGTGCTGTTGTAGCCAGAGGCCATGCAGACAGATGCTGGGGCTTAATGTGGAGGTGTGAGAAAGGAATGACAAGAGGGACAGGAAGGAGACAATATCAGAGGCAATTTCTGTTTAAAAAAAAAAATGGAATTGGACTTTTTTTTCTGACTCAGTCTATGGAATCTAAAAGTCTAAATGGTCGGTTGTCAATAAAAGTTATACGGATTGCATAAGGAAAAGGATATGACCAGTGTGATAATGATGATGAGTATGATGATGATTGTGATGATGATGATGATGATGACACTTATGATGACAGTCAGACAAATGTACTTCTTGTGAGTAGTACAACAGAAAACAGGGGTTTGGGTTTAATTTTGACATTCCTGCTCTTCTGTCGTCTTATTGTGTGAATGACTGAGATCCCGTATAATACTAAGAGAAAAATAGTTCCTGGATGCGTTGAAACGATGACAAAGACGAAAGATCATGATAGAATGAAGGAATTATAATGTGTGATAAGAAGTAGCTCAGGAAGGTTGATCAGAGGGCAGACTGTCCTACGGGTCATATTTTTCTACATTTATATATAGAGCCTGTGGCTTTGGCATCATCCCTGCCATAACAGCCAGATTCTCTAATTCAGCAATGTGGTGAGGAATTCACAAGCTCCAAGTTTAAGGTAGTAGAAGGGTGTGCACAATCCCCCTGTGTGTGTGTGTGTGCGTGTGTGTGTGTGTGTGTGTGTGTGTGTGTGTGTGTGTGTGTGTGTGTGTGTGTGTGTGCGTGTGTGTGTGTGTGTGTGTGTGTGTGTGTGTGTGTGTGTGTGTGTGTCTGTGTGTGTGTGAATGAATCTTTGTATAGTTTAGACGGGGGCCCTAGCAGACTGCAAAAACTCAAAGTCTTATATATTTGTCTACTTTCTAGTCATGATGTCTCATTACACTTGAGATGAGAAACAATCCCTCTTCACAAGTAACATTTCAGTGAGATATAGGGACATATCTAAATAATGTATCCTGGATATCTTGTTTAGCAACGGAATCTTCAAAATATCTCAAATAGTAATTACGAGTATTTCCAGTATGTGGACAAACTTTTTCTTGGATGCTTACTCGTCACTTTCTAATCTCATCTGAATACATGCTAGTCTTTAATCTAGAAATGTGTCACTATAATGCAATTTAGAATAAGCTAAAATGCTGAAGAGAGGAGTTTAACATGTATGGAAATAAAAAAGCTACTTTTAAAGAGAATAAAATGCTAATTAAAAACAATTCTGAGACTTCCTAATAAACTTAAATATAGTTTGAAACGAAATATCCTCGCAAATTTTTCACATCTTTTTATTTGACTTTTATTTTACTTAGTCGTTATTTGAATTTCTTGACTTATTTCATTTGATAAAATCCGATAGATTACAAAATTAAAGTCTAATAAACTAACTTTGGTATTCGGTATCAGAGGACGGACGAAGATGAAAAATGTGTGCATGATTGGTTCCAGCGATATCACATGAAACACGAACCAACCAACAACATTCCATCCGATATTGGTCCTATTTTTATTACATGATGACAAAAGATGGTTTATCATTCATCTACTGATGAATTGTAAACATTTTAAACATGGCATGTTAGTGTTGGTAATTCATATTTGTTCATAAACCAATCACACATTAGAGTGTTGTATTCTATATCTTTATATAGGCAATTTTTTTCCTGGGAAAAATATGTTTTGCCCTGATATTCAAAGTTGGAGACCCATTACTTTAGAACACACATACACGCAGGTGTGTTTCACTGTGCTTTTTCAATCTTCCCTGCAGGCCACGCCCCTGGTACACCAAACCAATGCTATAACTGACACTGTCCCTGAAAGACAGCAGGGAACTTTGTAGTTTTCATGATGTTACATCAGAAGGGATGAGCTCATCATTTGAATCATCTTTCTAACTTCATGAAGTGGGTAACGTTCAAATGAACAAGGCTTATCTCGCCCTTCTCTGTGTGAGTGAGCTGAACCCCGTAGAGTCCGTCTAGTTGGAATATGGAAACAATCTGCAGCCAAGTGATTATTAATTTCAAGCCATCCATCAATGCATTGTTTGTAATCGCTTCATCTCATTCGGGGTCGCGAGGGGGCTGGAGCCGGTCCCGGCTGTAATCAGGAGATAGGTGGGTACACCCAGGACAGGTCTCTCAGGGCCAAGACATTAAGACAAACAGCCCTTTGCACTCGCGTTCACACCTACGCACACTTTAGAGCCACTTTCTTGGAGTGTGGGAGAAAACTTGAGCATCTACAGAGAACCCACACAAACACAGGGAGAGCATGGAAACTTACACAGAAAGGCCCCAAGACCAGAGCTTCCTGCTGGAGGGAGCTTTGCTGTCGTTCCTCTTCAAGTAACAGGGGCTCAGGTCACTGCTGTGGATGGTATGGTACTGTCCTGTCATCAGGTGCTTCTGAGTGTTGGAAAGAATCCTGGATGCGTCTTGGAAATGTTTAAACCATCCTCTTCCTCTCTTGACTCCCTGCTATCCCTGGATTCTTTTTTTCCCTCTCCTTGTGTCAAAGACTGCTTTTTCTCAAATCAATCCTGTCACCAAAGTATCAATTTACACAAAATAATATTTTTTATTCTACGCCTTTTTTTTTTTAGAATGCTGTCTCAAAATCTCTCGAGTGTGATGACAAACATTATTTTAAAAGCTCCAGATGCTGCAAGAAGTGTGAACCAGGTAATAACACGCACACACACACTCGTATACACCCTCACACACTCGTATACACTCTCTCACACACACACGCACACACACACATACACATACACACTAAAACACACACACTTATAGAAGGAATTGACAAAATAAGGAAATTTCCATTCACAAAGATCAGAAGAGGAAGGATGTTTAAAATTGGATACGACACTATTTTCAGAAACCATATATAGGCTCACATGACTTACTGTTACATTTGACCCACTTCCTGTTTTCTCACGTCATTCGTTATATTTTTAGTGGTTACTGTGATTTTGTGGAGGTTGTTAAATCTATCTCTGTATTTTACTCATTCTCCTTGTTTCCTGTTAGGTTTCCGAGTCTTTTCAGACTGCACCGATTCCCAGCAGACGATATGTGTCAAATGTAACAGCGGTGAATACCAGCCTGGCTTGACTGAAAAGATGCGCTGCCTTCCGCAAAAGTTCTGTGACCAAGGTCAGTACTTTCAGCTCCAGCAAGGACCTCAGAATGCTTCAAAATGACCCCAACATTAAAAGGTTGACTTGCTCAAATATTATACATCATGATCATTCAGTCCCGCCAGGACGTTAGGTCTTCCACGTGTGAGGCTGCATTCAGATGGAGAGGAATTTTCAGATGTCTTAGGTTCACATGGAAAACATTCTAATGTTGATTGTTTGAATTAACATGAACTGTTGGGATAACAACTTCCTGGAGAGACTCATTGTTAGAAAACCCTTTGCGTAACCTTAGCCGTATGTTATGACGAAGAATCAGGTAGATACAACACTAACCATCACGTGTTTCTACTTCTGCGCTAATTGGGTCCATCTCTGACCTCCAGTTAAGGGTTTTTTGGAGCAGCCTGAGAACCCTGTAGCAGAGGAGCCATGTCGCTGTGCTGACGGCCTCCAATGCTATCCCATCAACTGCGAGTTCTGTGAGAGGATACCCACCTGCGGAGCCGGATATGGACTGGAGATGGACCCGGGTGAGACAAACATGGAGTCAGATTCAATAAGAGTGGGCTATCGCTTAAGATTCAATATTCAAAGTGTTCATTGTCATATACACAGATAGAAAACAGGTTTCCCTCTAGAAGGAAGTTCTTCCTTTGTCCTCCTCTACAAAATTTCAAAATGATACACATTAACATATATATTGTTTGTTTTGTCCCTATTTTTTCACTTAATGTTCAAAATTCAGACTTCATAATAAAAATCATATTGCCCTAAAATGTGAATTCTGAATATAAAAAGTGACTAACCAACTTGGTAGGCCGAAAGCTCATGTCAGTATTGGCTTGACATCAGATTTGAGATTTGAGTCCAAACAACATTTATCCAATGCTGATGGCTTTTTTTCACCAACCAGGATTTTAATTTTAAATTGAGTCCCAGTGTCTGTGAGACATTAGGATCCAACATCTATCTGACCTTACACCGACTTAGTGTCAGTTTGTCAACTTTTTAATGCAATTTGTGGCCCAATCTCAATCATCCTGTGTCAACGCTTCTTCTCTAAATGAATCTGTAATGGAGCTCATGCTCTCAGGAACCTCTGCTTGTAGGAGATGTGTGTGTGCAGTTCCTCTTGGACACACTAAATGTCAGTGATGTATTTCACATAATAACATATGAACATATGTGGTTGATTCCAGAGTCTACGAATGGCAGGAAGAAATGTGTTCCATGTAAGAAAGGCTTCTTTTCTGCCGACAACAGTGCTGAGCCATGCAAACAATTGACGAAGTGAGTGTGCATGTACACACACACACACACACACACACACACACACACACACATACATAGAGAGATAGAGAGAGAGAGAGAGTATTTATGAGTTATAAACCCCACTACCAGATATCCTGGATCAGAAAGCAGCTTCCACTGCTGGTCCACATCTGTGGTAAACATAATGATGAAGACAAAAAAAGAGAAATCAGTCTGACCGTCATTACTGCCAATCTATATTTAGAGGTTGGCAGGTTTGCCTGCAAAATAATAAGAAATAAGGCTAAAAATGTCCCACACCAGAACTATTCCGCCTCACTTTGATGGAATCCTCTCTTCTAGCTGTAAAGCTGAGGGCCGGAGTGAAACGCAGCCAGGCAGCGCTCACGCCGATGCAGTGTGTGGTCCTTCTGTCTCTGGTAAGATGCGTTCACACCACAATCTGCCAGTTCAGTGTAACAGCTGCTCAGAATAAAGATGTGCTTCCAGATATGGCACCTTGTCTCTGCTTGTAGGAAGTAAAAAAAAAGTCAAAGTGACAACCTCTCTCTGCAGGCACAGCTCCCTCCTGGGTCATCGTCTCAGTCCTGTCCGTCATCACGATTCTGTGTCTCCTCATCCTTCTGCTCTTCTGCTACAAGGAAAAGCTGAAACTGGTCTCTGGTAGGTTTTATTAATCCTGGATCGGACTGATTTTAATATGTGTACAATGTAGACAGTAGTTTTAACACGAGCGACAAGCTTCATATCTGCTTTGGATTTGGCTCACTTATTATTACACAACAAGCCTTGCTTTTTTATTCTTTATTAAGTACAATATGTTTGTCATATTCTTCACTTCAAGTGAATCTGCGATCATGTGTCCAGAATCTGAAGAGGACTAGGATACAACAGGTAAGGTCCAAATTCCGTTAAAATGCAATGAGCCTGCCTCTATGAGGTTGTTGATGAAATATGTTTATGATCCTATGAAATGTGTTTCTGCAGCTCAGTTTGTTCACAATGTTTCTCCTGGAACACAGGAAGTCGATGTAACATCTGAAAGACGTTGAGCTCTAACGTACATTAGTTACCAAACTTTTTTAAGAAACGTTCCCCTTTTCAAATTATTATTTCTTTATTTCGGCCAAGCACCCTGTTATCAAGGGCAAAGAAAACCAAAAATATCGGCACATTTTCAAAATTATCAAAATAAAACTGGGAGTGAAAAAAGTTTAAAAAAGTAGACGACCCTGATTTTCTTCAGAATTTTACCTTTTTTTTTAAATTTAGAATCTTTTAAAAATGAGAATAAAGTCAGACTACTAACTTCATTCACCAATGTGGACTTGGACTTATATAAAAATACATTAGGCATGTTGCCTAAATCCTCTTTTGTACATAAAAAATGGGATGATTGGTATTTTTCAAAATAATCTCATAAACCTCTTGCAATACCCCTAAATACTTCTAACGAAACTTATGACCACATTTTAAAAACACTGGTCAAACACACATCATATCCTAGCTGGATATTTGCTTGACATCAGAGTTGAGATTCGAGTCCAACCAAAATTCCACATCTATCCAATGCTGCTGGGTTTAGACAAAAACCAGGATTATAATTTGAAATGGAGTCCCAGTGTCTGTTAGGTGTTGGTACCCGACATCTATCTGACCTCATACTGACTTTCTGTGCCAGTTGAGCAACAATTTAGTGCAAATCTGAACTTCTCACAATAACTAAAGGTGTCCCTCATGGATCCATTTAGGGTACTATTTTTTTCTAAATTTTTATAAATCATCTTGTTAAAGATTTAATATCAAAAACACATTTCTATGCTGATGACATAGTGATTTACACAAATGTTTCCACAGTAGTTCAGGCGGTACAAAAGCTTCAGACTGCATTCCAGATATACAATCCGCCCAAAAAAGCAAAGTTTATTGTCTCCTCACAAACTC
Source organism: Lophius americanus (assembly GCA_037951165.1). Taxonomy (NCBI): domain Eukaryota; kingdom Metazoa; phylum Chordata; class Actinopteri; order Lophiiformes; family Lophiidae; genus Lophius; species Lophius americanus. Next base: position 10,293,598 of record JBBDHG010000011.1, on the reverse strand, counting down.
TCTCACAATCGTTCGTTGATATTTAGCATTATCCAATCTAATGGTAAAATTATATAAAGGGTCACCTTATACAAATACATGAGTATTTGGTTGGATGAAAAGCTTTCATTTGATCCACATTTGGCAAAACCTAGTCAGCAGACTGCAAATGAAGACTGGATTTTATTTTAGAAATAAATCATGTTTTACTTTTAGCACTTAGTAAAAATTTGTGGAAGCCACTCTTCTGCCTGTCGTAGAGTACGGTGACATAATGTGCATGGATGGAGCCTCGTCTGATCTATCTAAACCTGATTCGGTGAACCATTCATCTCTATGTTTGATCACGAATGCAAAGCCCCTCACTAATCACTGCATTCTTTATGATCCGGTGGGTTGGACGTCACTGACCACCCACAGTTAGCAGCACTGGTACATTTTGATCTATAAAGCAGTACTGGGTAAACATCCAGCTTACCTCAGTGCCCTTCTCTGTTTAAGCTCTAGTAGCTACCAGCGACGCTTTTCCAAGTGGCTTCTTTCCAATGTACACGGTGTTTTGACAGATCTGGGAAAAACTGCTTTTTCCTACTCTGCACCATGGACTTGGAACAATCTACAAAATGACCTAAAATTGGATCCACTTATATCAATTGAAAATTTGAGAAGCATCATAAAGAATGTGCTGATGGAGACATGCACTTGTTTTTCTTGAGAGGCCATTATATATGAATAGTTTTTTGTTGCTGTACTGTGTTTTTTTTGGTATTGTTGTATTCTAAACATGTGATTGGCTCATAGACAGTACAATGTAGGCCTGGACCTTATCCCATCTTAAAAAAAATAACTAAATAAAAATCTGATACAAATTTTTGAGTAATCCTGTTCAAGAACAAATATATCACAGGCTATGTCTCTGTTATTACATAGATATTACTGTTTATGCTCTAAATACTATTTGTTTACAAGTATTCTTTCTTTGTTCCTGTCCTGCTAGGAGACCTTAGCCCCTCTCTACCACAGTGGTGCAGGAGGAGTCCTTATAGGCCCCAAATGTGCACCATGTGAGGTGACCAAACTTATCTGCCAAGTACCCCAAAGCCCAGCTGATGAGACTATCTGCCGTTTTCCCAGCTCTGTGCCCGATGTCAAGGTCTCCCTTCCCCTCACAGAGGAACTGACTAAGGAAGCAGGGACCAAGGGGAAGACAGGGATGGAGGATCAGAGTGAAGGAACTGGAGGACCTGAGGAGGTGTCAGAAGATGAGGAGGTCGGAAGTGTTTCTCCTCTTTTGGCAGGTTCTTGTGTTTGTGTGATGCCCATCCGGGAGCCGCTGGAAGTAGGGGAGAACGAGGACTGCAGTCAAGCTGTCAGCCCCGGGACTCTAGGAACATGCTCCTGTGGAGGGCTTGATGGAGACGATAATGGGAAAGAGGAGAAAACTGAGAGTAGAACAGACAATGGTGGGAATAAAGACAGGATGATTTCATCTATGGGTATTACATCTCTTGTCTCACATTCCCCTCCACTCCTCCACACCTCTGCTGTAACCCCTCCATCCAGTCCACCTCCTGAACTCACCCTGCCGTCGTCTCAGGCGAGACCAGAGTTCAAGTCTCGCCTGACTGACAGGTCACTGGTTGAACAGGAGGATTTATTCCGACCAGAGAGCACAGACTCCACCTCGGCAGAGAGTAACACAGCCATCGCCTTGACCTCAGTCCGCTCCTCGTTGACCTCCCCATATGTTGGAGATCTCTACTCGGACAAGCCCTCTGAGGCCACCAGCCCGGAGCAAGGTCAAGGACTTTATTTAGGGGATTCCAGGGAAAAAAAACTCTCCCCTGTGGGATCCGAGCTGGAGTGCACACCTGAAAGCCTCCGTAGTCAGCTGGCTGAATCTACTGTTACCTCAGGTTGGTAAAAATGTCGAAATGGGAGACTTTAAACTCATGTCAAACATATTTTAAAAAAAGGAGATAAAATTACTAAACGAAAAATAACTGACAAATTTGAAATAAACTGCAAAAAAAACAATTAAATCAAATATATCAAATCATCATCATCATCATCCTCATTATCATCAACATCATAATCATCATCATCATCATCATCTTCAATGTATTGCATTTGCTAGGCATGTAGGTCAGATTATCTCCGGAACTAATTGGAAGTCCCTGGTCTGAAGAAGTTAGTGATCTGATCCCACTGCTGCAAAAGTTTTTGCTGGCTCTGACAGAAAGGCGTCAGAACACACAGTTCATCACAGAGCGGTTTAGGGGTAAAACGGTAGATTACGGCAGATTGGGTTGTTTTTATGTTAGGATTAGGGGTCATCACATTGTGCAAGAAATTGAGTGATTACACAATATTAGGCGGGTGGTTTTAATGTTGTGGTTTATTGAGTATTATAGGCAAATTCTGACACGGAAAGCCAATCACATAATTCTGATTCACTATCTCATTGTTTGGAATGCAAGTAAAGACTTAGACCAATCAGCCATAACATTATAACCACTGACAGGTGAAGTCAGAATAACAGTGATTAAGTCGTTTCAACAGCAAGTGAATATTTTGTCCCCAAAGTTGATGTGTTGGAGGCACGAAACATGGACAAGCGCACGGAAATGAGCGACTGCACGATATTAGGCAAGTGGTTTTAATGTTACGGTTGAGCAAGTATTTAACATAGAAAGCTAGTCACATGATTCTGATTCAGTATATCATTGTTTTGAATGCAAATTGTCATCAATGGTCCTGCATGGATAATAAGTGACTTTTTTTTTCTCTCCTGGTGAAAACAGGCTTCCATACATCTGTGGATTGATTCCCAGAAAGTCAAGCTAGTTTTAGCTCTCTTTGAAAAAAGACAAAGATACTATGGTTCCTCATATTTCCTGGGTCATTTTTTAGAGTGATCACCCAGTGATGTGAATTCAAAGTGACTGCCCAGTGGGTGCTTGCTGTGGGTATTATGGCTGAAAATAACGACTGTGAGACAAGAATGATGTTTGCATTGTGGATCTGTCCTTGTTTATTTAGGCCGTCAACACCGCTTCGCCACAGGGCGTCATGGCCATGCAGAATTTGATGGACTACATTGTAATGTTCCTACTCCGTGGAATAGGTGGGAAGAGCCACCAAGAATAACAGAATTAAGTTAATGTTGGATTTAATGGAAAGTTTTAGAGCCACGTGGTTGAAGTCGTATTGTTCTCGACCAGACCTTTATACCCTGCCAAGGAGAAAAATCTGGGAACCGTATTTACTGCACCTCAAACTCTGAGTTGTTATGGCATTATCAGAAGAGCGGCTAGCTCAATTGGGGCATGATTTGGTGAAGACATCTATAAGAGAGGATAGGTTTCATTATGAGAAGAAGAGGCTTGTCTGTTTCCAAGGAGTCTGATTTGGTAAAGCCAGTATTGACACTTTGATCCCCAACTTTGGAGGGACCACACAGTGAGCAGGAATAAGATCCGTGAGGGTTTGATGTTGAAGTGAACCACATTCAACGATGGGAGCTGTGCCATCTGTTTACCCAGAGTTCCATAGGTTTGTGCAAAGTGACCACAGTCTTTAATTCTAGCAACATGTGCACGGCTTGAGTAATACTTTTAAAATCTTGGCTTCCCCACAAAAAAAATTCAGAGATGTTTTTTTTCTACTCTCCCTGAATACTAGGTGGATGAATAACAACTTTGCTGGAAACTGTTTCCCATCATTCAGTAATGGCAGGTGATTAAAAGGTCTGTTGACATTTAAATGTCAACCAAGGTCACATATAGGTCACACATAGAACTATACTTGACCTATATGTAGATATGTTTGTATCTGCTAGAACTATGTCTACTATAGCTTTATTCTAGATCTTACTCAGTAGATGTGTCTATGTGACCTATATAGCTCAAACATAGATCAATGTGTGTGTATCTACTATACATAGATATGTGTGTATCCACTGGACCAGATCTACTAGATCTACATCTATACTAAATGTGACCTTTGTACATATACACATATACACATATGATATATATCACGTATAGGTCATACATCGACTTATATGTGTCTATGGGATATAATAGGTCACATATAGTTTATGTATGTATCTATTATACAGCTGGGGTCTTATCTGTTGACCACTTTGCTCAGCAGTAGTGATAACCCCAATCAGTATTTCTCACTTACTGGTCAAGTAATCTCAAATCTGCCAAGGTCAAATAAACAACATTTTTCTGGAGGAAATTGCTGAATTATGGTTTCCGTTGAGATTTCAGAGAAACATCAGTCTTTTTGCTTTGACCCTCCATCAGTAGTCATGCATTGTTCCTCATTAGTAAAGCATAAACAGAGGAGGTCGACCAGATACCATAGAATCATTTGTGGTTGAAATGACTTAAATCCAAACTCTGACTAGCTTTATGGGAAGTACTCAGATTGTGAACACAGACACACACAAACCATTGTGCTAAACCAATCTCAGTATGTGGGAGTGTGTATGTGCGCACATGTGGGTGCGTGAGTAGATGAGGCATTAGCTGTGAGTCACCGAGGGTTGGCTGGATACGTTCTGCAGAACGTCAGACAGGAGGCCGAATAAAATAAGAACCAGCTTCATGTGCTGACAGAAGAGTTTGAAAAACAGAAACACAGTTCATTTCCTGTTTCACCTGAAAGAGATTTGTGACCAGACTCTGAAGATAAGAAAATCAGAACAATGGTGGAAACTCTCTCCTTGAGCAATGTGCTACTGGACCGAATAAAGGTTAAAAGGAGTTGAAACACTCTATTTTTACAATAAACCGCAACAATTTCCTCGTTTTCCTGGATCTCTGGCTTCTCGTGCTAAAGCAGAAAGAAAAGTAGCTCTGTGGTCATTCTGCTTGGTCATTAGACCCGCTGTCAATTTGTCATCTGAGGTTAGAAAAAATAGACCCTCTTCATTTACATCGTAAATACTTGGAAGCTCGAGCCGCCTGTGCAGAGAGGAAAATTTGACAGCGTGGTCTTACGCAACAATGCCATATATATATGCTATGTATCTAAATGTATGCGTGTGTATTTTGATAAATGTTTCCACAGTTCCCCTTTTTCTATTCCTCATCATCTCTCCCATGATGTTTCCATTCAGGTCAGGTGTCTGGGAATCACAACACCACCTTCATCTCCAGCGGCCAGGTGATGAACTTCAGCGGTGACGTCATCGTCGTCTACGTCAGCCAGACGTCTGCGGGCAGTGAAGGTGCTGGGAAGGACGACGCCTTCGGGAGCCCGGTACAGGAGGAGGCCAATGAGACGGCCCTGTTTTTCCAGGGCTGCCTGAGGTCACGAGAGGACTTGATTTCCGACTGCACCTTGGAGCATGAGACTCTGCCAGTCCAGGAAGTGAAGTGATGGAGCCCCCCCCCCCCCTTGAAAGTGACAAGTGGCCAATGGTTAATTAATTGTCAGTAAAGTCATCATCTCCATGTAGATACCTAAAATGTCTTAGCTTCCAGTTTCAATACAAATAACAGGAAAAAGGGAAAAATGGCTATTTAACTCAAATGATGGATTTCATTTGTTTCAGTTTCTCACATTAGTAATTGAATCTCATCTGAAGCCTTTTTTATATGTTTCTGTGGAGACCTGCAGGCTTTTTTTTAAATGGAAACTCCCTCCCTAACAGACAATGAAGAGATATTTTTTTGTAGGGAGATGGATGTGGAGCTACAGCTCAGACTGGAAGAATGTCATGATTTTTTTTTATACTCATGTAAAAATTTCAGCTGGGTCTTCATAGAAAAGGAGTTTTATTTTCCCTCTTTGTGCCACTGCGTTGCCCAGGTTTACGTCTGAAGAACTTCAGTTTGAACCAATCTGTCATCTCAAGTGTTCCCTAACGCAACCTTATGTCCACCATGTGGAAATAATTGCATTTGCTCTCGTGTGATCATGATACAAGAAAGATTTCACGGCATAAAATTCAACAGCTTTGCAGTGGAAACAAAGATGGAGTGAATTTTCTTGTTGTCTGGTTTTCATGTTTAAGAAAAGCTATTTCACATGTTTGTCCTTGTTCATCCTGTATGCAGACCTTTTCTAATCTCTTCTCATTGCACCACAATGCAGTATGTACCTTTTTTTAAAAAAAAATGCTGTGCATTTGATAAGCTATGCAGTTTACTGGTTGTTTTGTTTCGGGTCATAATGAAGAAAAAATCACAGCCTGTTTATAATTTCCTTTGAACTGATTTCATAAAGTATATGGTTGATGCATTGCTTCCAAAAGTGCAAAAGTGATCAATGTTTGTACATATTTGATACAGTGTGACACAGAGAGAGAATATTCTCTTCATGCTTCCTGTCATGTGATCTACGGTTGGAGTTTTGACGGACTGATCACAACCTCAACATGTGTTTTCAAAAATCCTGTACATATCAATCAAACAATGAATGACTGAAGGAACATTTTGATCAAAATTAAACCTCTTTTTGCATTCTGATTCTGTTTGCGACAGTTGCCATCCTGCAGTCTGTGGTTTCTCGCTGTCAACTCTACTATTCTGGGATTGACTAATTACAACCAGTGAGTCATTTATCTCCGCAAGACAATCTCTCTGAAGCGGAGCTAATTACACATGTGGCGAGGCCTTGCTGCGTTTGTCCCCGTGTTGACCGACAGACAGACAGACGGGCCGCCTTTCATCGTGCTCTGGGATGGCGAGCAGCTGTGAGGAGAAACTAAATAGCAGTCAGACCAGCTAGCGTCACAGAGAGACCACATGAGAGGAGCTGGCAGCTCTCATTTAGGCCTGTTTTGGGTCAGCAGAAATGTGTTTGTATACATGTGTGTGTGAGTGTGTGTGTGCGTGTGTGTGAGTGTGTATGCATTCAATCCAGGCTTATTTTATAGATGTTTGGGAAAACAGGAAGTTATGACTAGCTTCCGCATGGTTTACATGGGATCTGGACGGGGCCTTGACTGCAGACTTAAATGAATTCATCTCTTTCTTTAGTGTGGGAGAAAACCGTGTCCCTTGGCTGAAGATAAAAAGCTGCATTACGCCCCCTAATGGTTAAACTGGACGTTTGTGTGTTGGGAAGCCAAAGAGTCAAGACAATCATGGCAAGAAGGTTCTGGGTTTAAGTCCACTTGGGAACCTGCGGGAGCCGGTTTTTCCTGTTTTTTTTCTGTGGAGTTTGCATGTTTCCATGAAGAGGAGGAAGAAAGGCTCTGGGATTCAGACCCAGAACCTCGAGTTCTACGGAGGATAGATTTTATGAGGTTCAGTAAAGTTTGCTTTAAACGGCTGGAACAGGTGTCCTTCAAATGATCACTTCAATACTTTATACAAGAGTAAGTTGTGAACAGGTACTTTTTCGCCTTTACTTAAATAAAGAACAGATCAGTACTTCCATACATAGAAAGGATGTGGGTTCCAGTGAAAGACTGCTGACACTCCAGAGTGAACTATGCCTCTGGCTCAGTGTTGTTTTTAGTGCACACACTCAAAAAAACAAACAATTTGTCGTATTTACTTAATCAAGATTAGAAATAATTTACTGAAATTATTAAGGTCAAAAATAACCGACTTATTATTATTATTGTGATTAAGTTTCTGATTCTGCTCTCCCACTCCAGATAAAGATTTCCTGAGGACCAAGAAAAATCACATAGCGGTATTTATTTATTTTTCTTCAGAAGCAGAGCAATGCCCAAAATAACAAACCAAGTAATAATACTTATTATCATGAATCTTTCCTTACAAAAATCCAAATAAAAAAAAAAATCAATCATCTAACATACTTTCTACATATCAAAAACAGGATCAAACGGAGATTAAGTGAAAGTTCAATCTGAAGGACTATCCTCGGGCACACTACGGTCACAGTTACTGCTCACATCGCTCTATTACCCTCACCTTTCACACATGTTCACTCTCAGTTACCTGCTTCTCGGTCTGGTGCATTAATTGGTATCAGCTGCACTCATTCAGGGAGCCTCATCCATCCCATCACTGTCACACCTGCATGCTCTGCCCATCCCCATCAGCTGCTGGCTTTAAATATAACTCTCGTTCCCACATCCCCATCTCCACCTGGTCCTTGCAGATCCATCAGTCCTATGATTTATCAGCCTCAGCAGAATCATCAGCCACCACCACCAGTATCCACACTCCAAAGGGGGGGATATACCTGCTGCGGCTCAGGGCAGAGACCCTTCGATCACAATCTCCCTGAAGAACCTGAGCACCACAGACTTTCTAATAGACTCACTATCAAACATCTGCTGTTGTAATGAATCCTTCATCTTTCTTTCATTCTCTGTCTTCTCTGATTGGCATGCATTCAAAACAAAACTGGTTTCTCAGTCCCACTCTGTCTGCTATGTAGTATATATGATAATATTAATATTTACTGGCTATGTAAAAAAAATATCTACACAAGGTCAAAAGTAAAAAAGTAATGGATCAGCTGCTGGGATAAGAGATATGGCATATCCCAGCAGAAGCCAGATGATAACAGAGGCTGTCCTGTGGAAAGCACCAGACAACCCACAGAGGTGCGATCCTGAAATTACACTGGCCTCACCTTTGGATCTGGGTTCTCGGATTGAGCTGCTCTGATTAATGT